>CM052440.1:79494836-79522542 GCA_028533085.1 Varecia variegata | reverse complement strand
AGGTCAAATATGCTACATAAGTTAGCAAGTTTTGTGACCCATTCTGTGTCACTGAAATGTGCTGCCAATGGTGACTGTTTTTCTAAAAGCAATCTCTGGAGCAGCTGTTGTAACTCAAAAACTCTGGCCAGTGATCTACCTTTAGAAAGCCGTCTCACTTGTGTGTGTAAGAGAAGACGTTTGTGCTCTGTGTCCATCTCCTCACAGAGCTGTGTGAACAGACATGAGTTAAGGACATGTAATTTAATGTGGTTGATAATTTTAATCACATCCTGCAAAACGATGCTTAGTTCAGGTGACATTTTTGGCTACCCAGCATTTCTCTATGAATGATACAATGCGTAGACTCACATACAGAAGTGACCTCCTTGACCTGAGTAGTGAAACCAAAAAGCCGTCCAGTTATGGCAGCCGCTCCGTCTGTACATATACCGACACAAATGACCAAGTCAGTTTTCCTGATGTGTGATCATTCAAAGACTTGCATAGTTCTGCAGCTGTGGTGCTGGTTGGCAACAAAAGTGCACATAACATATCCTCATGCACATCCTCCTGAAAAATATATTGCACCAAAAAAAGCATTGTTGCCTGTTGTCAACATCAGTAGACTCGTCAACCTGGATTGTGTACCACGGTGACGCATTAATCCTCTCTAACAATTGTGCCTCAGTATCCTCTGCCATTTCATCAATTCATCTAGTTATGGTGCTAGCCAAAAAAGGAACATGTGCTACCTTTTGAACTACTGTCTCTCCTGAAGGTTCACGGCAAATGTCCTTAGCAGCAGGCAGGATCAACTCTTCACCAATAGTAAAGGGGTTCTTAGCTTTAGCAATGTGGTTAGCCACTAGGAATGATGCTCTCAGTGTAGACACATTTGATGAATGGCCTTCGATAATTGCTTCTGTTCTTTGTGTTCACGTTTTTTTCTTTTGAACAACTCCAAAGCCTTGTCTTTTAAAGCAGGAGGCTTGGTCTCCACGTGGTGAAGCAGCTTTGAAGGTTTCATGGCTTTTTTGGATAGCTGGTCGCCACATATTATACAAAGCAGGCTTGGAGAGTGTTGCAATGAACCTGTAATTTAAGCAGGATTCTTGGTATTTTCTTTTAAATGCAGCTTTCATTTTGTTGGCAGTCCTAGAGTCTTCTGCTATCTCATCATTGGGTCTTTCCCCTTTTGCAAAGAAGCTCTCCAGTGACGTTTGTTTTTTACTCATTTTTGCTAGGGTTAGCTTGTGGGCTTACCAGAACTGTGACTGAGACAAGTGCACAGTGCGGGAAAGAGGCGCGGACGTAAGTGGTAAATAAAATAATGCGTGGGCCACTCGCAGACTGAAATAAGTGTCAGATTCTGGCTTCAAGGCTGCCACCAGATGCAGCCGTACAACTGAAGTTAGATGCTCACTTGCCACTATAAAGCCTGCCACCAGATGCAGCTTGTCACTTGTCACTCACTGATAGGGTTTTGATATGAGTCTGCAAGCAACTGATTTATTACAGTCTCTGTGCAATCAAACCTCTCTGCTAATGATATTCTGTATTTGCAGCTGCTCCCCAGCGCTAGCATCACTGCCTCAGATCACCAGGCATTAGATTCTCATAAGGAGCTCACAACCTAGATCCCGTGCATGCCCAGTTTACAGTAGGGTTTGTGCTCCTGTGAGAATCCAATGCCCTGGCTGGTCTGACAGGAGGCGGAGCATATGTGGTGATGCAAGATGGGTAGCAGCTGTAAATACAAATGAAGTTTCCCTCACTGGCCCACCGCTCACCTCCTGCTGTGAGGCTCTGGGTGGGGGGATTAGGGACCACAGACTTCAGTGATCAGGCACTCACTGCCTAAAACCTCATTACTGATCTGCTCTGTCAGCTGGAAAAGCACTTGTAAATCAAGGACATTTACGTGGGGATGTAGCTCACCTTTGGAATTTGCTCAGTACTGGTCCTTTCTGTTCACAAGATTAAGCATTGTTGCTAGTAAGGGCAGGGTGCCAACATGCCTCCTACACTCCAACAATCCTGCCCTCCTTGGGCTCAGTCATGTGCTCAACGGTTACTCATGAATAAACAGATTCTTAGAACTGAAGAAACTTTAGAAACCTATTGCAAACCATTCATTCAATAGATAAGAAGCAGAGGCCCACGGGGATAACCGGCATGCCCAAGGTTAACAGAGCTGAGTTCAAATCAAAATCCCTATCACCTGATTTCCATGCTAATATTCTTGCCACATAACTTGGCACTTGGCAGTGACCTGAGAAGGAGTCACTAATAACTAGCTGTGTGCTCTTTTAAAGCTACAGCTTTAAAATAATACAGCTGTATTATTCTTTGATTTCTAGATTAACAATCTATATGCCAGCACCTGTTTGTAACATAGGCACACCCATTTTTATGTTTGCTTCTCTTCGTACCTAAAAACATTTAAAAACTTTATTGTAATGTGCTCTCCTTTGCTTTGTTAATCTAATTCTTGGGCACCCCACCGTGTGGTAAGAACACAGCAGTTAATTTCTGAAAGTTACCTCCAGCTGAACATCTCAAGCATTTTGACAACTGTGATCTAGGACTCATGGAAACTGGGACAAGTGGTCGAAATGTCCTGGGATGAAGAATACAGGGATCATTTCACAGGTAAACTAGTGGGTGGTGGTTACTTATGAGAAAGAAAACGGGTTAGAGAGGTTCAGAAATACTAGTTTTTTAGGCACTTAACCCAACCAACCTAAACCTGAACTGCCCCAAAGCCCTACCAAAAGTAAAATTCTTTAGTTTCTCCATTTAAGCCAAGTGCTCTTAGTAAGCAAGGCTTCTTAAATGCAGTGCTAGTGACTGATGTTATACATACACACATGTTGGTTGACTGGTGAAACCCGCTGCAAAGGCTGAACAATTATGATACAACACAGAGGAACTGGGCACTCAGGTTCTCACTAGCTTCTGAGCCCAGGAAAAAGTTCGTCATCCTCAGTGGCAGCCCTCAGGAGTACTTCAAGTCTGATCAGATGGCAAAGAGATGTCAAGAACGTTATCCTGAACATCTGGGTTACAGTATTTTTCTCTACTACTACAGTTTGCTCAAATGGTTACATACTTATTTTTACTTTAGTTCAGGTTTTTTTCCTAAATTGTTCTTTAAAAATTTATAGATGGAAAGAATGTTTAGCTTTAGAGGCTGTTGACTGTCACTTTTTTTATATTAGTAGAGCAGGGACAACAGATATTCAGACTGACTTTGAGGCACTTTAAGACACCTAAATGCTTTTACTAGCAAAGATAAAATGACACCCCAGGTGCCTCTATTCAGAGCATTTTATCACATTTTAATTCTTTGTAAATTAGTAAACCAAGTGGTGGCAACTTCTAGCTAGATTATCTGGGCTCTGGAATCAGGATGATCTAGTTAAGAAATTCAGCTCTGCAGCTTGAGCAAATTACTTACATTCTTTGTACTTTAATTTTTTCATCTGTGAAAGAAGGAAAAGACCACCCATTCTGCAGGGCTGGTGTGCAGATCAAAAGTGAAAATATCTGCAAAAGCATCATAGGCATGATACATGTACTTCTTTAGGCCACTTGGAAAATATTTACTGTATGTACAGCCAAATATTTTACGAGAGCATATATACACCTAACTCTTTTTTTTTTAAAGAGACAATGTCTCACTCTGTCACTCAGAGTGGAGTGCAGTGGTGTGATCATAGCTCACTATAACCTCGAACTCCGGGACTCAAGCGATCTTCCTGCCTCAGCCTCCCAAGTGGCTGGTACTATAGGCATGTGACCTGGCTTACACCTAACTTCTTAAAAATGGAGTATTCTTTTAGTTAGTTTTAAGCTATAAAATCTTACGCTTAAAAATCTGAGCCACCTAGGGGTGGGCAGTTTTGGCTTTTGCCCACCTCCAACTGATTTAACTAAATGAAGCCTATAGAAAGTTTCAAAAATAAAGGTCTGTAAATTGTACCCAGTACTCCCAGGAAGAAGCATATTTGCTATGAAGATAATAAAGCTTCAGTTTTAGCCCCCTTTTAAGGCTCTGGGGGGTGGAGTGGGAGCTAGCAACATGTTTACATGGTCATATATTTTTGTAAAACTTGTGGAAGTGTTACAAAAATATTCTTTTTCTTAAAGTCCCCAAGATTGTATAAGCTTCAGGTCCCACAAATCCTGGATTATTTAAAAAAAAATAACCAATAACCACTACAATAAAACTAGGCATATGCCTGAAAATTCTGCGGCTACTCCCTGAATTCTGTGGGTACCAGGCTTCATCCAAGGTCTTCCCAATAACAGGCACATTCCCCAAATTGGTTGTTGGGGGCTTGGTGGGCAGGAGGTAGGGGTGCTTGGCCACCAGCAGCACAGCAGGCCCTGGAGGGGTGAGGCTGAGCAGGCTTCAGCAGGGCTGCGACCTGCGACCGCCAGGCAGGGAGAGCGAGAGCCAGCAGCAAATTCTGAAGAGAAGGGACAGCAGGACTGCTGTTTGGACTGAGTTTGGACTTTGGGATGTGCTGCCACCCCAGTATGCGTGGTCAGGGAGAATCACGTAGCATTGAACAGGTCTTCCTTTTTCGTCAACACTTTCACCTACAGTGGTTGAAACCCAGTGCTCATCACAAGAGACTGCAAAGAACAGAAAGCAGCCAGAGCTGGGGCCGCAGGAAAGCTCGGGGTGGGAGGCAGGGGTTGGGGGAGTTGAGGGAAGCTGCAGCTTCTGGGCCAGGGCTGTGTATTTCGGACAGCAGTGCATTTTAGACTGTTTACTGAGAGAGGAAAGCAGCGTGGCAGCCACCTGGCACAGCTGATTCTCTCCTGGGGAGACTGCGGCCCACCAGAGGCACAGAGAGAGGAGGGGAGCAGCCAGCCCCAGCTCCCATCCCTGGCTTCCTGGCTTCTCTCATGCTCTTTATTATTGCTCCCTCCTTTTCTTGCCCTTATATAATCTTGAAGTGTTTTATCACCATTTTTTATGCTTATTGGATTGTATACTTTACGGTTCTCTCCCAAATAAGTCCAAGTAGTGTGTGGTACATGTACCCTCCACTCCGCCCTTTATGGACTGGTTTTCAGCGGAGAAAAGGTTCTTCGCTCCCGTTCTAACCTGATCTGGACTAGGGTTGCCCTGCCACACAGCCAAGAGGCTAATTAGCTGCTGGCTCTCCAACCCACTCAAATGCTGGTCATGATAATTTCTCTCTTGTCTTTAGCCAAATCTAATCTCTGTCAACACAAACAAGGTAGGTGTTTCAGCAAATGAAACAATAAACTCTTTTACCCAGCTAAGATTCCAACAGGAGAAAAGGTAACAGTGAGAACACCCCTAATTGTCCTTACAAATGTAAGAGGTGTACTTGTTGGGTTCTCACTCCCTTTCTACAGATCCCTTCAAAAGAAAGTAAAAAAGAAAGGTTCAATCCCATAAAAATATTTTCCTACTACTATTTATGCAATGCACTCTTATATATCCTTAAAAATGGGCTAAGCACAAAAGTTAAACATTGGATTTTGTTAAGGTCTATGTGTCACCTGAAGAACTTGAAACTGGCCTGAATAAAAACCATCTTAATTGGTTATTATAATGAGACTTAAAAACTTAAAACAAGATTTTATAGGCAATGTAGTGCAAAAAGCTCTTCTTTTTCTTCTCGTAGAATTTATTAATTTGAGTGCTTAGGGAGTAGGTTTTTAAACTAATTTTCAATTCAATTAAGCAAAAACAGCTTATTGTTTCATGTCTTATTGAAATGAATACATTCTAGTATTCATTGGTTTTCAATTTTTTACAACCTACTACAGTATGCTAAATACAACTGACTCTTTCATAAGTCACTTTACCTGTCTCTGTAAACCGCGCTGGTTCTCAAACTGCAGCATGCATAAGGATTACCTGGGATGCTTATTAAAAATGCAGATTCTCAATTCCTGAAGTGAGGCCATGCGTTGGAATCACACTAAGAAACAGTGCTACGCAGAAAGTATGAGGGAATGGTTCACTTCAAAGAATAGAACCACTGTCAAACTCAACATTGTATTTGTTAACGTATACAAAACCTGTTTTCTGGCTAAGAATTATCATTTTTGTCACTTCCACTTCATTATTAGCATATGGGTTTTCTTTTTAGGATCACTTTCACAAAGAAAAATTTGTTTTGTTTTTTAACACTTTATGATTGTTACTTCATGTGCTATCAGGAGCAGAGAACAAAGAAGAGGACAACTTGGGGCTACTCTCATGCCTGCACTGGAGTCTCAGACGGGTTGGTGGCTGACACTCTGGGACCTTTCTTTGAGCTAGACATCATAAGCACTTGTATACATTAACTCACTGAATCCTCACAACTCTATGAGGTAAGTTTTTCCATTTTACAGAAGAGAAAGCTGAAGCACAGAGAGTTAGTGACTTACCTAAGGTCACAGAGCTGGTAGGCAGCAGATTTGAACCCTGACAGCCTGGGTCCAAGGTCTGTTTTTAAACTGCTCTGTTGTATTACCTCTCTAGTTTTCAGTATTCATATTGGAGCCTCAGCCTACCCAAGATGACCACATATTCCATACCTAGGTGTACACCCCCAACCCCCAGGGTCATTCATAAGGATCTGAAACCTTGGGTTTAAATCCCTAAGTTAAACCGGACTTTTCTGGCTGCTAGTATCTTTCCTTTCCATTTCACAAGTTAAACTTCCTGTAACACTGCTTTGAACATACCACTGCCTGCTCAAAATACTACAGTGGCTTCCTACCATCCACAAGATGAAAACCAACTTCTTAGCTTGGCACTCAGGCCCTTCACAATCTGTTTTACCAATCTGACTGTGCATTCAATCCCTATGTGAACCCAAGGCATTTTTCCCCCAGTGATCATACACAGTCCCTCTTTTTTTTTTAAGTGTACAATTCAGTGGATTTTAGTATATTCAGAATGTTATGCAACCATCTCCACTATTTAATGCCAGAACATTTCCATTACCCCAAAAAGAAACCCTGTACCTCGCAGCAGTCACTCCCAATTCATTGCTCTTTTTATCCTTTAGCAGCCACCAAAAATCTATTTTCTGTCTTTATGGACTTGCTTATTCTGGGTATTTCTTATAAATGGAATCATACAATATGTGGCCATTTGTGTCTGGATTGTTTCACTTAGTGTAATGTTTTTAAGGTTCATCCCTGTTGCAGCATGTATCAGTACTTCATTCCTTATTATGGCTGAATCACATTCCATTGTAATGGGTATAACGATCTTGCTTATTCATCAGTTGGTGGACAATTAGGTTGTTTCCACTTTTTGGCCATTATAATAATGCTATGAACATTTGTGTACAAGTTTTTGTGTCAACATATGCTTTCAGTTCTCTTGGGTACACCCCAGGAGTGGAATTGCTGGGTCAAATGGTAACTTTTTGAGGAACTGCCAAACTGTTTTCCATAGTGGCTGTACCATTTTACATTCCCACTAGCAATGCATGAGGGTTCTAATTTCTCCATATCCTCACTGATACTTGTTTTTGTTCCTGTTGTATTATTGATTATTGCCATCCTAATCGGTGTGAAGTAGTATGTCATCATGGTTTTGATTTGCATTTCCCCAATGACTAATAATATTGAACATCTTTCCATGTCCTTACTGGCTATGTTTATGTCTTCTTTAGAGAACTGACTATTCATATCCTTTGTCTATTTTAAAACTGGGTTGTCTTTTTATGGCTGAGTTCTAAGTGTTCTCTATACAGCTGAATACTAGGCCCCTACCAGATATCTGATTTACAAATATTTTCTCCCATTCTGTGGGTTATCTTTTCATTTTCTTGATAGTGTCCTTTGATGGAAAAAAGTTTTAAGTTTCTTTTTTTTTTTTTTTGAGACAGAGTCTCGCTTTGTTGCCCGGGCTAGAGTGAGTGCCGTGGCGTCAGCCTAGCTCACAGCAACCTCAAACTCCTGGGCTTAAGCAATCCTTCTGCCTCAGCCTCCCAAGTAGCTGGGACTACAGGCATGCGCCACCATGCCCAGCTAATTTTTTCTATATATATTTAGTTGGCCAGATCATTTCTTTCAATTTTTAGTAGAGACGGGGTCTTGCTCTTGCTCAGGCTGGCCTCGAACTCCTGACCTCGAGTGATCCACCCGCCTCGGCCTCCCAGAGTGCTAGGATTACAGGCGTGAGCCACTGTGCCCGGCAAAAGTTTTAAGTTTTGATGAAGTCCAATTTATCACTGACCATCCTAGCTGGAAATGCTCTACTTCTTTTTACATCAGCAACTCAATATTATTAATACTTAAAGATTTGGGGAGAATTTTGGAAAATATTAAAGAAGACATTTTAGCATATAATAAAAATATACATCAAATTTTGATATAAAACAAGGGGGCAAAACTTGAAGAAATCTGGAGCTTCTGGTGAGATGATGAGCTGGGTCCCCATGATTACTCTGTTAGGCTTTTAGCAGACTTAGTGGAAAGGCTGAGAAGCACTGTCCTGCAGCCACTTCTGCAGTAAGGCTGAACCTACACTGACACTGGGCATACTTGGGAAGTTGGCTGTGTTTTAAAAATAAATGTGTGCTATCCAGGAGTTCCTATATTTTGCTTTTATTTCCTATTCTTTCAGAAAGCCAATAATCAATGAAGAATTAAAAAGTGGAGTCAGATTATTCTTTAGCTAAAGAATGAGAATTTCTGGTAGCTCTTATGGTTCAGTATTTTTGGGCAGGTCCCCGGTATGTCTGTACTCCAACTTCAAGGGATATGCCGTAGGAGCCTTAAAGGGCACAGTCCTAGTTGGCCTCTGCTTGCTGGCTTGTACACAGCAGTTTGATATTTATGGACAGTAATCCAGAGTAGTGTCCAAGTCTATCTGAGTTCTGCTATCACAGCAGAAACTGGAAACCTCAAGAGCTATAAGCCACGTACCACATCTACATGGGTGCCACTTCTCATTAGAGCATATACAAACATACAGAGACCAGAACTTTAAACTTTTGGGATCTAATATCTTCATAAGAATTGCATACAATATATGCACACACATCTTCTATTTTTTATAGTGAATTCTCTTTTTTTTTTTTTTTTTTTGAGACAGAGTCTCGCTCTGTTGCCCGGGCTAGAGTGAGTGCTGTGGCGTCAGCCTGGCTCACAGCAACCTCAAACTCCTGGGCTTAAGCATTCCTACTGCCTCAGCCTCCCGAGTAGCTGGGACTACAGGCATGCGCCACCATGCCCAGCTAATTTTTTCTATATAAATTTTTAGTTGGCCAGATCATTTCTTTCTATTTTTAGTAGAGACGGGGTCTTGCTCTTGCTCAGGCTGGTCTCGAACTCCTGACCTCGAGCGATCCACCCACCTCGGCCTCCCAGACTGCTAGGATTACAGGCGTGAGCCACTGCGCCCGGCCTATAGTGAATTCTTAATTGCCTGCAAAATTACTATCTCACCATATATAATTTTAGGTAGCAGATATGACCGTGTACAGTTTGCTTATGAAAATGCCATAGCAACATGAATACTTGGTACTAAAAAACATCTTTAATTAATTGACAAAAGCTTTTTATTTTTAATTTAAACTTTAGACTATGGTTAGAGTGAGGTATTTTAAATAGTCTACATGATGACTTAATGTGAGCCAAGAACAAAACCTGGATCTGATAGTCTTCTACTCACTCTCTGACAAACTGTCCCTACAGTTTTAATAAAATGACATTTCTATCACAAACCTCTATGATTGACAATTATCATACATATGGTGCTTATACAGGATCCTTCATTCAAGGCATCCAGAGCTTCATGTGTCTTATCTTCAAAGCTTCTGCTTGAATAGGTAAGAACTAAGATGAAAAAACCAGTCCATTTTGAGCTAAAAGGAAATTCTTTTTTTTTTTTTTTATTTTCTTTTGCTCAAGACTCACCTTGTCAATAAAAGGAAATTCTTATCTAGAAATTACTTATCCTTTTTTTAGTGTCTTACTTTCCACACTCCCTTCCTGTTTTGAAAACAGGGAGAAATAAAGATGCATACAACATCTTTTGGGTTATACAAATTATAGATAAGCTCTGAAGGTCTCTAGGAAGTTATTATTGTTTCACCAAGAGAACTCCAAGTGGGCCCTAATCTCCTGGTGCCCGACTTCAGCAACTGCTGGGAAAATATGGAGACACACACACACCCCCTACCTTAAAAACTCTGTGCTTGAGAAGGATAGTTTGCTTATATTAGAACAGCTTTCCAGCCCTTTCGTTACGATGGAGGGGTCCGTTTGCCATTCTGTGGCAAACATATCTTACTC
This sequence comes from Varecia variegata, assembly GCA_028533085.1. NCBI lineage: Eukaryota > Metazoa > Chordata > Mammalia > Primates > Lemuridae > Varecia > Varecia variegata. The sequence goes on along the minus strand of CM052440.1, from coordinate 79,512,264 downwards.
CTACTCTGTAAACCTATCTTGTCCTTCCTCAGTAAACTTCGTTTCATGCTAACAACAACAAAAAAACCCCCAGCTTTCTCTGCCAGCTGCAACTAGGGCACCTAATTTTTGTTAAAGTTACAAGTCACAAGTTATTAATTATGTTAAGAAATGTAAGGCGATCAATTAGGAGAATGCTATATTACTCAAGGGTGTTGATGCAATTTCTCCTTATCTATCCTTTTCATCAAAAGTGTGAAGCAGATGGTGCATGTAATAATGATGATAGTTATGATAATGAACATAATGATATTAACGATATGATTCAACAGTAGTAATATTTGAAGAATAACAAGATATGTCACCAAATGGGAGAAACTAAGCCATAAAGAATCTGAGAGTTTTGTTTATTCCAAAGATCATAGGATACAATGACATTTCAAAAAGTTTAAGGTACTATCAGTACATCAAGTATTACAAAACAGATAAATGAAGAAATACACTAAACCAGGGGCCCTCAAACTCTAGAGTATTAAGTACAACCTGGAGGGCTTGTTAAAACACAGATTACTGGGCCTCACTGTCAGAGTTTCTTATTTAGCAGATCTGGGCTAGACCCAAGAATCTGCATTTCTAACAGGTTTCCAAGCGATGCAGATGCATCCCAAGACCACACTTTGAGTCGCCTTGGGAAGAGGGAGATGAATATTTATTGAGAGGGAAGGGAAAGAACAATTATGTAAAACTCTCTTGGGTCAGGCTTGGTCAAATGTTTACAGTTTATCCCATTTAGTCCTCACAGCATCCCAATGAGCAATGGTTCTCAAACTTCTCTAAAGCAAAGGAGAATGAACCCACCACCCAAAGGGTATGCCTAAGCAGTCCTCTAGAAACAGAAAATTTCTTTGATGACTGTATTATTTAAAAATTCATATAAATTTTGCATTATTTCAAAATATTGCTGCTTGTTATGAATTCAATATAAGTCTAAAATTATTTATCAGATATATTGCTTAACTCTTAACCTTGTTTTTTTTTTTTTTTTATTTTGAGACAGAGTCTCACTCTGTTGCCCGGGCTAGAGTGAGTGCTGTGGCGTCAGCCTAGCTCACAGCAATCTCAGACTCCTGGGCTCAAGCGATCCTACTGCCTCAGCCTCCCGAGTAGCTGGGACCACAGGCATTCGCCACCATGCCCGGCTAATTTTTTCTATATATATATATTTAGCTGTCCATATAATTTCTTTCTATTTTTAGTAGAGATGGGGTCTCACTCTTGCTCAAGCTGGTCTCGAACTCCTGAGCTCAAACAATCCTCCCGCCTTGGCCTCCCAGAGTGCTAGGATTACAGGCGTGAGCCACCTCGCCCGGCCCAAATATCATTTTTAAAAGGCTGCTGGACTGGATACCTCAGTGAGTTCACGTGGCTGCCCAGATATGCTTTAATGTCAGTGGATATGTAATTTTTTTGTAAATCAGCTTTTGTAAATAACCCCATAGGTCCTAATTTATACAAGCCTCTGCAAAGAAATGATTCTGTTTGACAATAAAGTTATACTGGAATTCAAAACATAAAGTTTTGTGTGATGTAAGCTACTGGAGTACAGATAAAAAGTAGTTGGAAAAATACATTTAAAAGAAATCCCCTGGGCATGTTGGCTCATGCCTGTAATCCCAGCATTTTGGGAGGCCGAGGTGGAAGGATTGCTTGAGGCCAAGAGTTCAAGACCAGCCTGGACAACACAGTGAGACCATGCCTCTACAAAAAAACAAAAAAGAAATTCCCAAACAGAAAGCTTTAGATTATGATGAAATTTGTGGCTAAAATTAGAATAAAGTAAAAAAAAAAAAAAAAAAACTTTAGAATATACCTAGACTTTTATAATTGGAAGGGGCCTTGAAAGTCATTTAGGACAATCCCCTTATAGTAGTAGAATTTTTGGACCTTGCTTTGTATTATGGACAGAAGTTCCATTTGTTTAGTTAATGCTGTTTAATTTCCACTTAGCTTAGCTTTGGTCTCTTTATATTGTGATTTCCATGCTACCTGAAGAAAGCTTTTTGTACTGAATAATGGATTTTTTCCTGAAGGGCCAGACCTGACTTTGGTCCAAAGGGAAATAAACTGTAGGACCTCCTTTGATTTTAAAGGTCGCTAACTTTAGTGATGCTAATTTTGAACCTCTGAGGAATGAATTCTTACCCCCAGCTGCAATTTTTGATCAGTCCAACAGCCAAGCCACAGTCATAGCCAAGACTAGAGAACACTCACACTAAGTGGGGTAGCCATCTGCTCCATTTGGCCGGCTGTAGCTTTGGACGCTGAGAGGTAGCTCATGTGCTGATTGCATCTTGGTTTAACCATGGAGAGTGAAAACAGAAAATGACACCAAGGACATTTAACTTTCCACCCCACGTGCTCCTCCCAATCCCAATATGGTAAAGAGCAGGAACCCTGGAGTGGGGCCGAACTGAGTGTGGCTTTAGGTAAGTTACTTAACCTTTGTAGGCCCTAGTTTCCTATCTGTACAAGGGCCATCACAACAGTACTATAATTATCTTATGCGGAATTTGCGGGTTTAGGTGGGGAATTGCCTGTTGAGCATCTAGGACAATGTCTGGCACACAGAAATCCTTAATAAATGCCAGCTATTATTATTATCAAGGAATAGCAACATGAACATAATCAACTGAATTAAATTACCTTCTTTGCATTAAGCTCTTCCATGGCATTTCATTCAATCTCTGATTCAGTTATGATACCAATACTCATTCCTTAAAATTGTATCTGTAGCCCAGATTCTTTCCTGAGCTCAAGACTAGGCGCCACAACTCCCAAGATACTCAGAAGTGCCCTTGGAACCAAAAATAAATCCCAAACCAGACCATTACCTGGCACTGAGCAATATATGACCCTCCTTTTGACCTCTGGCATTTATGAAAGATACCATTATCTTTCTACCTACCCAGGCAGGAGAATGGAGTCTTTTTTTTTTTTTTCCTACTTCTTTATCCTCCAGTCAATCAGTTGCCAAGTCATTTAGTCATACATACACTTATACAACAAGTATTTATCAAGCCTTTTCTATAAGCCAAGTACTGTGACACTGGGTACGCTGTGGAGGACAAAACTTCCATGGTTCCGCCCTCATCTACAAATATATGATTACAAATTGTAATATATTAATGTACTTGGGAAGAAATTCCAGTCCTTATGAGAAAGTGTAACAGGGGACATAATTTAAAATGAGAGTCAGGAAAGGACTCTCAGAGGAAATGACAATTTGAACTGAGACTGGAGAGATGAAAAGGGGTCTGTCAGATGAGTGACGGAGTGAAGAGCACCCCAGGCAGCGGGCCAGCATGTGCAAGGCCCTGAGGCAGGGAGGGCTTCATGCCTTTGTTGAGGAACTGAAAGGCCACCTGGCTAAAAGGTAGTGAGCTTGCGTGGGACGAGGCTGGAGCAGCAGGCAGGGGCTTACCAGCCACATCTGGAAGCCCCTGAAGGGTTCTGAGCAGGAGAGGCACAGGATCGGATCGCTCTGGCTGCTTTTGGAGAGTGGACTGGAGGGGGCAAGAACAGAATTAGAGACCAGTCAGGAGGCTACTTGGTGGTTCTGATGAAAGACGGATGGTGGCTGTGGTGATGGAGAAAAGTAGATGAATTTAGACACAATTTGGACATTGTATTGATAGGGCTTGGTGACTGGGATGTGGGGAGTGAGTGAAAGGGAGGCGACAAGTCTGGTTCTTAGGTTTCTGGCATGAGCAGCTATGTGGGTGACAGTGCTTGCAGATTCTACCTTTTTTCAAAAGAGTCGGTATTGCTAGAATATCCCACGGGAGGTCCCTACTTCCCCTTCTCAGTGAACCACCTTGCCTCCAAGTCATCATAACTTCCTATCTAGATCACTGTCCCTTCTCCTTAGTGTCCCCACCTCTTGTCTATGCCAACTTCAAATCACCTGCGGCTGTTTTATCTTACAAAATACAGCTCAAGTCACAATACTCCCCATTCAAAAGTCTCCAGTGGTTCCTTATCATCCTCTCAAGTACAAACTCCTTACCTTGACTTCCAAGATTCCACAACCTATACAGTCCTGGCCTTGTTTCCCACCACTTTGTTATTTAAGTCTTGCTTCAGCTGAACTGGAGACTTACTATTCCTTGAGCATGTCACCACATGCTCCTGCCTCAGTGCTTGTTCACTCATGCTATTCTTACGTCTTACCATCTCAGTCTACTCAACTTTCAAGGTTCCTTATTTATGAAATGTCCCATCTGTCAATTTCATAAAGCTCTGTACTCTTACAGTGCCTGTGTTTCTGCCGTTTATCGGGGTTAGGAGTGCACTTATCTCAGGCCCACAGTCTGCCCCTCAGCTGTTTATTGGGGTTGTGAGTGCACTTATCTCATGCCCACAGTCTGCCCCCTCACAGACCACAATAGCTTTGAGTGCCTGGCTCCTGCACTCCCCCTGCTCCCACTACCCCTGTCCTTGCAGGGTCAAGAATACTGCTTCACCCACAGTAGGAACATTTCATTAAATTTATTGTTATTAATTATATTAAGGAGTGATGGGACACAAGCTGTGGAAGGGGAGACGTTTTCCAGTAGCATTTGCCAGCAGCAGGGCTCATAGCAAAATTCCTCTTCAGTACCCTTCCACCAGACTCCTTGCGATTGTGTCACATACAACACAAACATGCACACATCCCTTTAATAGAGTCTTCTGGTTGTTCAAAATACTCCAAAGTAGTAGTCCACACAGAGTAACAGCCTCTAACTCAGGATTTTTCAAACCGTCTGTTGTAACTCATTAATAAGTCAAGAAATCAACTTAGTCATAAACAATACTAAAAAATAAAATAGTGAGAGCAAGTATTGTTTCCTGAAACAAGTTTCAAATACATAAATATGTGTATTTGTGTATATATACATATACACATATATATGTATGTGTGTTCTGAGTTGCAACATAAATCATATTTCTTACCATGGGTCCCAGTCCAAAAGGTTTAAAAGCTACTGCTTTGATGCTTTGTGCCCCACCCCCAGATCAAACCACAGAACTTAAGCAGAGAAAGTAAGATGTTAATAAAATAGTAATGAGACTATCTGATGAAAAATTATTTACAGTTAAAAATGTGAATGATATATCTAACGCTTCCCTTGGGGTATCTGCATTTAGAGAGAGGGACTTTTAACCCAAATTAATCTCTAATCAGTAGAAAGTGAATGGGAAATCATTTTGGACTACAGGCCTTCTTGGAATGTCTAGCAAGGATTTCCTCTAGTATCCCAGTTCCCTGAGAGAGCTGGGCTCAGGAACTGGGAACTCCATTGCTGAAAGGCTACTCATTTCTAGGTTACAACACACATAAGTGGTAATACAAAATGTACACCTTTTTCCATGCACATTTCAAGCTTATCAATTTATATTTATATGCGTGTATTTAATCTATGCCTAGAAATACAATCTTACATATCCACATGAATGTGCTATACTTGACATAAGGCAACATGAAGCCCCAAGTTGATCTAAAAATGAGAAATACTGTGAGTTACTGAACAATAGTATATGTGAGATAGGAAGGGGGATATGGGAAATCGTAGAATGGGCAAGGGGACTTGAGAGCATGGTAGATGTATTACACCAAGTGTATATTACTTTGATGATTGATGGTAATGAGAGAAGATGAGAGAAGAGGGGTAGGATAGGGGCAAAACAATTTCCTAGTCAGCTGTGTGTACCATGACAGTACATAGCAGTAGCCCACCAAAAGTGCACAGGCAGTATTTGATTATGTCAGCACATAAAAGTTAAATTCCAAGTCCTAATTCCAGCCCTAGCTCCATTTAACGGGTTGCCCCTTATAATTTGATGCTACGTGTATTATACTGTCAATTTATAGTTCAGAAACCAAGAGTGAGCTTCCTAACTAATGGATGTAGACACTATTAATTGTTAATTACTATCTCAACAAATAACTGGGTCAGAAACAAGGTTGAAAGAGTAGGAAGTTCAATGCTGGTGTAAAGAACCCTAGATTGGGGTGTCAATAAATTTGGGTTATACCTGGGTGACACTGAACAAATTGCACAACCTAAGGACCTTTCCACCTTTAAAATCTTACAGTACTACAGGGCAGGGAAAAGGTGACCTTTATTTGGAAGAAAAGAAGATCATCTTTGTTTGCTATGTAACAGGCAAACAATGCTATTAGCCAAGGTTGTTTAAATATGAATTAATGCCTCTGCCATTATCTAGATTGGATTAACACCCTTTGGTGATATCATATGTCAATGTCACTACTGACAACAGGATAAATTCCAAACTTCTTTCTGGTATTTAAGGCTTTCCACATGTGCCCAACTTTCTCTTAAACTATTACGGGGAAAGCTACTTATGTTGTTTGAGATAAAGTTGGGCAGATGTGGAACGGCTCTTGCCCCAGGCCTGTTTCCTTATCATTAGTTTTTGCTTAATTCTTCCCCACTCTCCTAGCTAAAGTTCTATAACCTTCATAAAACCTTCCAACTACACAAATGACTTATGTATCTCTGATACTGACCTTGGAATTCCTATAGAACTTTACAGCAATCCTACATGTAGGCATTGTTGTCCTCATTTGATAGATAAGAAAATTACGCCAGGAGAAGTTAAGTGGCTTGCCTAGGACTTCTCAGTTTGTGCCCAGCGGCAAGGCTGGGTCTGATCTGTTTGCCTTCAAAGCCCACACCTTTTACCATTGTACCATGCTACCTGCAGGTACTCAAACACCATGGAGTAAGGATGTGGTAAAAAAAGCCTATAAACCAGTTATCATACAGCTTGTTGTGGCAGAAATTCAGATGCACCATATCCTTTGAACCATACGGGTAATAAACTTTGGAATAGCATGGATCATTTTTAAGAGGGTTGTCAGACCTGTTTCCCAAGCCCAGTATTAAAATGATATCCCAGGGTAAATGACAGGTAGGGTGGCTAAGGCAAAATTAAAGCAACATGGTATAAGAAGAAAATATTAGAAATGGGACAGAAAAGACACAAAAGTGTAATATAAGCCAGTAATGCACAAAATAGAGACTCAGAAAAAGTAAGTATGGAATATGGGTCTGAAAAGGCCCCAAGGTCTAAGTTAAGTGGCCTATGCCTACCGATGAGACGCGCGCGTGTGTGGGTTGTTATAAATAACAGACAGCAGGCAACATGGACAGAAAGTGGAACTCAAGAGAGCGACAAAGATAGGTCGTGGGGGCAAGGGTAGAACATGGCATGAGAGAGGGTGGGGACGCGGAATGAGGGGACAGAGGGCACAGCAGGGGTCGAAGAGCAAGGTGAAGAGGTTCAGAGGGCACAGCGCCCCCAGACTCCAGGCAGGACTTCTGTCTTCCCCTCAGTAGCTGGCTGGGGGGCTTCAGAATTCACACCCGCACCCCACCAAGCCCTCGGGGGTGGCTCCGGGAAGAGAGGGGGGTCCGGTCCCCAGTCCTCCCCAATTCCCCGGGGACTCCGCGACGGGGCGGACAGAGGCAAGAGGGTCCTTACCCAGGAAGATGGAGATGATGAGCCGCAGCGCCTGTTCTGACGCGCCCAGGGTCGTCGCCAACTTGTTAAGGCTCAGCTCCTGGAAGGTCGACCGCAGCACCGCCGCCAGCTCCACTACCGATCCCACCTCCCCCTCCGCTGCGGACGCCATCTTAACTGCGGGCGCCCCCCAGGGACCCCCAGCTCCGCGCGCCCCGAATGTGGGCAAAACGCTGTAGCTTCACCCCCAATTCCGGCCCGGGGACCGCCCACGGCGTGCGCATTGGCTGCAGACCCGCCCAGCGGCTCCAGGCTCACCCCGTTATTGGTAGATCCGAGCAAAGGGCGGGGCCTAGCGCAGCAAGGTAGGAAGAGGGCGGGTCCGAACGTTTGTAAGGCAAAGGTGACTCCTGCCGGGAACGAAAACCCGGCAGGCCGAGGGCGGGCGAGGCTTGGACTCGATACCCAGGGCTGCCATCGGAAACGTCCAAGCCCGCGGCCTGGTGATTGAACAACTCTGTTCTAACTGCTCGGGGGAGGAGTCGGTCCGCTGGTGTCCGGCCGGCTCGTTCGCGGCCTTCCCATTGGCCGAAGCGGGAGCAGGCGAGAGTCGGGGCGGGGGGGGCCGTCAGCCGACCGCGAGGTTACTCTCGGTCACCGGCGCGCTGGGGTTACTGGGGCATGTAACGGAGAGGCGGGAATTCCTGCTGCCGCTTCGCGAGCGCCTCCTAACGGCACGCCTGGCTGTTCTTAAGTGCTTAAGCTGCTGAAGGGTCTGCGGAGAGCCCAATGCCCAAGGAACACTATTTGCCTGCTACTTTTATTTCAGGGATCCCTTTCCCGTGCAATTTCCTATAGCAAAACGTGACCTTCCCCTGAGAGGCGATGAAATGGAGATATGCCTTTTTTTTTTTTTTTTTTTTTTTGAGACAGAGTCTCACTTTGTGGCCCGGGCTAGAGTGACCTCAAACTCCTGGGCTTAAGCGATCCTACTGCCTCAGCCTCCCGAGTAGCTGGGACTACAGGCATGCGTCACCATGCCTGGCTAATTTTTTTGTATATATATATATTTTAGTTCGCCAGATAATTTCTTTCTATTTTTAGTAGAGATGGGGATCTAGCTCTTGCTCAGGCTGGTCTCGAACTCCTGACCTCGAGCGATCCACCTGCCTCGGCCTCCCAGAGTGCTAGGATTACAGGCATGAGACACCGTGCCCGGCCTAGATATGCCTTTTTAACACTATCATTTTAATAAAAAATCCAACTAGTTTTGTCACTATTTAAGTAATACATGTTCGTGTGAAGAGTTTAAACAGTACAGAAACATGAATCAGAAAATAAGAGTCCTTTCTTCCCACCCTGCTTCCCATTCTTACTTCCTACAGGTAATCCTGTTCAGATTACACTAAAAAAGCGTGTTGAGCATTTAGCTTGAGCTGGGGAATGTGCTAGGTTTGGGAATATCATGAGCCCAAAGCTATGGACTGGGATGATGCACAGCCAGTTAATAGCATTAATGAATGTGTAATTTGCAAGCGAAGGTAAATGCACTAAAGGAAAGGATGAAGGTTCTATGAGAGTGTGTAACAAAGGAACACTAAGGGTTTCTTTAGTAACTGGAATTTGCAGAGCATTCTTATACAATTACAGCTTATAAAAGCGCTTTTATTCATATTATTTCACTTAATCTGGCTGTGCAACAGGATATTTATTATTATGATGTCCTCTTACAGATACAGAGGCTTGGAGAAATTAAGGAACTTGCTAAGTTCCTTTACCAGTAAGTGACAGACAGAATTTAAACCTAGGTCTGTCAAATTCTCTGCTCCCCTTTCCTTCCTTTTTGGGCAAAAATAAAAAAAAATTCATTCATACAGAAAAGTAGAGAATTATATAATTTCCCCAGGTTAAGAAACAAACCACATATACAGTTGAAGAGCCTGGTATATCCCTTTCTGGGGACTTTTCTCTCCTTCCCTTCTCAAGGTTATCACTTTGCTGACTTTGGAATTTATCAATCCCATGCCTATTTTAATACTTTGCATACTGTGTATATATAGTATATACATGATATATAGTAATGTTTTGCATGTTTTTAGACTTCATAGTAATGGTATTACAATAAATGTAACATTTACCACTTGTTTTTATGCTCAACATCTTTACTGAGATGTATTCACACTGTTACATGTAGCTCTAATCTGTTCATTCTGTGATTTAACATTCCATTATATGATTATACCACAATTAATTTTTCATGGTCATATTGAGGAATACTTGGATCGTTTTCTATTTATTTCTTTTTAGAACATTGCTGCAGTGGACATACTCCTTTAAGCAACAGCAGGAGTTTCTCTAGGTCTGTGACTTCTTTCTTTTTTAATTTTTCTTGGGATCTACTGTAAGAAACATATTGCTACTCAGTAATACACATATTTATACACTACACAACAAATACATATATAGTTATACACTGTATAACAATGTTTCAGTAAACGAGGGACCGCATGTATGACACTGGTTCCCTAAGATTATAACGGAGCTGAAAAATTCCCATGACCTAGTGACATTGCAGCCGTCCTAACATCATAGTGCAACATATAACTCACATGTTTGTGGTGATGCTGGTGTAAACAAACCTGTGCTGCGAGTCATATAGTACATAATAATAATGATAATAAATGACTATGTTACTGGTTTGTGTATTTAATATACTATACTTTTAATCGTTATTTTAAAGTGTACTCCTTCTACTTATAAAAAAGTTAGCTATGAAACGGCCTCAGGCAGGCTCAAGAGGCTCAAGAGGTTTTCCAAAAGAAGTCATTGTTGTCATAGGAGAGGACAGCTCCATGCTTGTATTATTACTCCTGAAGACCTTCCAGTAGGACAAGATGCAGAGGTGGAAGACAGTGATATTGATAATCTTGACCCTGTGTAGCCCTAGGCTAATGTGTGTGTTTGCATCTTAGTTTTTAACAAAACATTTTATAAAGTAAAAAAAAGAATTCTGAAAACTTATAGAAAGAAACTTTATAGACTAAGAATATAAAGAAACATGCAGCAGCTCACGCCTGTAATCCCAGCATTTTGGGAGGCTGAGGCTGGAGGATATTTTGAGGCCAGGAGTTCAAGAGCAGCCTGAGCAACATAGCAACATAACGAGACCCCTGTCTCTACAAACAATAGTAAAATTAGCCAGGCATAGTGGCGTGTGCCTCAGCTACTTGGGAGGCTGAGGCAGGAGCATCACTTGAATTGAACGGTTTTAGGCTACACGAGCTTGAGCTATGATTGTACCACTGCATTCCAGCCTGGGTGACATAGTGACACCCTGTCTCTGAAAAAAAAAGAAAGAAAACAAAATAAAATATTTTTTGTATGGCTATATGATGTATTTGTGTTTTAAGCTAAGCGTTATTACAAAAGAGTCAAAAATTTAAAAAAAATGAAAAAGTTTGTAAAGTAAAAAAGCTACAGTAAGCTAAGGGTACTTTATTATTGAAGAAAAAAAAAGTTTTAAATAAATTTGTGTGGCCTAAGTATACACTGTTTGTAAAATCTATAGCAGTGCACAGTAGTGTCCTAGGCCTTCACATTCACTCACTGCTCACCCAGATCAACTTCCAGTCCTGCAAGTGCCATTCATAATAAGTGCCCTGTGCAGTTGTACCATTTTCTATCTTTTATACCATGTTTTGATTGTACCTTTTCTATGTTGAGACATGTTTAGATACACAAATACATAACAGTATGTTACAGTTGCCTACAGTGTTCAGTACAGTAACATGCTGTACAGATATGTAGTCTAGGAGCACTAGGCCTATAGCCTAGGTGTGTAGTAAGCACACCATTTTTGGTTTGTATAAGTACACTCTGATGTTCCCACAACGATGAAATTGCCTAATGGCGCATTTCTCAGAATGTATCTCCATTGTTAATTGACCCATAACTGTACATATATCTCATATATGTATCTCCTATTGGTTCTGTTTCTCTGAAGAACCCAAACTAATACAGACTTTTGGTACAAGAGTAGTTTCAGAGGAACAAAATTTTCAGGATGAATTTTCTGAAAGATTCTGAATTTTCTGGCATGGGCTCTCTAATCTGGTTAGGTTTAAAGATGATGATAACTCTAGTTCCCACAGTAAAGAGAGCACTGATGATCTAGGTGTGATCTGGCAATAGAGATAAGCTAAATATCTCCCCAGGGCACTCCTAATCAACCACTTAGAAGCAGCAAGGAGCTGGGTGACTGTGTGTATGATACTGTCAAACATTTTTGGAAAACTAACATATAATGCAGTTGGCTGGTTGCTCCTATTGTCCCCAAAGTGATAAAAGAAAAGGATGAGCACAGGGATTTGAATTCCCAGTTCAAGAGCTGCCTAAATTACCGGAACAGTCTATGTCTGCCCTACAGGAGACCCTTATCTCCTGTAGCTGTAGGGCTGAGATTGCTGGAATTTAAACACAGAACCTCATCCTGTGGCTGGCTGCATTCCAACACAATTGGAACTCCAGCCTCAAGGGTGCCTGCAGTTAAAGCGAGGGCACTGATTGGGAAAGAATCGGATCCGGTTCCTTGGAAAGGGGACGTGTGGGAAGACTGTGATGGAGCTGTGGCACTGTGGCCCTAAATTCTTCTCTCCAGTGAAAGGGGTCTCCTTGCCTCCAGTGGAAGCATCCTGTCTGAGGGCGTCAGCTCTGCATTGCCTGAGGAGACTGAAATGGCCTTCCCTGAGGCAGTTGCCGTGCAAGACAACGTGATTCCTGCAGGAATCATGTCACTGGAAACTCTGTAAGGCTTCGGGAGCACTTTCATACTGCCTTGGCCCTCCGAAAAGAATAACCACAAAGAGAAGGACGCGTTCTCCTCTCTTTTTTTTTTTGAGACAGAGTCTCGCTTTGTTGCCCGGGCTAGAGTGAGTGCCGTGGCGTCAGCCTAGCTCACAGCAACCTCAAACTCCTGGGCTCAAGCGATCCTCCTGCCTCAGCCTCCCGAGTAGCTGGGACTACAGGCATGCACCACCATGCCCGGCTAATTTTTCTCTCTATATATATTTTAGCTGTCCATATAATTTCTTTCTATTTTTAGTAGAGACGGGGTCTCGCTCTTGCTCCGGCTGGTCTCGAACTCCTGACCTTGAGCGATCCTCCCGCCTTGGCCTCCCAGAGTGCTAGGACTACAGGCGTGAGCCACCGCGCCCGGCCGCATTCTCCTCTCTTTACACTCTTGTCCTCACTCTGCATCACTGTGCAGTTTTCATCCCTAGTGGGCTTCTGTGTAATGGCAGCGACTTCCGCCCAGGAGAGGGCACTGCTGGGGTGTTACAGTCCTCCCAGGTGTGGAAGTTGTTGGGTGGTAGCTGCGGGAGTTTTTATGAACATGGGGCTGGAGATCCTGTGCAAGTGGGGAGAAGGCAGAACCAAAGAGATGTTGATGGGACCCCGTGTGTATCCACAGGCTGGGAAAATATGGGTTATATTTGGGGTTGTGGAAGAGGCTACTAGCTGCCCACCAAATCCTAATTTCTAATTCTTTCTGGGCACACACCCTGCAGTTAGGTGTAACCTGTTGTTGAGTCCTAGCCAATAGAATATGAGTGGAGGTTATGTGTACCACATGGGGGCCTGGCCATAGAAACCTCCTACTGTGTGATCTTCCATATGTTCTTTCCTCACAGTGACCCTGGAAGGAATGTTCTGAGGATAGCAGGGCCTTTGCTGTCCCAGATCTGTGTAGAACAAGCTCCACTGACAAACAGGAACCATTCTGGACTGTTTGTGTGGTTGAACAATAAACTTCCATTATGTTTTTGCCAAAATAGTTTTTAGACATATTTGTAATAGAAGTTAGCCTACCTAATTAATCCAGGGGCTCCTCTAAGATTTTATACAACCTGCTACCATGTATACCTGCAATGTGGGTGTTCAGGAATGGAAACGGAGGCTCAGAGATCACTGCAGATTTTTGAGAACACTAGTCAGCTATGATGAGGCTGAACCTGAAAATGCCTTGGGCCGTTTGTAGGGTGCTTGGCAGGATTTTCAAAAGAGAAGAAAACATGACTGCAGCTAATAGAGCTTTCTAGGAATGGTAGCAGGAAGTGGGGCTTCCTGTAAAGTATTCATTAAGTCCTTTAACTTGCACACGGAATTCAAAAAAGCCAAAGCTCTTCCTAGAGAAAGAGATGCAAAGTGTGTGAGAGGGAGCCAGTTCAATTTATTGCTGAATAATGAAATTGCCCTAAAAGTTAGAGCTTAAAACATCAATATTCATTTTTTAAAAAATTATCTCTGATGGTTCTGGGTGCTCATTGGGCTCAGCTAGATGGTTGTCACTTAGGGTGTCTTGTGCAGCTGTGGTCAGAAGGGGCTGGAGGTATCTTGACAACGTCTCACCTCAGATGCCTGGTGTTGTGATTCATGCTGATTGACAGCTGCAACCTGGGGGCCAGGGGTGGGGGGCTCAGCCAGAACCCCTACATGTGGCCTGGGCTTGGCATCTGGGTTCTGAGGAGTGTCCCAAGAAGACTGGGCGGGTGCTGGCTGGCCTTTTCTATTAATAATCTAACTTTGGAAGTCATGCAGAGTCCACTGTACTCTTTATTGGTTGCAGCCATCACAAACCCCCCAGCCACATTCAAGGGAAGAGGTGACATAGACCCCACCTCTCCATGGAAGGAGTGTCAAGGAATTTTGGGACATGTTTAAAAACTATTAAACTACTACAGCTACTATCGTTGGACTTTAACACAATTTTCTTGTCTTTTTCCTCCACTGGAAAGCAAGTTCCATGAGGGCACTGGGGACTTTCATTTGTGTTTGGATCCGCACTATGGAGTAGGCATTGAATACATGCTTGCTGGGTGAATGAATGAATTAGCATAGGAACATCGGAAGTTTCAATAAAGTGTCGCTAGAGAATGGATGTTCAATTTGTGAGTAGTAAAATACTTGAAGGAACTATCTTCTGCAACCTAGTTTTGAAGTCAAAGGGAGCCATTAAAGTTTTAAAAATGTAGAGTTGTCATTAACAAAGATTAATGTTTCAGTTTGCTAGGATAGATTCGGGGATGCTGAGAGAGGAGGGAGGGGAGAGTTTGGAGCGTCTGTCCAGATGAGCTGTGATGAGGATCTGACTTAGACTAGAGCAGGGCATGTGAAAGATGTCGAAAAGAAAATCAGCAGGTCTGGCAAGGACTGAGGCAGTGGAGAGAGAGGCTAAAAGACAGCTGAGCTTTGGACCTGGCTGGCTGGGAGAATGGTGGGGTCATTAACAGAAACAGGGAAGGGGGGTGGGTAGGAGCGCCACTGAAATGCTGACGTCCCGTTTCAAGTCTCAACTCTTCCAAGCAGCTTCTTGGATATCCTCTTAACCAGATGCAGTATCTTTCTCCTTTCGACTCTCAAGCCTTTTGTTATACTTCTTTCACGTTGCCTAACTTACACCACCTTGTACTGTGGCTCTAACCCTCTCTCCCATCTTTGTATCCCGAGCAGCACCTAATCTAGTCTTTGTGTGCTTGGCAAGCCATGAATGCGGCTTTAGTTATTAGTGCTACTTGGGTGGGGACCATGGTGAGGAGCTCTCCCAAACTGGCTTTACCTTTTTACTGCTCTTTTTCCACATGTTCTTTCTTTTATTTTTCCCTACAGTCACTTTATTTCTTCTGATACTTTTTTTTTTTTTTTTTTTTTTTGAGACAGAGTCTCGCTTTTTTGCCCTGGCTAGAGTGCCATGGCATCAGCCTAGCTCACAGCAACCTCAAACTCTTGGGCTCAAGCAATCCTACTGCCTCAGCCTCCCAAGTAGCTGGGACTACAGGCACGTGCCACCATGCCTGGCTAATTTTTTCTATGTATATTTTTAGTTGTCCAGATAATTTCTTTCTATTTTTAGTAGAGACGGGGGTCTCGCTCTTGCTTAGGCTGGTCTTGAACTCCTGACCTTGAGTGATCCTCCCACCTCGGCCTCCCAGAGTGCTGAGATTACAGGCGTGAGCCACTGCGCCCAGCCTTCTGATAGATTCTTAAATTCTTTTCTTATAACTTTTCTAGGTCAAAAAAGTATATCAATAAACTATCCCATTTTAGTTTTATTGAACAATACACGAATTGATACTTTGGCAAGCACTGTTTCTGCCTAGAGTCCTTGGCAATAGTCCATATCTGACGTGTGTTGTAAGGGGGGATTCTCTTCCTTACTCTGGATGTTTCCTTGTGGAAATACCTCCTACCAGGGAGCTGAGTTCTGTGTGAGCCACAGAGAACTAGGGAGATCTTCGCTTCAACTTGTGAGTGCCCCACTTTGGTAGAGAGTGCTAGGCTGGCAAATTCCACCTATACTCAGGGCCGAGAAGGAAATTGTGGAAGGACTGACCTTAAATTCAAGTGGCTTGTTCACAGGCTTGCGAGTGGAAAATTCTCCAAAAGTTATGGGGTGGGTTTCAGGGTGATACAGTTATTGTAGGTGGGTTCGCTGGTATTGCCTGTGTCCTTAAGGTCACCCTAACTTGTTATTGAAATTAAAAAGTGGAAGAAAATCTAGTGTCAGGGCATCTGGCAGAGGTATTTGTCCTTACCTAGGGGCACAGGCTTCAGAGCGTCAGCAAGAACCTCAGTTCAAGAATCCGCTGAGGGTGCTTTTTCCAGCCCAAACACACATGGAGATGAAAGGAAAGCTCTCCCTAGGAGGAAGGCTTTTTAGGTCTTAGTGATCCTATAAAAGAGGCTGTGGCAGAAGCCATAAAAGAAGCACATGATTGAAAACGTCTGTTCTCTTCACATTGTGGAATAAATGTGGAGATCGTGCTAGAAGAGCTCACCAGCTAGGAGAGCTCGGGACTCACCGGGAAATGGGAAGTAAAAAGTTCCACGTAGGAGGGTCCCCAAATGGCAAGTACAGAATGCCCAAACTGACCTTTTTCTACGTGCTTTGCCCGTGGTGTTTATGTTCACAGGACATGGGATCTGAACAGTTGACATAGGCTGTCTGGCATCGAGGTGAGGTTTTTAAGTAAGATTAAGATTTTCTCCTCTTTCGCTATGACAAGGGGTCTTGTGGGCAAATGTGGAGTATGTATCTTGCTCTGTAAACTATGTCTTGCTCTTGCTCTATATTCCTATCTTGCTCCCCCTCAGTAAATTTCACCTCGTGCTTGCCTTAAAAAAAAATTTTTTTTCTCCTTCCTTCAGATACTGTAGAATTTCTTCTCCAGGCTTTGGCAACATTAAGTACTGTGTTCTGGACATACAATTTTAATTTTGTCTGACATGATTGCTTTGGGGTCTGGGAGTGGCTCGTTTTCTAAATTTTGTGGTTGTGGGGCTGTGTTGTGATATTCTTGTGTCTCATTAACTCTTTGGACTTTTGAAAACCGAGGTTCTTGGAACGTGGCCTTGGAACTCATCCTGTCTCTGGAGGCTTGGAGGAACTAACCCAGTCGAGCCCAGGCTGCAGCTGCTGAAAGAACCACACCTCTGTCCATGAGGTTGGAGACCCTCTAGCTGAGATTAAATACAAATACAAATTAGGATTCATGGTCTTGTGACTTTAACATAGGAATTTTGGACTTCCATTACGTTTGACTCTAATGTCTTAGTTTCAGTTTGTGATGGGATTCGAACTGTAATTTTGGAGTTTGACAATGGGACGGTTTTCTGTTATTGTTCAAATTAGAGACACCTCTTTTTTTTTTTTTTTTTTTTTAAGACAGAGTCTCGCTTTGTTGCCCGGGCTAGAGTGAGTGCCGTGGCGTCAGCCTAGCTCACAGCAACCTCAAACTCCTGGGCTTAAGCGATCCTACTGCCTCAGCCTCCCGAGTAGCTGGGACTACAGGCATGTGCCACCATGCACAGCTAATTTTTTCTATACATATATGTATATATTTTTTTAGTTGGCCAGATAATT
>CM052440.1:79471184-79494736 GCA_028533085.1 Varecia variegata | reverse complement strand
TTAATTAATTAATTAATTAATTTTTGAGATAGAATCTTGCTCTGTTGCCCTGGGTAGAGTACAGTGACATCATTGTCGCTCACAGCAACCTCAAACTCCTGAGCTCAAGCGTTCTTCTTGTCTCAGCCTCCTGAGTAGCTGGGACTACAGGTGCACCACAACACCTGGCTAATTTTTTCTATTTTTAGTAGAGACGGGGGGGGGGGGGGTCTCGCTCTTGCTCAGGCTGGTCTCAAACTCCTGAGCTCAAGTGATCCTCCCACCTTGGCTTCCCAGAGTGCTAGGATTACAGGTGTGCCACCATGCCCGGCCTGTGAACTTCTTTTTTTTTTGTTTTTTGAGACAGAGTCTTGCTCTGTTGCCCGGGCTGGAGTGCCGTGGCGTCAGCCCAGCTCACAGCAACCTCAAACTCCTGGGCTCAAGCGATCCTTCTGCCTCAGCCTCCCAAGTAGCTGGGACTACAGGCATGTGCCATCACGCCCGGCTGATTTTTTCTGTATATATTTTTAGCTGTCCAAATGATTTCTTTCTATTTTTTAGTAGAGATGGGGTCTCGCTCTTGCTCAGGCTGGTCTTGAACTCCTGACCTCAAGCGATCCTCCCGCCTCAGCCTCCCAGAGTGCTAGGATTACAGGCGTGAGCCACCGCGCCCGGCCCTGTGAGCTTCTTAATACCATTTTTAAATCTCATTTCTGATCTCTGATAGCTATCTTAGATACATGGCTGGATGAAATTTGAGATGGGCAATGGAACAGGAAGTGAATTTCCTTGGATGAAGAATATATTTAATGTTACCATGTTGTTTGGAATCACTTTGGAGCTTCTGGGGCCGGCGGTGTGGAGGACAAAGAAGAGGAGCGGTGGGTGGCGTTGGTGCGTGGCTCTGTGAGTACGAGAACAGGGCTGCCCCTGTTAGCTTCCTGATCACCTCCCGCAGGTGGACGGCTATGCCCTGGGTGGTCATATCTTCTTAATTGTCAAGACTGTCAGGTTCAAGAAGAAAAACCTTGTGAATGTTAGTGGGGAAATGTTCCTATTTGTAATGACAGATCTTTCCTGAAGGGGAGAGAGACTCCCTGGCATGACTCTCCCAGCCACTCTCTGTCCCTCCCTTTGCCCTGGGAAGGTGGAGTAACTTCTCCAACTGTAAAGATGGGAAGAGTAACCGGCTTAGCCCTCCTCCCTCCTGGGAGGGCTGTCTGCAGGGAGGCGTGTTCTCTATGGGGAGGCCTCCCCTGGCCCAGCCTTGCCTGGGTCTAGAAGGGTAATTCTATCTAATTCTAGGGTTCAGTTAGCCCCCATTTGGCTTCCACACTAAGCTACTTCCTCTATCTTGGCCTTTATTGCTATTGAAGATAATATTTTGACCTCATTTGCTGCTTTTGTTTTATTTCTCCATTTCTCTAGAACTTGAAAGGGGAAGAGGATGCTATTTATTTAGGCCCCTCAGAGACCCTAACATTGTGAATATGATAGTTACTCAGAGTAACACTAGTGATTATTTTCTAAATGTCCTATTCATATTTATATACACCTGTGTCACTGATTAATATTAACATGTAAGGTTTTAATTTCTGGTTTGTGTATCGGCATTATCACATCAGCTGGGGTTCCGGTGACCCTCAGGGTGATAATAAGCACCTCATCTTAATGAATCCCCATAATACTGGGCAGATTATGTAACATGCCCCCTGCTCTTTCTAGGCCTTCATTGTGAGAGGTCTTGGCCTTAGTTCTTGTTGAACTGGGGAAGGAGGCAGGGGCCAGAGATACCGTTACATGTGACTTGTTATTGTTGTCTTCTTGAGATTTAGAGAGAGAAAAATATATTTCACTTTGATGGCAAAATTGCAGACGGGAAGACAAAACGCAGGAGAGGGTAGGAGACAGTCTAACTCTTCCAGCATGATCAGAAAGTGTTGAACTCAGAAGGAAAAGGAGAAAGAGCCCTGGACGGTTTGATAAGATACCCTTTTCTTCCTTGCTGTATACTGAAGCATGCTTTTGATGAGGATGCTGCTGCTGCTACTGCTGCTGTTGGCGTTTGGAGATAATGTTGTCTGTTATTTATTAAGGCTGACTACTGAGTATCAGATAAATGCTAATGCTTAGTGTACGTTATTTTGTTTAACCTTGGCCTCAATAAGCCCTAACAGTAATAGCTGTGTCTGATAGTAGGTGATATTATTCCCATTTTACACATGATGAAGCTGAAGCTCAGAGAGGCAAAGTAACTTTTTCAAGGTGAGACAGCTCAAAGCGACTAGTGAATGGTTAGAATTCACTTTGGCTTGTTCATTCAATCAACCATTTCTCAGGTACTGACTGAGCATGTTGTGTCAGCCTTTGTTCTTAGTGCAGGCAACAGAAACCAAGTCTGGTTGATTTTAGCAGAAGAGGACTTTAGTAAAGTGATTCTGAATTGCTCACAGAAATGCCAGGAGAGCCGTGTGTGGAAGCTTCATAGCAGGGACAAT
The DNA here is from genome assembly GCA_028533085.1 of Varecia variegata. Taxonomy (NCBI): domain Eukaryota; kingdom Metazoa; phylum Chordata; class Mammalia; order Primates; family Lemuridae; genus Varecia; species Varecia variegata. Next base: position 79,492,259 of record CM052440.1, on the reverse strand, counting down.
GGTCAGAACCTGGCTGCCTCTGTTGCCACTGCCTTGGTCCTGTCGCAGACTCTTCAGCGTGCAGTGCCCACCCACTGCAGCTGGAATCTGGGTGCTGCTGTGAACATCACCTCCTCCTCCATTTTGCTGCAGCTGTCCCCAGAGGCTCCGTGGTCCCTGCTTCTTGGCATCTCTGCCTCTGGATTCAAAGCCTGGGCCTGTCATGAATGCAGCGTGCATGGGCCTGCTCCAGAGCTGCTGGGGCGGAGTGGGGACACGTTTCCTGCACCCTCATCTTCTCTCTTGGGAGGTTGGCTCTGCTTCCAAGACTCATATGAAGAGGAACTCCCCAAATGTGGCAGAGGTTCGATGGAAGGAACAACACATGGTTGCATGTATGTCTGCCATGTGTGTGACACTGTTAGACATGGTGGACAATACAAAGATGAATCTGACCCAGAGCCTGCCGTCAGAGACCTTACCGCTCACAATTATCTTCCTGTTAGCATGCACATTTATTTGGCGTCATAGTGTGCAAAGTTTGTTCACTCTGATTGTTTTATTGGGTTCCCCGACAGCCATGTAGCGTAGGCAGAACTGACGTGATGTCTGTTTTACCTTCGAAGACACTGGGAAGTTGGGTGATGGGCCTAAGGCCTCTCCACTGGTGAGCAGCAGGGCGAGGACTGGAGCCGGTCTTCTGACTCCAGGGCGGGTGCTGAGCCCACCAGAGGTAAGACTCTCGCACAGACACCACGCTTCCCTGCTTCCAAGGCACACAGTTTCCCCTGCGTTTCTCACTCCTGAGATCAGGGTGCATCTTACAATCCCTGGCATATCGTCGTTTAATTGGCAGCTTTTTTGTTCCTGGTGGGATATAAAATAATGAAGCATCTTCAGTTCATGAAGTCTTAGATTCATCGGAATGCAGTCACTAAGATGGGAGTAGAAGGGACATAAAGGAGGCCTGAGAGATGGGGAGGCTTGTGGAGGAATTGCGCGGCCCACAGGCCCTTATCTGCAATTCTAAACTCCAAAGGACTGTGAAAAAAAGTGGAGTTTTTTTTTTTTATTTTCCAAATTTGGCACAAAAACTCATTTGGCAACAAAACCTGACCTGAACTGATGTCAAGTAATTTATAATCTTTAGTTATTCCACTTATCGTGAATATCAATATGTTTAGCTGCAGACATATTAATGTTTGACAGTGGAGTGTTATCCAGTCCCTGGGGGCAGGTGGAGGAGCGGGTGTTACCTAATTTTGGGTCCATGTACTGTATTGCCTTTTAAAAATCTGTAAAATTCTGTATTTCAAAACACATCTGGACCCAAGGGTTATAGATATGGGGTTGTATCTGAAGTGGGGCTTGACTGGTGGGTAGAATTTATTTATTTTTAATTTTTATTTTTTTAGAGACAGGGTCTTGCTTTGTCACCCCAGCAGGGGTGCAGTGGGTTGATCACAGTTCACTGCAACTTTGAACTCCTGGGCTCAATTGATCTTCCTGCTTCAGCCTCCTGAATAGCTGGGACTACAGGTGTGCACCACCAGGCCTGGCTAATTTATTGTTTTTTGCAGAAATGGGATCTCACTATGTTGTCCAGGCTGGTTTCCAACTCCCGTCTCTAGTGATCTTCCCACCTTGGCCTTCCAAAGTGGTGAGATTACAGGTGTGAGCCACCGCACCTGGCCCAGTGGGTAGTATTTAGATGTTTGGAGATGTGGAGGGGATTTTAGGAAGAGGAAAAAGCATCACCCCATACCAGCTTGGGTCTAGATGTAAGTCATTATCCAACCATTAAATATGCCTTAAAGCAGAGACGACTTGCATTTCTGATAATTACGCTCCCTTAATTCATGATTCATACACAACTGGAGGCTTGGATCCTCTGGGTTTGGCTTTCCCCTTTAGTATCAATCCCCTCCTTTTCCCACAAATCACCTGACTTCCCCGAAAACTCTGAAACACACCCTTTGGCTGAAAAAGAACATTAGGCAATCGGTGAAATTCCCCATTCCTCCTTTCTCCTCTGCAGCCCTGGATGGTGGAATGTCACGCCAGGGGAGGAGGACACTGTCCTTGTTTCAAAAGCAGAGGGAGCTCCAAGATCAAGGCTGAGCTACCCTTTTCCCATGTCTCAGTCTCCCAGCCCCCTCTGTTTAGATCAGAGAATTTCGGACATGCACACTCGGGTAGGGAATCGCATGAACAGAACCGGGACGGGGAGGCCAGCGGGAGGTTCCTGCAGAGGGAGCATCCAGGCCCCGAGCTGCCGTCGCTGGGAACCCGCGGGGTCACCCAGCATGCCCACTGGCAGGAGCGAGAGGACTGGCCCGCTTGCTCCCATCGGCTTCTGAAGGTAAAACCTTAAAAACAAAGAGCAGAGCTTTGATGGAGGAGAAGAGAAAGGCAGAAAACCTCACGCAGGGGGGTTTGGGCAAAGCTGGAGCTCCGAAAAGGGCAGAATCAAAAACGGCTGAATATAGACAGCCTCTTTCTCTTAGCCTCGCCCCGTCCATCCCCACTTCACCCTCCTACCAACCAGTTTCCAGGGTTAGAAACAATTTTGGCATGATTTTTCTAGGAACTGTGGGAAGGTAGCTTGTCTTTTTAGTAAAGGGGGGAAAAAACCCAAAGAAACCCTGGAAAACTCATGTGGGACCTTCCCTTTCCCACCTCTCCTTTCCTGTCATGCTCCTTGTCACTTGGCTGCCCCTTTTCTCCTTCCCCACGCAAGCCTGCCTCAATGGGCAGCACCCCCCTTCTCTGGCCACTTGTGCCACGGTCCCTGCCTTCCCCTAGTGACAGAAGCCCACGCCTCCATCAGTGTCGTTGGGAGCATCAGCAGAGATACATGCAGTAAAAACACAGCAAATGGAGCAGGTTCGAAGCCATAAGGGGTCTCTGTGGAAGGGGAGGGAGGACGGTCCCAGATGGACTGTCATGATGTGCAGAGACCCCTGAAAACCAGGATGGAAATGGGGATGTTGTTCTGTGAGGGCAGGAGAGAGGCGGATTGAACGGGGAGAGGGTAGAGGAGGAGAGCAGAGGAGAACTGGGGCAAGGTCCAGAGAAGCAATGGGACAAGGATAGGATTTAGTTCTAGTCTTGAAAATTAGTTGCAGTCAGACCAGGCAGGGTGTGAGGGGCCTGGTGCCCTGTGGTGATGATTAGTGACATGGCTCTGCTTAACCTCTGTGCTATTCTCATGAAGGTGACACTGAACCGCAGATGACCCCTCACCACCAAAGCAGGTGCCTGTGTTTGTCAGATAAGTACATCCAGGCCTGCCACCCCTTCAGCTCCAAAGTCCAGAGGTGCAAAGAGCTGGCACCAAGAGGCAGGCAGCTCACCAGGACGGACACATCACCAGAGATGTGGTAAGTGGTTGGGGTCTCCGGAGATGTACGTGGACTCCATTCCCTTCATCTTCTCCAGAAAAGGGCTCCTATCTAAGGCTGGGTTTTGGTTTGACCTAAGCCTTTTCATTATTCCAACTTGAGATTCTCCTCCATGGCCTGTTGACCGCCCTGCTCCTTTCCCCTTCCTTACACCTGTGACAAAGGCGAGAGCTCTGCTCTAGGCTGCTGGTACCTGGGTCACCCACCTCTCTCTGCCTTTTTTTCAGGTGCGTTGTCCTGTTTTCCCTTTTGGTGTCAGTTTGTGCTGAGCCTACCATGTACGGGGAGATCCTGTCCCCTAACTATCCTCAGGCATACCCCAACGAGGTAGAGAAATCTTGGAATATAGAAGTTCCAGAAGGGTACGGGATTCACCTCTACTTCACCCACGTGGACATGGAGCTGTCAGAGAACTGCGCATACGACTCGGTGCAGGTATTTATGAGCACATGAGGAACAGAGGTGGGAGACCAGGGCCGGGTGGTGGAATAAGGATGTAGGAGGGAGTGGTGCAGGCACACCAGGAACCGGTGTCAGGTAGTCCTGAGGGGGTAAACGTTCTACTCTTTCTGTCCCCTTTTCTGTCACCTCCATACCAAAATATTACCCCTTCCTAGCTTCATTTTGACTCTTCTCTTAGATAATGTCAGGAGGCATTGAAGAAGGGAGACTCTGTGGGAAAAGGACCAGCAAGAATCCCAACTCCCCAATTGTGGAAGAGTTCCAAGTCCCACACAATAAACTCCAGGTGATCTTTAAGTCAGACTTCTCCAATGAAGAGCGTTTTACTGGGTTTGCTGCATACTACGCTGCCATAGGTAAGGCTCGCCCTTCTGTGTGTGCCTTACTGACTTAGCTCAAAGACTAGAAGCGGGAAGAGCACCGAGCAACATATTAAATGAGAATTCTGTTCATAATTCTTACAAAGTGTTGACTTGCCCTGGGTCCCATTGTGGAATTCAAACACATGATCATATCTTAGTGGCGATGATGATAGGCATGGCGATAGTAGATGATAAACAGTAGGCTATTGAGAACCACTATGAACTGGGTACTGTATTGGGGATTTTACCTATTTTAATAGAGTCTTCACTTCAACGCTTCAAGGTAGGTATTATTATCTTTATATAAAGATAAGGAAAGTGAAAACTAGGAAAGTTAATAACTTGCCAAGAATCACACAAGTAAGATGTGGTATTCCACCCCATTCACTATGTGGCATTCGAACCTTCAAATTCTGGGTGCATCTACATCTATCTCCAGGTTAGAATGAAGTTAGAACACAAAGGCAAACTATTGTTTAGATTTGGCAGAAGTACTGACATCTTGTAAAGCAATGACTGCACTAATTATTCCTCCCTGCGGAAGACACTGTCACAACGCTGGGCCTGCAGAGTGTTGTCTCTGGAGCTGACACGCTCATACGTAAGCACAGTCAAGGGTCTCTGGCGTTAAGAGGTCCCTTATGGCTGTGCAATGGTAGGGCTCACCTCTGGCACTGTATTTCAGGAGAGGAATGTGGGATAATCTCATCCTGGAATGTGGTTCCTTGAGGGTCTTCAAGCAATGGGCCTTTCCTACTTTTTCTTCCCCTTGCAGTTTTGGGTTTAACCTCTTTCTCCCTTCTCAGTGTTTGTTCTTGACCTCAGTCTCTCTCTTCTCTTTGTAGACATAAATGAGTGCACAGATTTTGTTGACACCCCTTGTAGCCACTTCTGTAACAACTTCATTGGTGGTTACTTCTGCTCCTGCCCTCCGGAATACTTCCTCCATGACGACATGAGGAATTGCGGAGGTGAGCGTGCCGTGGAGAGCCTGTGTGCTTCCTGGGATTTGGAATGGCTTGAGGCCGCAGAAGGAGCTTTGTCCACCCTTCCAGTTTTGATTAGGCCCAGCCTTCTTTTGGAGTCTATTTTTAGTTACTTGTAAGCTGAGGGGGCGCCACAGAGGGGAGGAAGAGGGGCCACAGGGTAGAGTTAGCTAAGTGGAGAAGAGAGAGAGATGCCTGGAAGAGTCTACCGGGGGCCGTTCATAACCACGACTGGCTCTGTCATAAGCACGGAGGGGAGGCCTAACGGGCGCTGGCCATTCCTCCCGGTATGTGTGGGTGTGTAACTGCTCCGCGTGGGCGCTGGTCAGAGTGCGGATCCCAGGCTAGTCTGGACGGAGGACTGTCAGCGCATGGGAGAAGGAATCCTAGAACAGGGCAGGAGCTCCTTTGCTTCACTCCACATTTCATTCTTCTTTCTCTTTTTCTCCCTCAGTCAATTGTAGTGGTGACGTATTCACTGCACTCATTGGGGAGATCGCAAGTCCCAATTATCCCAGTCAATACCCAGAGAACTCACGGTGTGAATACCAGGTCCTGCTGGAGCAGGGGTTCCAAATAGTGGTGACTGTGCAGAGAGATTTTGATGTGGAACCAGCCGATTCAGACGGAAACTGCCCTGACAGTTTAGTTGTGCGTGATGGTTGGTTAATTCCCCCACCCCCAACTCACACGGAGAGAGTTCTCCTTGAAGACAAAAATTGTCTTTTCTCCTGCCCCCATTTCCTTTTTTTCCTTCTTCTTATTTTATGTTACATTTAATGCCTCCCTTCTTTTTACCCCCTCCCCCCATTTTACCTCTTCCCTTTAGTTCTTTCTCTCTTCTCATTTCATCATTTTGTTTCCTTTCAGTTTATTGCAGGAGATCAGCAATTTGGTCCTTACTGTGGTGATGGATTCCCTGGGCCACTGAATATTGAAACCGGGAGTAATGTTCTTGTTATCATATTCCAAACCGACCTAACAGGGCAAGGAAAAGGCTGGAAACTTCGTTACCATGGAGAACGTGAGTAACCTATAAGTGGCTCTTTGGTTGGGGATACCAAAGTCCCTGGACGATGTAGAATCAAAACAGATAGATTGTTGTTTGGATAGAATCCTGAGATACTTCATTTCCTCAGGAAAATCTAAACCTGTCAATGGTTGCTAGAAATCCCTCAACTGGACCTGCGAGTGCAGACAGCTTGGGGTTAGTTAGTAATGCCATGTTACTGTAGACATCTGCCATATTGGAATCTTAAGCATCAGGATTGAGGACAACTGGATGATTTTGGAAAGTGTGAAAATGATGTAAATTGAATAGAGAGTCTCCAACTATTTAATAAAATTTTTTTTTTTTTTTTTTTGAGACAGAGTCTCGCTTTGTTGCCCGGTCTGGAGTGAGTGCCGTGGCGTCAGCCTGGCTCACAGCAACCTCAAACTCCTGGGCTTAAGCGATCCTACTGCCTCAGCCTCCCGAGTAGCTGGGACTACAGGCATGTGCCACCATGCCTGGCTAATTTTTTCTATGTATATATTTTTAGTTGGCCAGATAATTTCTTTCTATTTTTTTAGTAGAGACGGGGTCTTGCTCTTGCTCAGGCTGGTCTCGAACTCCTGACCTTGAGCGATCCACCCGCCTTGGCCTCCCAGAGTGCTAGGATTACAGGTGTGAGCCACCGGGCCTGGCCTATTTAATAAAATTTTTTTTCTGTCCCAATTTGTGTTGTTCCCAAGCAATCCCCTGTCCTAAAGAAGACACTGCCAATTCTGTTTGGGAGCCTGAGAAGGCAAAATACGTATTTAAAGATGTGGTGAAGATAAGCTGCCTGGAAGGGTTTGAAGTTGTGGAGGTAAAGTACCGCCTGGGCTTCTCCGCATCCCGCCCCAGGTCAGGGTGAGCACACTGAAACTGTTGAGTTGTTTGCCTAATGTACTTGTTTGGTCCAAGGATCATACCTTTCCATAGGCAGAACAGCTTAAGATCTTTAGTTCTTCCCTGTGAGCCCTGGAGCCCCTTGGCCAGCTTGGCGTTGTCTCTCTCCTCAGTCTTCCTGGGGGTGGGAGCTGACTGACACTCTGGGGCAAAGCTGTCTTTCAGCCCCATCTCCTGGGTCCTTTGGGTTGTTCTGCTAAGATGTCTCCAGGCTTCTTGTGATGAGGACTCCTCATGGATCCAAGGCCAGAGATCAATTCCATTTTTGATTTTGCTTTTCCACATCTCTCTTTATAAACTAATGGTGATGTCTATTATTCTCCAGGGAAGTGTTGGCTCAACGTCTTTCTATTCTACTTGTCAAAGCAATGGAAAGTGGAGCAATTCTGAACTGAAGTGTCAACGTACGTGTCTCCTCAAAGGGGAACTTTTTTTCTCTCCCAAAGGGAATTGAAAGAGAGCAGCACATCTAAATTCAAATGCATGGTTTCCTCTTGGGCTTGTGAAAGAATGACTTGGGTTTTTGAAAGGAAGCCAGTCGTGGTGGCTTTTCTAGTCCCAGCCCTGATCTGGTCCCAGGCCAGCTAGACAGGGAGGTTTCTTCCCAAGAAAGGCACCGTGGGGTTGGTAGAGCTAACAGCCCCCTGTGGGTGCATTCCTGGCTTCCATGGGGCCCTCCACCGACCACTGAGAACCAAGTTCCTTCTTGTAGCTTTCGAGAGGCCATCTGGGTTGGCAAGTCTCAGTGGCTAGGGAGTTGAGTGCTGCCAGGTGGGAAGGATGGCCAGAGGGAGGCTGGTGTGGGAAGAGTCATCCCAGGTGTGCTTATGGGTATGGAGTGGGGAAGGAATGACATTGGAACTGGCCCCGTGACTCTTCCTGGGAGGAAGTGGCTGTCCTGACCATCAATCTCCTGCCTTCCTCTTGTAGCTGTGGACTGTGGCATCCCTGAACCCATTCAGCACGGTAAAGCCAAAGATCCAGAAAGCACTTTGTTTGGTTCTGTCACTCGCTACACTTGTGAGGAGCCGCATTACTACATGGAAAATGAAGGCAGTGGTATGTTTCTTCTCCTAGAGAAAGGAGAGAGAAAGAGTGAGAAGGTGTTGGATGGTGAATTGCACAATCTTTCTGGGTCAGAGAGAATTTGTAGAGAAATGAGGGCGATGGGACAGACATTGTTCATTCCCTGGAGTAGTCTAAGGATACAGTTTTCACAGGGAGCAGGATGCACCATCTCTAGGATCATTCCTAGGGAGTCATAGACTTCACAGCTGCAGCAGGAATTCCCCTACAGCATCCATTTCATGTGGTTACCCACTCTCTGGCAAGTTAGTTCATGTAAAACCCAGAGGAGCAATGCTTCCAGCTTCAAGTCACTATGCTATTATGACTGGCATTCTTGATATAGAGCCTTGGTTGTGCTAGATGAAGGGCTGGATTAGACACAATACATCTCACTACATCACTTTTTATTTGATTCAATTTTTTTTGGAATCTCATTCTGTTGCCCTGGCTAGAGTGCAATGGCGTCTTTATAGCTCACAGCAACCTCAAACTCCTGGGCTCAAGTAAGCCTCCTGCCTCAGCCTCCTAAGTAGCTGGGACTACAGCTGCACCACCACACCTGGCTAATTTTTCTGTTTTTTGTAGAGATGGGGTCTTGCTCTTGCTCAGGCTGGTGTGAACTTCTGACCACAAGCGATTCTCCTGCGTTGGCCTCCCAGAGTGCTAGGATTACAGGCGTGAGCCACCATGCCTGACCTTTGATTTTATTTTGTTTTATTTGATTTTTGTTTTCTTTTTGCACTTGAAGTATTTTCCCAATCTCTACCATAACCCTTCTTCCTTCTGCTTTTGAGACTTTTCCTTCCCCTTTCCTGGCAGGCTAGAGGCCTGAGGGATTGTTTGGAGGATGATCTCAAGAGTTTTTTCTAGCTGATTTGATCCGATCCCCTACTCAAATCCCGGAGGAACTGAGGCTCTGAATGAAAGGAGGGATGGAGGAGACAAGACATGGTGGTGCGTGTGACCTGTGTTTTCCGTGCTATTCCAGGAGAGTATCGCTGCGTCGGTAATGGGAGCTGGGTGAATGAGGTGCTGGGCGCGGAGCTGCCGAAATGTGTTCCAGGTAATCAGGGCTGGGGCTGGGGTGGAGACATAGCCGCAGGTGCGGGCGAGTGGGCGTCACCTTCTGAAAGCAGCCGTGATCCTCTTGGGAAAGAACTTAAGGGTCCGGAGTGCAGCTCAGTGAAGAGGCAGCAACGCTGGGCGGGGGCCTGCCCGGCCCTGGGGAAGTCCTTCAGCCACACTGAGTCAGGCCAGCTGGGAGCAAACAGAAAAGCCAGTTGGTGGCAGAGTCAGGGCCAGTTAGGTCTGGTAGCGCGGTGGTGAAGGGACGTAGAATTGCTAAGACCAGGGCCTGAAAGTTGAGAGTGAGGAATCAACACTCGGAAATGAGACTAGTTAAATCGCCTAGATATTAGATGAAAAGTTTATATGGCAACAAGACATAGAGGACACAACAAATGGGGCGTGCAGGGAGCTCAGAGTTGAGTGGAAGGCCGGGGCAAAACCAGGATAATAGTCATCCTGGGAGTAACAGCATTATCAGGAGCCGGGGACTGGGCTGATTCGTTGCATTTAGTGTCGCATTCACGTCCTTGTAACAGCCCTGTGAGGAAGGTGTTCCTGGTCTCATTTGAGAGATGAGTGCATTGAGTGCAAGCCCTGGAGTTAGCAAGTAGCAGGGGTGGGCTTTGATCAACTCGGGTCCATCCACGCTGTCCGATGAGGGATTTGGGTAAGCGGCTTCGTCTAAAATCCAGTTATATGGGGAATGGCAAAGCCATCACACCTGGAACCAGGCACTGGGGAGGGAGAGGCCAAGACCAAAGCAGGGCGCCGCGCCCTCTCTTCACTTCCCAGGCTGACCTGTGGGTTACCAGGAGGGACGCAGAGGCAATGAGGACTCCAGTGAGGAAGGCGACAAGGGTTTGGTTTGGGCATCAGAAGGAGGTAGAGAGGAAAGAGTTTCCCAGCACTGGCTCCCGGTTGGGGCCTTGGCTTCATATGCTGAGCCTGGGGTGAGATGTGCCTCCAGAGAGCCCGAGTGTGAGGCACTGGTGCATTTGGACAAGTCCTGCACACACGGCCTCCGTTCAACCAACCTCTCCCACGCGCTCGCTTGTGGCATTGGCAAAGTAGGAAGTTTAGGTAAGGCCAGGACAAGTCAGGTATTGAGAAGATCGGCCAAATAGGGTTGACCATGTCACACCAGAGAGCTCTGCAGCCCAGCAGGAAAGTATGTGAGTGGCTGGAGGATTTGCAGGAGGACGGTGTCTTTCCTGGTCCTTCCCTACCTCGCTCTTATTCCTTCCTAGTCTGTGGAGTCCCCAGTGAGCCCTTTAAAGAAAAACAGAGGATCTTTGGCGGATCTGACGCGAAGATTCAAAGTTTCCCCTGGCAAGTCTTCTTTAAGAACCCGTGGGCTGGTGGGGCTCTTATTGGTGAGCACTGGGTGCTGACGGCTGCCCATGTCGTGGAGGGAAACCAGCAGCCGCTCATGTACGCCGGGGCCACCTTAGTGCAGACCTCGCGTCTGGACAATGCCCAGATGCTCGTTGCTGAACGTGTGTTTATTCATCCGGGCTGGGAGGTGATGGATGACACAGACAAACGGAAGAATTTTGATAATGACATTGCACTGGTGCTGCTGAAAGACCCGGTGAAAATGGGACCCACTGTCTCCCCCATCTGCCTACCGGGCACCTCCTCCGAATATAACCCTTCAGTCGGAGACCTGGGGATGATCTCAGGTTGGGGCCGAACGGAGAAAAGAGATCGTGCTATCCACCTCAAAGGGGCAAAGTTACCTATAGTTCCTTTATCAAATTGCCAACAAGTGAAAAAGAAAAAATCCAACGTGGATGTGGAGTCCTATATTTTCACTGAAAACATGATCTGTGCTGGAGGAGAGAAGGGTGTTGATAGCTGTAAAGGGGACAGTGGCGGGGCCTTTGTTCTACAGGACCCCAGTGAAACGAATTCCAAATTCTATGTAGCTGGCCTGGTGTCCTGGGGACCCGAGTGTGGGACCTATGGGCTGTACACACGGGTAAAGAACTATGTTGACTGGATAATGAAGACTATGCAGGAAAATAGCCCCAGTAAGGACTAAGCCATACACATGCCACCAGCCTCTCCATGGGGCACAACCCATCCATTGCTCTCAGTTCCTCTCAATAGTTCTATTATTTCACTATAACTGAGAGAAGACATGGGAGTATGATTTAAATAGAACGTGATTGTCACAATACCTGGCTGGAGGTAGAGTTTGATCACAGAATTGTGTTGGTCCTTTAGTTGTGGTTTGAATCTGTGGGGTCCCCTCCCCTGAAGACCTACTGTAGATAATACGGGAGGGGCACTCCTATTTTGAACTATTCCACAGCGACACCTTAATTTTTTGTTTCCTCTTTACCTGTTTGCAATTCCATTTACCTTATCATTTTTGGTATCCATTGTCTACTTAGAATAAAGCATGTTTATAATCCAATTCTGGCTGACTTACCTTATTCCAGGTCAAGATCTCAGAACCACAGTGGGACGAGGTGGACTGAGTTTGGCTGTTATGTCACTGAACTCAGGCATCTAGTAACTAATACTTAATTGTCATGAAAATAGGGAATTCAGCTTCTCTCCTCTCTTCCAACTGAGATTTACTGAGTACTGTGGATTAGCGTGAACATCACCAGCGCAAGGCACCATATTCTGCTTTTGAAACTCATTAAACATACATGAGCCTCTTCCAGAAGTCCATGTACAACGGTTAGCATTGTATACTTAAGATCTTCTTTAAGTATAAATGGTTTTCATATGTCACCTGAAAATTAATTTCCCTTTACTCATTTGTGTAATATAATGCAATATTATGACTTTGAAAAAAAAGAAAAACCAAAGAAGTTTAAATTGCTCTTGTCTGCTTTCCTGGTGGTTTTGGTTGATTTGTCAGTCGGGCAACAATGTCCTCATTAGCTAGTACCCTGTACCAAAATGTTACAGTTGAAAGCCCTAGTGAGGGTGGGCCCCAAGAATCTCTTGTCTGTTGTCCAGGGGAAGGAAGAGAAAAACTCCTCCCCAAAGAATGATTAGTGATGAAAATGACCACAGAGTAGAGACTTGGCATGTTTTAGACTGAGGACCGGAGAGCTATCTTAGGGTGTCTTATGAAAGCTGAGGATTCAGAATAAGTGTCGAGGAGGACGCTGGCCTGTTTGATGTGACACATGGCTTGCAGGAGAGCAGTTTTTACCAGAAGCCAAAAAAGGTGTGTTTGGGGCCCATCAAGAATGGACTTTGATCTGCAGACTAAGAGGGCTAAATTCACCAGTCGACCGACCTTAGGCTGGTAAACACATGGCGAGGTAACCAGAGGAACTGTAATTGAAGAGTCTGAAGAATCAAAGGGAATGGCAACAGGAGCCTCTGGAAGGATGGTGTCAAGTCAATCAGGTGGCATGGAGTCATTGTGTCATTCCTTAACTGCACACGTCATAACTGCCTGCCGCCATCTGTCATGGCAGGTGCAATGGAATGTGCCCTGGACAGCAGTGTTTTGGGTGGGAGAAGGACTACTCCTCTAGGGATAAAAAAACATTGGAGAAATACTAAGATTTAGAAACATGAACTGTGATAGAGACATTTTCCTTTCTTTTGATATTTGGGGTAATAGTAAAAAATTAACCTGGAATATAACAAGTAAGAGAAAAAGGATGTTCATCCCTCCCAGAGAGACTCTTCAGTCTGTGTGGGCTCTGCCCTTGCTGTGGGCTGAGACTTTGGTGAAAGAAATTCCTCTTTGCTTTACTGCTGCCTCGTACAGTATGACAGGGGTGGGTCTGGCGTCATTAACTGTCCTGCACGATCACTTCCCTGGGCGAATGGCAGGGAGGGATCCAAATGAGTCAGCAGCAGAGACCTCAGAGCTGGGAAGAGCTCATCACCAGGGCCGAGAGGGGCTGGAAAATCATTCATTGTGGCTTACAGGGTATCAGTTGTAGCGCTTTGCAAATCGCTTGTGTCTCCTTCCTCTGAAACTCAGGAAAAGACACCTTTTTAAAGCGGATGCATTGGCACTTTTCTCTGGTCAGAAGAAAATGGACTGGTGGCTCAACAGCTCGTGCCAGGGAGGAAAGAGTGTCCAGCAGTCAAGAAGACTTGATGGGAAGGAACCTCATTGAAACTGGACAGGCCCAGAGGGGCTGGAAGGGATTCTGGGACTCTCTAAAGTTGCTTTTACTGTGATTTCTAGAATCAGAAACCTATTCTGTGGAAATGTGACTTTTTTCCCTCTGAATATTTATTTGTTTAAAATTAAAAATATGAGAAGGCTTTATTTAATCTTGACCAAATCCACAAACTCTGCCATCATTTAATTAAATTAAATTAATTATTTTATTTTTTATTTTTTTTTGAGACAGAGTCTCGCTCTGTTGCCCGGGCTAGAGTGCCGTGGCATCAGCCTAGCTCACAGCAACCTCAAACTCCTGGGCTCAAGCAATCCTCCTGCCTCAGCCTCCCAAGTAGCTGGGACTACAGGCGTGCGCCACCATGACCGGCTAATTTTTCTCTCTATATTTTTAGTTGTCCATATAATTTCTTTCTATTTTTAGTAGAGACGGGGTCTTGCTCTTGCTCAGGCTGGTCTTGAACTCCTGACCTCGAGCTATCCTCCCACCTCGGCCTCCCAGAGTGCTAGGATTACAGGTGTGAGCCACCGTGCCCAGCCTCTGCCATTATTTTTTAATGATGATTTAACAAAAACCCTTTTTCTTTTGGACTAGAGAGTCACAGGAAGTTGCAAAGACAGTACAGAGAGGTGCTGTGATTCCTTTGCCAGTTTCCCCTAATGGTCGCATCTTACGTAACCACAGTATAATATCAAAACCAGGAACCTGATATTGGCACAATGTGTGTGAATAGTTTTGTGTTGTTTTATCACATTGAAGGTTCATGTAACCACCACTGCAATTGAGACACAAAACTATTCTATCACTGCAAAGATCTCCCTCATGCTACCTCTTTATAGTCACACCCTTTTATATTTTCTCTTATAGTTATAAAAAGATACTTTAAAAATTTTTCAATTATAAAATTTATTATTATTTTTTTAGAGACAGGATCTCTTTCTGTTGCCAGGGCTGGAGCGCAGTGGTGTGATCACAGCTCACTGCAGCCTCCAACTCCTGGGCCCAAGTGATCCTCCTGCCTCAGCCTCCCAAGTGGCTGGGACTATAGGTGTGCACCACCACGCCTGGCCAAAAGATACTTTTGAAAGATCCAGCTTCTTTCACTTGTGCTAAGAGGATCAAGGAAAATGGATTTTGCGTATATCCACCCTTGAACCAAGAAAAGGGGTGACCAGACAAATGGGGGTGCCGGATGAAGTTTTGGCAACAGGAACCACAGTGGGGGAACCCCAAAGAGGGTGGCAAAACCTAAAGGGAGAGTCCCTTGATGGACTTTGTTTCCTGGGGGTGCAGCTTGTGTTTTAAAAAATCTCTCTTCTTCTACAAGGGAATACAAAGGACATAGAAGACCAGCAACTGCCAGGAAGGAGCTCATTCTAATTTTAACATTGTATCTGCCTGACCTCCAAATGGGCTGTTTGCAATCTGTATCCACCTCCCTTTACGTTTAGTGTGGAAGCAAATGATTTCTTCTGTCTTCATTGCTTGGGATTGAGTATGAAATATTTTTGGCATAATATGCACAGGTTTTTCTGAGTATCTGCCTATTTATGGATAAAATGAAAATATTTCTTGATCTCTCTTAGAAAGCAAGAAGAACCTAATAGGAAAAAAAGAGGATGGTTAGAATAAAAATTGACAGAAACTGGGATGAAAGCAAAGAAGTGCCTGGCTACAGAGTGGACAGAGGACTCGGGACAAAAGAGAAACCGAATCCTGGGCCACTGGAGGCTCTCGCTCTGGGCCCGAGTGGACTGGAATAGACCCCACAGGGAGGGTTTGGTCCTCTCATGGAGCCAAGCAGAGGCTGAGTGAGGGGCAGGGCTGACCCCAAGAGGCTTGACAGCGATGCTCTGAGAGGGATTTGGGGAAACACTGATCACCTAGGCTAGACAGAGGTGAGGGCTATCTGCTCTGGGGGGTCCTTACTTGTGACAGTTTATGTAGAAAAAAATTTCCAAGACAAGACTGAGCTTGTCTTAGGTGGCCCTAAGCCCTGTGAAACCTCTGTTCCTGGTCCTTGGTGGCTTGCTCCCCTTTTGGCATCCTGTGCTGTCCTTGCTGTCATCGTTTATCCTTCACTGGGAATGGATACAAGTCAGGCTGAGCTAGGAAGGTGTGAAGGGCATTTGCTCCTCATTAACAGCGTTTCAATCAGCCAGAAATGGGAGGGATCATTTGGGTGGGTGGGTGGGGGAGCTTAAAATTGTCCTGGGACCTTGAAAATCATGTCCCTGTACCTTTAATGACAGTAGCACTGTTCGATGCATTGTATCAGACTGACTGAAAGGTGTGTTGGGAGGGAAAAAATGGCAAAAAGTGGGTGATTCCAAGGTCACAGTCACAGAAAAGGATGCTACCCTCTGATTGTGGATGTCCAGGCTATACGGTACCAGAAGGATATCGCCCCAGTATAGCAACAGTGTACCTGGCACTGTTACAGAGTTATAGGGCTACTCTTCCTATACCCCACAACCCCAGAAACCCCCAGACCTTTACCCTATTGCACATTTACTGCCCATCAACACCCTTAGTACTTGATCTCCTCTTTACTGAGCTTCAGTTCCATATGACAGGCTGGGCATGGTGACACTTGGAGCTGGATCTTTCAAAAGTATCTTTTGGCCAGGCTGGTGGTGCACTCCTTTCTATTCTAAAAATAGAAAGAAATTAGCCGAGCAACTAAAAATAGAAAAACTTAGCCAGGCATGGTGTTGCATGCCTGTAGTCCCAGCTGCTTGGGAGGCTGAGGCAGGAGGATCACTTGAGCCCAGAAGTTTGAGGTGGCTGTGAGCTAGGCTGATGATACGGCACTCTAGCCCAGGCTACAGAGCAAGACTCTGTCTTAAAAAAAAAGTTCCATATGCCAACAGTCTTGCATGCACCCTGGACTCTGTTGCTCTTCTGTGGTTTCTTTTTTTTTGAGACAGGGTCTCACTTTGTCACCTGGGCTAGAGTACAGTGGTGTCATCATAGCTCACTGCAAACTCAAACTCCTGGGCTCCAGTGATCCTCCTGCCTCAGCCTCCCAAGTAGCTGGGACTACAGGCATGCATCACCACACCTGGCTAATTTTTTTATTTTTGTAGAGATGGAGTCTCGCTCTGGCTCAGGCTGGTCTCGAACTCCTGGCCCCAACCAGTCCTCCCACCTTGACTTCCCAAAGTGCTGGCATTACGGGTGTCCCTTCTATGGTTTCAATATACTCACTTGACAAAATCAAACCCTGCCTTTTCTAAGCCTATCCTGGTGCAGCTGCTAGATGCTGGGGGAAACACACAACCAAGTTCATACAACTAGTTCAAAGAAAGTAAGATTGTCTCACAAAAGAACAACTGTCTCACTTTTAATTTTAAAGTTCCCTAACCCATTTTCAGTCCTACTCTTCTAGATGACTATTTCATTCCTCTCTCTCCTCAAACCCCCTGATGACCTTATTACCTTATTTTCTACTTCACCAAGAAAACTCAAGACTAGAAGAGAACTATCTCCACCACGTCTATGAAATACCAGCGTCTGTTCCCTTCTCCCCGGCTTGCCTGCGTGTTGCCCTGGATGAGGGATCCAGCTTCCAGCTAGATTCCATCTCTCTCCCTCCCCCACCCAGCGTCACCATGTCCCTCTCTATTGTGTAACTCCCATCAGCACAGAAACATGTTGTTGATATTCCTCTAAACTTAAAACAAACTTTTCTTGACCACAGTTCCTCTAACTGCTTGCCCTATTTCTTTGTTCCCCTTTGCAGCAAATTCCTTAAAATAATTGATTATGTTCTCTGTCTTCAGTTCCTCTTCTCCCACTCTGTCTCTCCAGCTCCAGTCTGGCTTTTGCCCCTGTCATTCCACCAAACTGTGCTTTTCTGGGTCAACCATGACTTTGACGTGACTCTATCCAAGGGCCCATCCTCAGCCTTCCTCTCCATCTTCGTGTACTTTCTTTCCTTGGCTTCTGAAATACTGAACTCTCCAGGTTTTCCTCCTACGTCTGCGGTCACTGTTGCAGTCAGCTTGGACCCTCCAAGGGCGGCAAGACCCTTCTGCATTCCCTACCCAGTGCCCTGTGAATCACTGGGCTTTCCAGCCTGGCCAGTGGGGGCGGCGGGTATTCCCGGCCCCCATGATTGCCGGGTACTCTTCCCTCAGCTTGGAAACTCTCTCAAGGCAGTAAACTGGGGTAATTGTAGGGCTTGGTCCCTCAGGGACCATTGTCTTTTGTTTCCTAATGTCCAGTGTCTTGAAAACTATCGTTTCATGTACTTGGTCTGCTTTCTTTTTTTTCCTGAGACAGAGTCTCACTCTGCTACCCTGGGTAGAGTGCAATTGCATCATCGTAGCTCAACTGCCACCTCAAACTCCTGGGCTCAAGCGATCCTCCTGCCTCAGCCTCCCGAGTAGCTGGGACTACATGTGTACACCACCACACTTGGCTAATTTTTTCTATTTTTGGTAGAGATGGGGTCTCGCTTTGGCTCAGGCTGGTCTCGAACTCCTGGCTTCAAGCGATCCGCCCTCCTTGGCCTCTCAGAATGCTAGGATTACAGGTGTGAGCCACTGCACTGGCCTTAGTTCTGCTTTTTGTTGTTGTTTGTTTCAGGTGGGGGTGAATCTCCTCCATCTTGGCTCTAATCTAATAGGCATCTGAAAATCAACATGCCCCAAATGGGACTCGTGGTTTTCATTAGACCTGCTCCTCTTGTGACCTTCCCCATCAAGCTGACGTCTCTCTTTTTCTCACCCCGCCCCCTCCAGTATCTATTCCATCAGGAAATCCTCTGGCTCTTCTTTCCAGTCTTATCTATGCTCACACCACTTCTAGTCACCTCCACTGTATCCCCTGATCTGAGCTGCCATCGCTTCTGTCCTGGATTACTGCAGTTGCCACCCAACTGGTCCCTTTTATGCCCTTTCCACCTGGAGTCTATCTTCAGTTCAGCAGCCAGAGTGAGCCTTTCAAAACGTGAGCACTCGTACTCTGTTAGAAACATGGCGTTGGCTGCCTCAGCCAACTGTGGATCAGGCACGTTCTGGCTTCAGGGCCCTTGCCTGCTTCCCGGATGCCTTTCCCCCAGATCTCTTATGTCTAACTTGCTCTAGAAATAGCAACTTTTTCAATGAAGCTACTCCTTTACATTTTTTTATTTAAAAAAATAGTTTAGTAGAGCTCCATCTCTTTTTTTTTTTTTTTTTTTTTGAGACAGAGTCTCACTCTGTTGCCTGGGCTAGAGTGCCATGGTGTCAGCCTAGCTCACAGCAACCTCAAACTCCTGGGCTCAAGTGATCCTCCTGCCTCAGCCTCCCGAGTAGCTGGGACTACAGGCATGCACCACCATGCCCGGCTAATTTTTTCTATATATATTTTTAGCTGTCCAGATCATTTCTTTCTATTTTTTAGTAGAGACGGGGGTCTCGCTCTTGCTCAGGCTGGTCTCGAACTCCTGACCTGGAGCGATCCTCCTGCCTTGGCCTCCCAGAGTGCTGGGATTATAGGCGTGAGCCACCGCGCCTGGCCTCTTTATTTTTTGAATAGATAAAACACCTACATGGTTAAAAATTTGAAAGATCAAAAGATAACTTTTCCTCCCACTCCTGTCTTCCCCCAGAGACCACGAATGTTTCCCGTATATCCTTCCAGGGATCTTTTATACACACGCAAGTGACATGCACCCACTCCTCTTTTTTATACAAATAGTAGCATCTTATACACACTGTCTGCTTCTTATTTTTTTCACTTATCACTCTGTCTTGGAGATTGAGTGGCTACATTGCATTCCATTATTCAGATATTCCATAATTTACCTGAAACTTTGGGAACAGATACTTTGCCAAGTCCAGGATTCTAATACTTTGCTGTCATAAACAACGCTGCAATGACTAAACTTGCACATGTGTCATTTACCTCATATGTGAGAGAATGTGAGATAAATTCCTGGAAGTGGAATTGCTGGGTGAAAAAGCATGTGCATTTGTAATTTTGATTACTTGTTACCAAATTGCTCTCCCATAGAGTTTGTACCCATTGATGTTCCAAAAAGCAATGTGTGAGAGTAACTGTCTCTCTACATCTTCACCAACATGGTACATTATCTTTACCAGTATTATAGGTAAAAAGATGACATTCAATTTAAATATTTTCCTTATTATGGTTAAAGTTAAGTTTCTAAACCCCAAGCAATTTGTGTTTTCCTTTCTGTGAACTGTCTATTCATAGAGTATGGCTTTTGTCTGTGTTGTTCTACTCCAGTGAACTTGAGGAATAAGACACACATATGACTTTGGGGGAAGCGAAAGGTCAGAGGAGTCGTCTGACTCTCCTGGGGACCCCTCTGCTGAAATCAGGATAAGGGACTCAGACTCTTACATTTACCTGGGAGCTTTGGAAATAAAATGGTTCAATGCTCTTTTGTTTGTTTGTTTTGTTTTTACCACCTCTGTCTCCTCCACTCCACTCTCATCTCCAGTGGAATCCCGGAGGTGCCTCACTTTTGAAAACATTTCTAAATTTCTAATCATTAAAAATTTGCAATAAATGTATACTCAAGTGCATCACACACCATTTGTGTATGCTTTTGTGTAGACTATGAGAAAAAGTTTTGTTCTGTCATTTCTGCCCATTCACAATTCATCCACAATCCTGAAATCCAAGGTGCTCTAAAAACTGCAAGTGTTTTTATAAGCTTGGCACCAAAACCTATTTAGTGGCAAAATTTGACCTGAACTGATGGATAACTATTTAGCATCTTCATCTTGCTGTGAATATTTAAATGTTTTTCCAAATAATTATTCATCTGTTTTATTAGCAGGTGCTGCCTTGGACCCTGCTGGGGATATTACATAACAGACAGTGTATTAAATTTCTATAAAATCTTGAATACTGAAAAGCACTTGGCCCTGAGGGTGTCAGATGAGGGACCTGCATTTGGACTTAAAAATTCATCATTGCTTGGGACTTTTAAGTCTGCACTGGTCTTGTTCAAGTCAGGCCTATGTGTATTGGGTCATGGAAAGTTGTTCAAACAAGTTCAGAACAGTCAGTTGTGCAATAATATCATGATACTGCTCTAGTGTAAATATTTGCAATTATTATTCTAAGTTTTGGGTCCTTCTATGACCTTTAAATATACCTTAAAGAATGTAAGAGATTTAAAAATATTATAAGTGATTCAACTTAGAAATCAAAATTTCATGCCACTCCTTTTTTCTTATTTAGAGATCATAGGGTGAGCTGTTAAGAAAGCTGCTATATTTACAACTATGCATGTGGGAAAATTAGGATTTTCTTTATATCACACAATCAAAACAAAACACATATGCATTGTTATTCATAACCCTAATTGTAAATGTGTGTGTAAACTTCATTGTTCCCATTGCCTTCTTCTTTTTTTTTTTTTTTTTTTTTTTGAGACAGAGTCTTGCTCTGTTGCCCGGGCTAGAGTGAGTGCCGTGGCATCAGCCTAGCTCACAGCAACCTCAAACTCCTGGGCTTAAGCAATCCTACTGCCTCAGCCTCCCGAGTAGCTGGGACTACAGGCATGCGCCACCATGCCCGGCTAATTTTTTGTATATATATATTTTTGTTGGCCATATAATTTCTTTCTATTTTTAGTAGAGATGGGGTTTCACTCTTGCTCAGGCTG
Source organism: Varecia variegata (assembly GCA_028533085.1). Classification (NCBI taxonomy): domain Eukaryota; kingdom Metazoa; phylum Chordata; class Mammalia; order Primates; family Lemuridae; genus Varecia; species Varecia variegata. The sequence continues at coordinate 79,471,249 of CM052440.1, read as the reverse complement.
GTCTCGAACTCCTGACCTCGAGCGATCCACCCGCCTAGGCCTCCCAGAGTGCTAGGATTACAGGC
>CM052440.1:79409662-79470684 GCA_028533085.1 Varecia variegata | reverse complement strand
CACGTCTAGAACACTGCCTGACAGCAGACACTTAAAATGTTTGCTGAGTGAATTAACTACTACTTAAGGACATACCATAGGTCTTTTCTCTGATTCTGATTAGGTTTTCCCAGTGGATCTATTGAACAGGGATGGCATTTTCAGTCCTGGGTCCTTGTGCTGGGAAACTCCAATTGTGTTTTTAAAAACAGCATTTTAGTTTTCCAGCTTTTGTGAGATTGGCCAATGGATAAAACCACATTCCTTCCTGAGTCTGCAAAGCTGAGGACAGATGGTGGGCTTAGGGTGGGACCACCAGTGTGCATGAGAGAGCCCTGGAGCAGGAGGTGGGAGACTTGGGTCTCGGTCCCTGCTGGACAAAGTCACTGCGTGATGCTGAGTGAGTTACTACAACTCCACACCGCCTTTTCAGTTCCTAAGTCTACAGTGAGTTATGGATGAGGTCAGTAGTTCTTAAACTTGGCTGTGCATTAGAATCACCTGAGTAGCTTTAAAGAATCCTGATGTCCCGGCTGCACTCTAGACCAATGGAATCAGAGTCCCTAGCAGGGGGCCCAGACAACAGTGCTTTTAAAACTCTCTATTTCTGATGTGCAGTCAAGTTTGAGAGCTGATGGACCAAGTGACCCTTCCAGCTCAAACACCTCTGATTCCAGCTGGGGGCGAGGTTAAATCCACTGTGGACCTACCTATCTGAATGCCTTCTGGGATGCTGGGCCAGCTGTCTCCCCTCAGCCCTGGGCTCTTACCTCCACGAGCTGGTAGCCTTGCTTGCAGGTGACAATGAAATAATCACGGAACTGGTACTGAGGCTGTAGGTCCTGGATGATGGTGAACTTGTCTAGGGTCTTGGGCTGGGGGCACTTGATGACTGTTGGGGAGACCAGAGGGCATGTTTATTTCAGAGCCACTTGTCCTTCCTTCCCTCTACCTCCTAATTGCTGGCCAGCAAGGGAGGCCCCCAGGCAACCTTACTTTCAGTGGTGTAATGGAGACTCCAGCCCCGGCTGTCCCCAGACTCATCTGTGAAGAACAGCAGATCTACGGCATTGCTGCTGGTGTCAAGGTCGGGGGGCCTTTGCTTCCCACAGAACTCGCCAATGTTCTTCCCGTTGGCGTAGATCTAGTGGGGGAGGGAGGAGGGTTATCTCTCCGGCACAGACATTTATACATGGGGCCAGCGGTGTCAGCCTGGTGGTTGGGGTGGGGTGGTGGTGGTGGAATCCTGCCTTGTGCATGTTTTCTGCTGAAGGTGAAAAGGGACCCCCCCTGCCCAGGACCCAGTTCCAGTTGAGTGGGAACTTGCCCAGCCCACGTGTGATGTTGGTCCATCCCATCCCAGATGGGCAGAGAGGAGCCGAGTGGGGGTGGGAAGGAGAGGGAGGGTCTCCGGGGGCAGGACGGCCGTACCTGTAGCTGATCGTATGGGCAGTGCACTTGCTGGTGCTCATCAATTTCGAAAGGCTCCAGGAACTTGAGGCGGAGGGTGAGGCCCCGCTCCACGCGGATGCTGTAGTTGCAGCGTAGGTCCGGGGGGTAGGCCCGGGGGTACTCCAGGCTGGAGACGTAGCCCGTTGGCTCTGTGTACAGCTCGCTGCTGCACTCGGCTGACAGGGCAGGGAAGCAGGGGGTCATGGGTCGCTCTGGCTGGCCCAGAAAGCCCCGGCCCCATCCCGGCCTGCCTCCCACACCCGCCCCGGCTCACCCTGGCAGGAATGCCTGTCCTTCTGGAGCTCATAGCCTGCGCGGCAGGAACAGAAGTAGCCACCGACGTAGTTGTGACAGAGGTGCTGGCACCGGGGCTGGGGCTCCTCCTCAGCTGAGTTGTGCTGGGAAGCACATTCATCGAGGTCTGGGAGGGAGTCGGGAAGGAGGGTTAAACTCCTGCTAGGAGACTTCTGTAGTGACTCTGGTCTCGTGAGGGCACTTGCCAGAGGCCTAAAGACAAAGGCGGTGCAGCCACCAGGACCTCGGGCCTCTCTAGCGCTCTCTGGGGGCTGCCCAAGGGGGACAGAAGCCAGGCTGACGGCTCCTTTTGGAAAAGCTCTCTTGAGGGGAGGAACAAGGAAAGCCAGGCTTTTGGCTTCTTTGGAGTCCAGATTCCCCTTTCCTGGCCCTCATTCAGTGTGGTGGAGGCCAGACAAAAGGGCCCCCCTTGGGGACCACTCACCCACAGCCTGGTAGTAGGCCAGGAAGCCCTTGTAGAACATGACGGTCCCATTCTCCTCGTTGGAGAAGTCCGTGTGGAAGGTCAGCAGCATCTTGTTCCCTTGGGACACAAATTCCTTCTTTCCCGGGGGGTTGCCCAGTGCAGAACCCGGCTGCCCACAGAACCTCCCCAGGTTTTTCTTATCAGCAGAGATCTGGTGGAGGGACAGGGGCAGGAAGAAGCCCTGTTAGGGAGTTGTGTCCATGTGGCAGGGCAGTGGCCGTCCTCTTCCTCTTGCCCAGAGTGTGTCAGGTTCCACAATGGCTCTGGCTGTTGCAGACTCCCCCAGGTGACTCTCATCTGCCGCCTGCGTCTCCCATGGACTCACTCCTTGCGTGCTGTCCTGTGCCTGGTACATCACCCCTTCCCTGATTTCTGCTCCCTGAGCACGTTTTGGGTATTTCTTTGTCCCCACCACCTCCGTGTCCTCCCACTGGAATCCCGGCTGTCTCCACCCAGCCTTTATCATCCCTTCATTTCTACAGTCTGGACTGCTCGACTTCATTTCTATCTTCTTTTTTTTTTTTTTTTGAGACAGGGTCTCGCTCTGTCACCCAGGCTAGAGTACAGTGGCATCATCATAGCTCACTGCAGCCTCAAACTCCTGGGCTCAGGCGATCCTCCTGCCTCAGCCTCCTAAATAGCTGGGACTACAGGTACATGCCATTGTGCCTGGCTAGTTTTCTGTTTTTTGTAGAGACGGTCTCAATATGTTGCTCCGGCTGGTCTCAAACTCCTGGCCCCAAGTGATCCTCCCACTTTGGCCTCCCAGAGTGCTAGGATTACAGGCTTGAGCCACCGTGCCTGGCCTATGTCTGTCTTCTTATCTGCACCTCACCTTGTTCAAGCCATTCGCACCCAGCCATGCCTCCTGATAGGCTCAGCTGAGCATGAGCCCTGGGGCCCACCGGCCTGGCATCAGCAATCATCTCCGAGCTCCCCTTGCCCCTCTCCTCACAGATGCCTCAGTCCTGCAAAAGCAGAAGACTCCCTCCCTCTATTCCCCACTCTCCCTGCCACGAAACACCCTCTCCCAGCACTGCAAACTTGCCAAGTCCTCTGGGCTAGGAAGACGTGCCATTTTCATGGTGTTCTCTCAACCTGCAGGGAATGGTAGTCATCCACATTCACAGGCTCTGCTTGAGTCCTGAAGCTCATTTTTATTGGTTATAGAAAGACGGGACCAGGAAGGTACCCTTAGTTGTCACAGAGGTGAGGGGACTGAGCCCAGTGTCTTTGCAAAAGGCTATGCCCGCCCCGCCAGAGCACACATTTCTCTTCCTCATGTCCTGCATTCCTATCCCAGCCATGGTGATATTTTGCATGGAAACAGAGAAACTGAGGCAGAGTGGTTTCCCAAAGACTCCCAGCTAGTCAGCAGATGGGGAAGGTTTTTCTGACTCCTATAATCATGACTTTCCTCAGAGTGGTACCTGTCCCTCCCTCCTCTGTGTTTCTCCCTTCAGTGCTCCCTGAGGGGGCTCTAAACTAGCCGGCACCCCCCACCCAAGGCATCACCTGACTCTCAGAGTTCCACCTGGCCATCAGCTTTCACAGGGCTGGGGCAGTGTCCCGGACTGGGCACGCTGCACAGGGGGCCTCGCTTCGTCTCCCCCCACCCTCCCAGCCTGACGCCTACCTTGACATAGTCATAGAAACAGCCTTCAGAAGGCTCCAGGTCAAAGTGCCAGAAGACGAGCTTCACCCTGTATCCTGGGGGGACCGTGATCACAGTGGTTGTCTCGAAGTTGCTGGGGTACGGCTTGGGGAACAGAGGAGAAGTCACCTCCCCAAAGAGCTTCTGAGGGATGGGTCTGGAGCCCCCCACCCTGCAGAACAGGGCCGGCACCAGGAGGTACAAGAGCCACCTGCCAAAAGAAAAGAGGGTGTCAGTGGGGCTGGAGGGGTGCAGCCCCTTGCCATCTGGGCTGTGGCCGGGTGGGGGATGGGATGGCCATACTGCTGTCCATTCTCTTCTCTGCCCATCCTGGACCTCACAGAGATGTTCTCGGTGGGGGTGGGGAGTGTCCCTCCCCAGGGCAGTGTCCAGTCCAGAGGTCACCACACTCTCATCGCAGTACCTCCCCAGCCTCTTCGCCTGCCCAGCCCCCCCTTCACCTCCCCTTCCAGGAATAGGACTGGCTCAGAACCAATTAATTGGGGGTGAGGGCTTGCAGTCATGGCTCTCTGAAAGGGCTTCCAAAGGTGCAGCAAAGGTCTCTGGGAGCAACTGTTGATGGAGTGTGAGACACATGCACAGAGGGTCCCTCCCAGGCAGGGGTCCCCTCCCCTCGCTGCTCCCTGCTGTGAGCCCAGAGGGAAAAAGGGAAGGTGGCATCAGCCCCTGTCTCAGGTCTCCTCTGGTCCTCAGGAGGAGGGATGGGGTACGCGCTGTGTGCATGCACGCGTGTGCACAGTGGGACAGATGAGGTATGGTGGGGGAGGGTGTTCCTGCCTCCCAGAACGGACCTGGATTGCCTGCTGTGCCCCGGCCTCTCCCCTGCCTCCTCCCTGCCTCCCGGTGCCCAGCAGCCTTACTCACATTTCTCAGGGCCCGTTTGGGGATCCCGGGCTCTCCTGACAGCGACTTCACGCGCTGTGTGTGGAGGGAGAGGGCAGCATGCGGAGGAGGGAAGGGGAGGGAATGCTGTGGGGTGTGTGTGTGGGGGCATTCCCGGAGGGATGTTGTAGGGAACGAACTATTTGCATAAACAAAAAATCTGAGTTTCCACTTTAATTTAGTTTTGGTTTTGAAATCCCTGTTGGTGGCGCCACCTGCTGGTCCACACGGGAAGGGCTAAGGAAGCGGGGTTGGAAGTTTCAGGAACTGGAGAGCCTTGGGTTGGAGGCCTGGAGTCCTCGGTCTCTAAATCTGGTGGAAATTCTCCGTTCCTTCAGAGGCTTTCCTGGGGCCGCTGCTGTGTTTAAAGGCTCCTACCCAAAGGGCAATGTGGAATCACAGGTTGCAGGGCCTCGCTTCTCTGCCTTTTTCCATTGACCCCGTTCTTCCTGCCCTTAGACTGGCCAGGGTTTCGACGCCCAGGATGAAGTGCCAGGAACAGCGGAGGGGAGACCGGCAGGTGGGAATGGACAGAGGAGAATGGAGCTCGGTCGTGTCGGGGCCCTGGCCTGTTTTACTCCTGAATGACAATTGCTATGTCAGGGTCGCCCTCAAGTAGCACTGGGCTTTGAGACCCTCCCTCCCCAGCTCAGTGAACTGGGGTCTGCCGATGAACCGGCTCTTACAGAGGCCAGAGCAGCTGCGGGGGGCGGAGGGCGGGTAGAACATCCTGTTTCCTCAGCATCTGGTGGGCAGAGTGGCCAGGGCTTAAGCCAAGGGTGTGTGGCTGCAGAGCAAGAGGGACCCGGTCTTCGCTGAGAGGAAGCCCAGGCTCTGGGTGGGGAGGGGCTCCTGTCTCTCCTGTCCACCAAGCCATAGTGTCCTGCTTTAAAATTTTGCTCTTTTAGAAGCCATTCTTCATCAACCCTCCATGGCTCCAAACACCTACTGGCACTTTATCGCACCGGGGGCTCGGACTGCAGGACAGGCCTCTGCACTCTTGTGCCTTTGAAGGCTCTCACTTGTTTCCCTTATTAGATGAACCCCTCCGTACCTCCACCCACCCACTCATCCATTTACAGGCTACACGTTTCTTGTGCAGGGTGCTTTCCCAGGCAACAGATCGCAAGGACTCACGAAGATGGGCCAGTTCCCCCTAGGGCAGTGACCAAGTCATCAGGGAATGTGGTTAGAGAGCAGGCACAGGGAAGGTGCAAGACCAACCAAAGTTTGGAGGGTCCCTGCAGCAGGCTTATGTGTCGGAGCTGAGGAGTGAATCTGAAGGCAGGGCTGGTCCACGACTTGATTGTGACCTGACCCACGGCCTTGTCAGGTTAGGAAAGACAAAAGAGAGGGGAGAAGGAAAAGGACCAGCTCAGAGGATGAGAAGGAAGGGGAATCTCAGCTAGCACACTGCACATTAGTGTCCCAACAGCAGCATGCGTGTGTGTGTGTGTGTGTGTTGCATGTTCATGATGGGCAGAGGGAACAGGTAAGGAGGGATGGTCCAAGAAGGTAAGTCTTAGCTGAAGCTCTGCCACCTGTCCTAGGGATTCTGAGTTCTGTCCTAGAATCGTGCAACATGGTGGGAAAGTGGCGAAGCTGGACCTCGTTAGCTCAGTTCCAGCTCTGTCCAAGCATTCAAGATGACCTTGACTCACACATTTTTGTTATATCCTTGACTTATGCCAAGAATAGAAAGAAGAAACAGCCACATGAAGATTGCTCCTGCACTTGTTTTAAAATGGGTATTGAAGACATTGTCTGTTATTCGTTTTAGGATTTGATTCTGGGGAAAAAAGTTTCTCTTTTAAAGTAGTGGTAGGTTTTCTCTATGGATAAATCTCTATCTGATTTATATTTCTAGGTCTAGAGATGTAGCTGGAGATATAGAGATGTAGATCTACACACACATATATAGGTATAGGTATATCTTTTTTGCCTTGGCAGGAAGAAACTCATATCATTTTTCAATAAGTAAAATAAAATAAGCTAAAATGATACATGCTTATTAAATAAAACTTATCAAATAGAGAATAGGGGAAACCAAACTGCCAAAATCATACCAACCACAACCACCTTTGTTTCATATTTTGAGAGCATTTTTAATAGTTTTTTGTACTGTGTGTGGGTTTCAAAAACAGAAGTAACCACATTAATGTACAACTTGGAATACTGCTGTTTCTCAAAGAGAAATTTCACCTTTGACCATATAGCAACTTGACTCTCAATGCTCACAAATTTGCTCTCCTCTCTGTTTTATGGTATTCATTTTCTATTTTTGTTGAACATTCATATTTTATTTGTATCCTTCACCGTAAATCACCTCAAATCTTTACTAAAAATCGAACAGTTGGTCTTCTCAGGTGGAGCAGTGCTCTCAATAATGGGGGCACAGACTGGGGTGTCTGCAGCAACTTCAGTCCAGGGCTGGGCTGGGCTGACCCCGGTGTCCACAGGACATGGGGCTAGCAGGAAGGTGTGAGCTACACGATACCAGCTTCACAGAAGCAGGGATTCCCAGGGAGAGGGAATTGTAAGGACACGGGGACTGGGACAGGGAAGTGGGTGATCCAGCAGGTCTTGAGGACAGTCACACACCAGCGTTGGCACTTGGGCACGTCACTTTATCTCCCTGAGCTTCAGTTTTCTCATTTGTGAAATGTGGATAATAACACATCCTTTGCAAATGTGGTGTGAGGATTAAGTGAACTCACACGTGGAGCACCGGGCATGTAGAAGATATAAAACAAAAAGGGAGCTCTCACTGTAAGTGCATCTAGGAGTTGTTGGTAGGTGGTGAAGCCAATAGCTTGACTATTTGGAGGTCAACTAAAGGGTCTTCGGAATGTTTCAGACATGAAATGCAATTAAGACCCCTCCCTCCCTGTTCCACTTGAATAGGGGGTGAGAGGTGACTCTTCCACAGGTGGGTATAGAAGATGCTGTGGCAACAGATGAAGTCAGGGAGGGGGATTCAAAGGCTGTTTGAGGTGAAACAGGGCTTCCCTGGTGCAGTGCAAGTGTGCGGGGAGGTAGAGAGTGAGGAGAAGGGGCTGTGGGACTCCGCTTTCTACCTCGGCTGGTGTAGGCTTGAGGGGAGGAGGACTTCTCTCTCACAGTGGCTTGCTGCATCAGTGACTTGAATAGGGACCCCTGTCCCCCAACCCCCAGGAGTCAGTCCTGACTCTCAACCCTCTCTTGACTGGGGCCTCCACAATGCTGGTTGGTTACTGCTCAGTGCCCCGGAGTCAGTCTTTGCCGCTCATCACTCCCTTGATCCAGTCCACGTAGTTGAGCACTTTGGTGTAGAAGCCATACCCTGTGTTGCACCCGACGCCCCAGGACACGATGCCCGTGGCCACCCAGTGATGGGCACGGTTGTCCCACACCACATAGACACTACCGCTGTCCCCCTGGCAGGCACTGTTTTTCTGCATCTCATCCCCAACGCAGAACATGTTATCAGAAAACACCTCCGTCCTCTGCTTCCCTCGGAGCCAGGCCTCACAGGCCTCCCTTGGAGCCACGGGCAGCCTGGAGTACTTCAACTTAGTAGTTAGCCAGCCCATCTCCACACCAAACCCACTGACGTAGCCCTGCAAGCCGCTGAGGTACAGGGCCTCGTTGTTGGGCAGACAGACCGGGAGGATGTTGGGGCCCAGGGGGACGCTGTGCTGGAGCTCCAGGAGGGCGATGTCCGCGTTGAAACTGTGCGACTCATTCTGCCGGTAGTCTGGGTGCACAACGACACGGCGGACCGGGTAGTTTCCCAGTTTCAGCATCTCATTTATGTCTGTGTGGCCCAGGAACACATCCACACACAGGTTCTTCCTGAGAGAGACGCTGTCCTTGGGGTAGATGGTGTGGGCAGCGGTGAGGATCCATCTGTCACCCAGCAGGGCCCCGCCCCCGCGGCCGTAGATACTGGTAAAGGCTTGCCAGGGGAAGTTGCCCAGCTTCGCTCTGGAAGAACCAAGGGTTGTCCGGTTCTGGGCAATGGGGACGACTGGCCGTCCACAGACTGCGTGGGAGGAGAGGCAGGGTGAACAGTCGGTGGTGGCCTCAGGCACATTGATTAAAGACCTACTTCTGTGAAGAAGGCCCCGGGTCTGGCTCCGCCTGGGGTCAGGACACTTACCCTGGTGCAGACCCACACATGTAGACCATGTGGGCAGACAGGAGCAGGAAATCAGTCACGCTACTGGGCACATGTCCTGTGTGGGACTCAGGACAGTGGACAGAGGGGCAGAGAGCATGGACAAACACACGTCCGGGGCTGACTCTACTGGGCTCCGCCTCCTGCCTCCTCAGCCATCTTTAAGCCATTCCTTAGACTCCTGGTGGGAGCACCCCAGGCCAGGTCACGTTGCAGGCAGAGTTTGTCTTCAGGGTCTCTTGCCTGTTTTCTGTGTCACTTCATCCTTTGCAACATCTCCCACTACCACCTGCCTTCCCACCCACTCCCAAAGCACTACGAGCCTTCAGGCTGCCCCTAGAGTTCCCTGTGGATCGGATGGGGTTAGGAAGGCAATGCATTGATTCAAAAGTGTGGGTTTCAAAAAGGCTGGACTTGAACTCTCATGTATTACTGGTGAGACGTAAAATGGTGCAGCTGCTGTGGAAAACAGTCTGGCAGTTCCTCAAAAAGCTAAACATAGAATTATTACATGACCCAGCAATTCTACTCCTAGGTACCTGCCCAAGAAATTTGGAAACATATATTGACATAAAAACTTGTATACAAACACGGATAGCAGCATTATTCACAAGAGGCAAGAAGTAGAAACAACTGTTGATGAGTGGATAAACAAAATGCAGTGTATCCATACAAAGGGATACTATTTAGCCATGAAAAGGAATGAAATACTGATACTTGCCATAACACGGATGAACCCCGAAAACATTATGCTAAGTGAAAGAAGATAGACATAAAAGGCCACATAGTTTCATTCCATCCATATGAAATGTCCAGAATAGGTAAATCCATAGAGACAGAAAGTATAGGGTGTCCCCAAAGTCTCCATACAAAGGAAAAATTTTGTAAAATTTTATAATGAATATTTTGTAGGTAAAGGTACATTTAGCTACAATTTCCCATTTTTCCTATGTATGGCGACTTTTGGGACACCCTGTAGATTGTTGGATGCCAGTGGATGGGAGAAGGGAGAGTTGGAGGTGCTGGGTTTTTTGGGAGGTGATGGAAATGTTCTGGAATTAGTGGTAATAGTTGCACAACATTGAGAATACACTAAAAATTACTGAATTATACACTTTAAAGTGGTTAAATGGTGAATTTTATGGTATGTGAATTTTATCTCAATAAAATTTTTTTTTAAATGGTGCACTTTTTGGCACTATGTGGTGTCTAGGTAGGGAGCTATTTTGGGGACACAGAGCCTGTCTGTATGTCCTTAAAACATACCATATAAAGAGAAGGTTTTCTCTTATTTCAGCTCATCTGTCCTTCTCCCTCCCTCCCTTGTCCATCTGATTAACTTCCTCCAGACTTTAATTTTCCCAGATATATTGTGACCCTCGAAGAGTAAGGGACAAGCTCCTTGCCTCTTCTCTTCTGGGCCTCTTGATTGCCCTTTTCTTCCTCACCTTCTGCGTTCTCTCCCCTTTAGAGCCCTGTACCCCACAGGTCCCAGCTACAGCTGAGGCTGGTTGGGGAAGTGGCCACTGGAACAGCACTGGCAGGGAACCACTCACCGGGCACACACCGAGGAACCTCTTCCCTGCCTTCTCTGTCCTTCCAGGTCCTGGGGGCTGTGCAGGTGAGTGTCCCTGAGGAGCAAAACGAGGGGAGGGCAAGGAGCAGGCTCAGAATTGGAAGGTGTTGTGTTAACAAGAAAGTGCTCAGAAGGCCTCAAGCCTTTGGGTGGCAGTGAGGCACACAGAAGCCGCTTCGTTAGTAGGCTGGGACTCACCTGCTGCTGCCGCCTGGTAATAGGGCTCCTGGCAGTGATTCTGGATCTCGGCGGGGCTGTCTCCAGGTGTGCTGATGGCCTCAGAGCCCACACTGGCCCCGCTGGTGGGCTGACTGCAGCTCACAGCTACAGGAAAGCAGCAGCCATTGAGCCTAGCACAGATGTGCCCGCTGGCGGCCCAGGGGCTGATTCCAGCCCATGGCTATATTTAGCTGGACCTGCACAATGTTTCTTTAAAACCATTTGAACCAGTTTTTACCAATCAGATTGTCAACACTCAGAGTTTGAAAATAACTGTGATAAGTAGGGTATAGGGAAACAGACACTTCCATACATGGGTGGTGGGAATGTAAATTAGCAAAACCTTTTTGGAGGAAAATTTTAACAATATCAAAATTAAAAATGCAAATATTTTTAACCTAGCATTTCCATTTCTAAAAATTTACCCTAAAGATATTCTCACACATACACTCAAAGATAGATGTATTATATGCAAGGATATTCACAGCAGCACTGTTTGTAGCAACAAAATATTTATCAGTGGAGGATTGATTAAATATATTATGACACATCAGTCAAAGGGATTTTATGTGGTCATTAAAAAAGAATGAGTCGATGCTAACCATATAGATGTGGGATGATCTTTAAGATATATCACTTAGTGAAAAAACTTGAAGTTTAGAGCATTGTGTACGGTATGCAACACACACACAAACACACAATTTATACTCCAATGGTATCAGATGTCTTTGGAAGAATGCCCAGGAAATGGGGAACAGGGTTGTTTCTGGAGAAGGTAGCCAGGAGCGAAGGGCCAGAGATCAGAGGAAGACGCAGTTTTTAGCATATTGTCCTTTTTTTGTTATTGAAAATTTTATCTTGTGCATACATTATCTTTTTAAAAAAATCTCAGTCACCATTTGAAAATCTAGAATTTCACTTAAAAAAAATCTTGATTTTTGGCATCTCTTCAAAAATGAGATGATCTGCAAACACTGGGCCTGTAAGTCTGCATGGAAACAACTGCTGAGGCCGGGCAGTGGCCGCCCCTTAGCACGGCTGCTCGCCAGCACGGTCCGGGCTGGGGCAGAGCTGGGTCGGGCCCAGGTGTCCCTGAGCCCCCAGACTCAGCCATCAAGCTGTCACTCAAACTTCTACTTGTGGTGTCAAGATACCAGGGGTCATGGCTGGGGGCAGAGGCTCCCTCCCTGCACCCAGAGTAGGGACACTCACCCACGGCTTGGTAGAGGGCCAGGAAGCCCCTGTGGAGGTGGGTGGTCTTGTCCTCTGAGGAAGAGTGTGTGTGGAAGGTCAGCCGCAAACTCCTCCCTGAGGACACAAACTCCCGCTGACCAGGAGGGCTGCCCAGAGGGGAGCCCTGCTGACCACACAACCGGCTTAGATGGGTCCCACTGGCTGAGATCTGAAAGGGGGAGGAAGGAGGAGGGGCAGGCAGCTGTGGGGTGAGTCGGCTCTCCTCGTGGCCGCAGGGTCACATCCTCGGCATGACTGCAGCCCCGTCTAGGAGGGCTGTACCCCTCTGGGACTCAGAAGCCACACCTCGTGGAGCCTCCTTCAAGGAGCCTCCTGTTCCACTATTGACTCGCAAGTTTCTTCCAGACACGACCACATACTAGACTGTCTCTTCAGCCTGCCTTAATTATCTCATAAAGCCCAGCACATTTTCCATTTTTCAAGAAGCTCCTTGGGAACTCCAGTGTTCCCGCAATGGTCACTGGACTGTACGTTCTGGGAAGGCAGGAACTACATGTTTTGCTCACCACGGAGTCCCTGATGCTCAATGCGGTGCCGGGAGCACCACAGTTGACTCGATGCCTATACAGACATCATTCCCCATCCGGCTTCTCCCCTGTCCCGACGCCCCCCCCATGACCTCCATTTCTCCGAATAACTTTCTATGGCCAACATCTGTGCAGCAATAAGACCCTCTGCCAAGAGCGAGCGCCCAGGGCCCTGCCCTTTCCTCTCACGCCATGCACTGTAATCGAAGCCCTCACCATGTGCGGGACTCGAAGGACACAAGTGTCCCCAGCGTGGGTGTGCTGGATGATGCTGTTTCACCCGGTGAGCTCTTAAAGCAGGTCGTCTCTGTTTTCATCCCCCTTTCATGGTCTCGCCCCTGCTCCAATCCCTGCCTGTGGGATCCAGGGAAGGGCGACTTGGAAGGATTCCCTGGGCCTACGCTTCATGCTTCGTCTCTGTTCCCGGCACAGCCCACCTCTGGGCTCGTTTCATCTCTGACTTTCATGCTGAGCCGTGTCCCCCCTCCATGCCCTCATCCTCTGCAAGTCCCAAACTCCTCCACGACTCCGTCCAGCCCATCTCACTCTGATCATATTAGCCGGGTAAAAGTTGGCAAGATTTTGCTTGGGCAAGTTCCAACACTGATCTTTTCCTCAGAACATCAACAAATGTAACTCCTCACGTTTAGAGGCCTGCCTCCCGGAAGGAAGCACTTTGGTACAGGACACTGTGCCTGACCGATCTACTTGGTTGCAAAACCCTCCAGTTTTCTGTCTACTCTTTCTCATGAATTGTTAACTACATAAAATCTCTTAGGATTCTAACTAGCAAAGTACCGGGTGTCCCAAAAGTTGCCATACGTAGGGGAAATGGGAAACTGTAGCTAAATGCACCTTTATTTACAAAATATTCATGACAAAATTTTTCCTTTATAGTTTCCATATAAAGGAAAAATTTCGTAAAATTTTGTCACCTGTAGAGTGAAAGCACAACAGAGAGTCCTAAGACCTGTGTTAAATTCTAGACTTTGCTTCTAACTCCCTGTGTGACATGGGACTTTCTCAAGCACCCAAGATCTCAGTTTTTTCTTCTATAAATAGTCTGTGAGGCCTCTCCAGCTAGGACATCTATGGTGTTCTCCAGCATCTGCGCTAAGAGCAGTGGCGAGGCTAACGCTAAGTATCTGCCCATTCAAAATTCAATCTGTGGAGGGTCCTACACCCGGTAAGCTTGGGTTTCATTTGTTCTTTCACTTATTCCTTTAACAAAATGTACTGAGGATGCACTATGTGTGAGACACTGTGCTAGGTGCTGGGGACACAGATATGACTAAGGCATAGTTCTGCTACCAAACAGCCCACAGTCTGGCTGAGGACGCTGACAAGTAAAGAATGAACTAGACTGTAGTGTACTGAATTCTGCATTTAAGGTGTGTGTGTGTGACTTGCTCTGGGAGCAGAGAGGAGGGAGGAATCCCATTCCTGAACTTGAACTCTCCCAATGACAAGGGAAGAGTTAGGCTGGGATGAAAATTTTCCATGATTTAAGAGGAACAGAGCACATGGTAGGTACTCAATAGACATAGACTGAAGTGAACAAAATATGGTCCCAACCGTTAAATCTGAAGCAATAAATACATCCATTTATCTCCTCTTCTACCTTAACCCTCACTAACCTGACAGCAAAGGGGTAAAATGGTATATATAATCAAGGACAAAGAAAAGAGAGGAGATGAGCGCAGATGACAGGTGTCAACACATTTTGGAAGATGGAATGGAGACAGACAAGTGGCAACTTGAGTCGGCAAAGGTGGGGGCCAACATAAAGCAAGCAGGTTCCTATCAGAGCTCTGCAGAGTCGGAGTCGGGGGCACTGAGAACCCCAGGGGATAGGGGTGAGGGAAGGGCTTGCAAGGGGACAGCAGGTGGCAAGCCTGTGAGGGAGACCTTAGAATCCACATCCTCATGAATACCCTGTGCATCCAGGCAACGCCCTCTGGCCCACCCTACCAGAAGGCCTGACCTAGCTTGAACTAGACTCTGGACTTAGGGGAATGTACCTTCATTTTATACCAAAAGCTTCATCTCCCCGGTTTGCTAAAAAAAAAAAAAAAAAAGAAAGAAAGAAGAAAAAGAAAAAGAAAAAGAAGAAGAAACCCTGGACTTGGGGTCCCTTGGCACACTTGACAGGGGGGTGAAGGCTAGCACAGCAGGTCCTTGAATTTCATTATTTCATGCAATGTCATTTCTTTCTAACATTGACAAGGGAAAAAAAAAATCACTTCCCAGCTGAGGCCACCGCCTGGGTGGAGCTGGCACGCTCTCCCCATGTCTGTGTGGGTTTCCTCCAGGTACTCCAGCTTCCTCCCACATCCCAAAGCTGTGCCTGTCAGGTGGATCGGTGTCTACTGTCTACATGGTTGCAGTGTGAGTGTATGTGGGCGTGTGAGTGTGCCCTGCCACAGGCTGGCGTCCTGGCCTGGGCTGGTTCCCCGACCTTGACCCTGAGCTGCCCGGACAGGCTCTGGCTACTCGAGACCCTGAATTGTAATAACTGGGTAAATAACTGTCTTATTTGTTTTTATTCACCTTTCTTAAATGTATGTATGGCTTACATTTATTTCAGTGTTTAATATTAGAAGTGTTTTGGTTTTTATTTAGAAGTTTGATGATGTTTTTGTGACCTGAAATACGCCACAGGAACTTCACTCTTGTTTATAGCAATTAGCAGATGGTCAACTGGTTTCGTTCTGCGTTGTTTCTCTTACAGGCACAACTTCCATCGTTCTATAGACAAAGCTAAGTGAGGACTCAGTGTACTGAAAGCAGAGAGACTGAATGAGGGTCTACCTGTCAAACAGTGAGATGTACCTCTCTCCCCCAAGCCCCTTTCCTAGTTTGCTACCGGGATGCTGGGGACCCTGAGCTGGAGACTGCAGAGTCCTCTCTGGGACAATCGCTGTCCCAAAAGAAAATGCTTTTATATTTTGACAGTTGGGAGGCCCACAATAGCACATCTAGGTCACCCTGTAGAAAACCTTATTTTCAAAGCTATCGTCTGACAAAGTTTAGCTGTCTATACAGAACTTGCAATCAGCATTTTAGTGCTTCACTCATAAGTATGAATGGACAGCCAGTATTATTGACATTGTAGGGGAGTCTCTAGCCCAAAAAGCAGAGACCAGAACAAACAGTAAAAAGGAACTTGGATGAAGTAGAGATATCAGGAACAAAAGAAACATTTAAAAATAACCCCAAAGGGGCCGGGCGCGGTGGCTCACGCCTGTAATCCTAGCACTCTGGGAGGCCGAGGCGGGTAGATCGCTCAAGGTCAGGAGTTTGAGACCAGCCTGAGCAGGAGCGAGACCCCATCTCTACTAAAAATAGAAAGAAATGATCTGGCCAACTAAAAAATATATATAAAAAAAATTAGCCAGGCATGGTGGCACATACCTGTAGTCCCAGCTACCCGGGAGGCTGAGGCGGTAGGATCGCTTAAACCCAGGAGTTTGAGGTTGCTGTGAGCTAGGCTGATGCCACGGCACTCACTCTAGCCCGGGCAACAAAGCGAGACTCTGTCTCAAAAAAAAAAAAAAAAAATAATAATAATAACCCCAAAGGAGGGAAAAGAGTAGACATTGCATCTATGAAACAAGAATAATACTCTATAAATAAAGGTACATTTAGAAAATAAGAATGAGCCCTTAGGAATGAAGTAATATATCAGCAGGAAAAAAACCCATTAATTAAAAGGCTGGGCTTTTAAAAATGAGGAAATCTTGGCCGGGTATAGTGGCTCATACTTGTAATCCCAGCACTTTGGGAGGCTAAGGCAGGAAGACTGCTTGAGACCAGGAGTTCAAAACCAGCCTCGGTAACAGAGTGAGACCTTGTCTATACACAGAATTAAAAAAAAAAATTAGCCAGGCATGGTGGCACATGCCTGTAGTCCCAGCTACTTGGACTGAGACAGGAGAACTGCTTGGCCTAGGAGTTCAAGGCTGCAGTGAGCTGTGACTGTGCCACTGCACTCCACCTGGGTGACAGTGCGAGAGCCCCATCTCTTAAAAAAAACAAAGATGAAGAAATCTCCCAGAAAGTGGAATAAAAAGACAAAGAGATAGAAAACAGAACAGAACAGATAACTAAACTAGAGAATCAGTCCAGAACATAAACAGCTGAATTACAAGAGAAAGAGAAAGACATCTTGAAATTATTAAACAAATAATACCAGAACATTCCCAGGATTGAAGGACTAGATTAAAAGAGTCTCTAGAGAAAAGAAAGCTGTACAATGAGTGAAAAACAACTGGCAGCAAGGCCAGTCATAATGAAAGTTTGGAAAATTGGTAATAAGGAAAATATTCCAAAAGTTCTAGAGAGAAAAAAACTAAGGATCAGGAATGATAATGGCATCAGACTTCTTAACAAGTCTAGACCTAGACTAAGACAATGTCATCAAAATTCTGGAAGAAAAGGGCTTTCAATCTAGAATGCTATATCCAGATCAACTATCCATCCATTGTATGGGGAGAACTAAGACACTTAGGGACATGTAAGATCCTCTAAAATTTACTCTAACATATCCTTTCTAAGGAAGTTATTAATGTGCTTCTCCAAAACAAGGGAGTAAACCAAGGAGAAAAATATGGAATTCAGGTTCAGCACAGGACAGGTAAAGGAAATCCCCAGAAAGAGGGAGAAGGGAACTCCAAGAATGTGTGGAGGCTTAGAGCGCAAAGAACTCAGATTGTGGAAATAATTCATCAAGAGATCTTCAGGAGGTGTGTCACCAATAAAAAGGAGGACTGAGAGATTGAAATTTGTGCCTGACTATTTCAGGAAAAGATTTATTCTCCCAGCTAAGAGTTTGGAGGGATTAGTTACAGAGAGAACTAAGCAAACTAAAAATCAAAACCAAACCAAACAAAACCCCCAAGGGACTCCAGGTAATTATTGACTTCTGGGAAGCCTAAAAGCTGGAGAAGAAAGGGAGTAGAATTGCTATATACTATGTGCTCAGATGTGAATATTCTGTAGTCATAACAATGTAAATTGTAAATCTAGAAGTAACTAAAAATGATAAATAGGTAAACTGAGAGAATGGGGGAGGGAAATGTGGATGGTGAAGATCTAAGATAAAACTAGTTTTCATCTTTTACACTTTAGTTGAAGTTTAACAGAAAATATGTAAAAATAAAAGTGAAAAATAACTAGCACTCTGGGAGGCCGAGGTGGGCGGATTGTTTGAGCTCAGGAGTTCAAGACCAGCCTGAGAAAGAGCGAGACCCCGTCTCTACTAAAAATAGAAAGAAATTATATGGACAACTAAAAATATATATAGAAAAAATTAGCCAGGCATGGTGGCACATGCCTGTAGTCCCGGCTACTCAGGAGGCTGAGGCAGGAGGATGGCTTGAGCCCAGGAGTTTGAGGTTGCTGTGAGCTAGGCTGATGCCATGGCACTCTAGCCCAGGCAACAGAGTGAGACTCTGTCTCAAAAAAAAAATAAATAAATAAAATAAAAAAAGTGAAAAATAAAATAGAACAGCATGTTTTCATACATATGAAGATAAATACCAGATGAAACAACTACATGAATTGGAAATAACTGCCCCTGGGGAGCAGCAATCAGGTGGGGAGTAGTAGTCTGGAGAGTGCTGTTTTTAATTATAAGCCTTTTCTGTTTTTTAAATTTTTATCTATTTTTTTAGAGACAGAGTCTCACTCTGTCACCCAGGCTGCAGTGCAGTGGCATCATCATAGCTGACTGTAACTTCGAACTCCTGGGCTCAAGTGATTCTCCTGCTTTAGCCTCCGAAGTGGCTGGGACTACAGCTGAGCATCACTATGCCCGGCTAATTTTTTTTTTTAGAGACAGGGTCTTGGTATGTTGCCCAGGCTGGTCTCACCATACCTTCGAACTCCCAGCCTCAAGCAATCATCCTGCATCAGCCTCCCAAAGTACTGGGATTACAAAACTCTAATTTTTAAAAAATTATATGTGTGTTTTATTTTGATACAATTAAAATTTAAACCAAAAGACAATGTAAACTACTGTTCTTAAAATGTCCTTATTTGAATGATGTCCTTGTCCTAAGAAGTTTTGTGAAAGCTCCTCTGAGCTGAGTGGGAACAGTTACTTAACCTTTTGTTATTATTTATGCCCAGCTTCCTAACCTGATAGAGCAGGCACTCAACAAATATGTGATGACATATTTTTAAGGGCAGATGTGAGTCCCTGACCCTGACTCTGCAGATTTGCCATGTTTGTGTGTCCCTTCCTGAGTCTTCCAAATAAATGCAGGGCCTGACTGCTGCCCTCTCCTTCACCCTGTGGGGCCCACGTGGCAGCCGCGGAGGAGCCCTGGTGGGACGCTGTGCCCCGGGGCTGACCATCGCCTGCGGGTAAGCTGGGCCCCAGTGCCCTGACCAGGGTGCTTCGTCCCTCCTTTAGATGGGTGATTCAGGGCAGAGCAACCTCCCACTACCCTCCCCAGAGTCCCTGCAGGACCTCTGCCCCCCAGCTCACTGTGACAGAGTCCCCTTCACAGTCCTGGGACGGCTCCAGGTCGAAGTCCTGGAACACGAGTCTCACGGCAAAGCCCTCTGGGGCCTCGATGTCCATGGTGCTCTCTTGGCCTTTGAGATACGGCTGTGGGTACCGGGGGGATGTCAGCTGCTGGGATAGCTGCTGCGCCAAGAGGACGGAGCCCTGGGTGGGGCAAGCCTGGAGGACTCCCCAGAGGAGCAGCCACCACCTGTGAGTCGGGGAGGGCAAGGTGAGGCCACAAAGCTGTGCCTGAGGCCTGTGGACATGCAGGAGCGGGGGCAGGCAAAGCTAAGGGGTGGAGGGGCCTGGCGAAGGCGGTGGCAGTGCTGGCCTCAGTCAGCCCTGAGGCCAGGGCACTTCCTGTCTACCCCTTTTTCACGCCAACCCCTACAGCCTCCTGCTCAGCTCAGGGGAGGTCTCATCCAGAGGAGAAGGCTGCTCTCTGCTTCAGCAACCCCCACCCCCACCCTGGGATCTGGGGGATCAACCCTGGAACAAGTGAGGGACATTCACTGGGAAGATGTTTCCTGGCTGCGACCACTGAACCCGACCACCCCCCGGGAAGGATCGGCTCCCCTGTGAATTGACTGCCCTGTGCATGTGCGTACGTGCGTGTGTACGTGTGCGTGTGTGCACATGCGCCCTCGTGTCCTCCCCCCCCCAACCTGTTCTCCTCCGGCCTCGCAGGGCGCACAGCACACTCACATCTTGCCCGGACAGCCTGCGGAGTGAGGGCTTCTCCAGGGGTAGTTCCCCGACTCTGGGTCCAGGAATCTGGAACTGGACATCTGGGACCAGCGGGAGAATTGGCCCAGGCTCGGGCACAAAGGGTAGAGAAGGCCCTTGGGAGGAGGAAGTTACTGGAAATGACCGGGGTAGTTACTTAACTCCTCCAGTTCCCTTTTTCGAATTGTCTGGGTTGGGCGCCACCTGCTGTCTGTCTCGGGAATAGCGCCCCACCGCAGCTTGGAGGAAAAACATCCCCCAGCCCCACCGGCCTTCAGAGATCAGGGTGCGAGGGCGCTGGCTCTCGACTCTTTTGTACTGTTTAGAACTAATTTTTACTATGTGCGTGTATCACACCGGTATGACGGCTCCATGTGAGTTACAGCTGCTGCCTTTCATGGGCCATCTCTGTCCCTCCCTGACCTTCCCACTCGTGGACGTTAGCAGCCTGCCTCTAATAGAAATTGAAGTGTATGACCCGTGAACTTGAGCTTTCTCTTCCTCTCCCTCTCACGCCTCACCAAGCATGGGTGGAGAGCATGCACTTAGGCAGTCTTCTGAATCCTGCCCACAACCTCTGGAGGCTGCTTGTCTAGTGCAGGTGTCCCACATGGTCAGGCCTGGAGTCTAGTGCAGGTGTCCCTGAGTCCCCAGCCCAGCAACCAGTCAAGCTTCCATAGGCACAGACCAGGGCCGAGGCTGCCCTCACTGGCCCAGGAACTGGAGAACCCAGGCCAGCCCGTCTGAGAAGACTTTCTAGGGGATGTGCTGGAGGAGAGGAGGAGAAAGGCCTTTAAGGGAACTTCAGGGCAGGTGAGATGACTGACCATGGGACTGAGTGAGGGGTTTCCTGGGATATGGGACTTTCAGTTTGAAAGTGGGGGAAGTTATGGGCCAACCAGGACAGGTGGTCACCCTGAACGGTCAGGGGTTAAAGTGCTGGGGTGAGGCTGGGTGAGAAAGAGGTCAGGGAGCTCGGGGGGTAAGGGGCAGGGCCACACACCTGCAGCCGGTGCTGGGGGCAGACAGGGCCTGGGTGTGTGCCTGTTTCGGGGAAATCTAACACTTTGAATATGAGGGCCTTGCTGGTCCCACCCAGGTGCTGTGGTTGCAGTGTGTGTTGGGGTCAAGGGGAGGAAGCCTCTGGGGATGTGGGACTGGAGAAGGACTCTGGTGGCTGTATGGACCGCCGGTCACTGCAGGGCCTGTGGGCTGGGCAGTTGTGCCCCGTCATGTTTTCAGCATCACCTCTGCTGCACCGGGGACTCTTCTCCAGCTGGCAGGGAGATGGGAGTGGCTGTTGCTCCACAGTTTGTAGCCTGGGCAAGAGAAGCAGAAGTAGTTACTCAAGTAATTATGGCATAGACTCTTCAGGGCTGGCACTGTATGGGATGGCACACATGTCCATGGGGTGGGGGCATGGGGAGG
Source organism: Varecia variegata (assembly GCA_028533085.1). NCBI lineage: Eukaryota > Metazoa > Chordata > Mammalia > Primates > Lemuridae > Varecia > Varecia variegata. The sequence continues at coordinate 79,449,512 of CM052440.1, read as the reverse complement.
ATGAGGACGTAATAACGTGGGCTCCGGAGCTGTGGGGAGGGGAGGGGGGCACGTCTGAGAGAGAGCCAGCACTCCTTCCTTAATTTCATCATCACCAGAGGCCTTGGCTCACCTTGATCTGTCTGGGGCATAGGTAGGTGCTAGGATAGGCTCCAGGCTCTACAGGTGTGTTGTCCTCTCCTTGTGTGATGCCTGGCTGATAATTAGGTTGTAAGCTATGTAAGTGTCTCAGGTATTTCTGCCTTTGTGACCCTAAACAATGCATGCATGGAGCAGACTCCAGGCAGCCTAACTAAGCTTAGAAAGAACTGAACTTAGATTTGAGCTAGTGCTCAGTTCAAGATAGTTTGCAGCTTGAGTAAAGCTAACTGCCCACTTGAAAATAAATCAATACTCTTTGGAGGCACATCCCAGAATCCATAGTTTTTGTCATGTATCAATCACTGTATCTAGGATACAATCCAAAATTACTCAAAACATGAAGAGACAGGAAAAAGAAACCATGCTCAAGAGGAAAGACAATTAACAGAGATGATCCCCCAAGATGACCCAGAGGTTGGAGTCAGTACACAAAGATTTTAGTACACAAAGGTGCAAAGAAAAATATGCTCATAATAAAGAAAAAAGATAGGCAACAGAAGCAGAGAAATAGAAACTTTAAAAATAACCACATTTAAATTCTAGCACTGAAAGTTGCAATATATGAAATAAAAAAATTCACTGGAGGGGCTTATTAGAAGAATGGAGATGACCAGAGAGAGAGTCAGTGAACTTGAAGACAAGTAGACAGAAATTATCCAATCTGGTGAAGAGAGGGAAAATGTTTTTAAAAATGATCAGAAATTCAAGGACCTGTGGGACAATATAAAAAACTCTAATAAATGTGTTCTTGGACTTTCAGAAGAAGAGGAGACAAAGAATGAGGCAGAAAAAATATTTGAAGAAATGATGGCTAAAAACTTCCCAACTTTGGTGAAAGACATATTTTCAGATTCAAGAAGCTCAGTAAACCCCAAACAGAATTGGAAATAAAAAACAAAAAAAGCACGACTTGGCACATTATGGTAAAACTGCTAAAAACCAAAGATAAAGAGTAAACCTTGAAAGCATCCAGGGAAAAGGGACACGGTGCATACAGAGAACATTTCCGATGTCACTGTTTTTTTCATCAAAAACAATGTAGGCCAGAAGATGGTGGAACATCTTTAAAATGCTGAAAGAAAAAAAGTCAACTCAGAATTGCTTTCCCAGTGAAAATATTCTTCCAGAAGGAAGATGAAATAAAGCCATTTTCAGATAAAAGAAAACAGAGATTTTTCCATCAGCAGATCTGCACTATAAGTGCTAAAGAAAGTTCTTCAGGGGGAAGGGAAATGAAACCAGGTGGAGGAGCAGAGCTACAGGCTGGAGTAGAGAAATGGTAAATTTGTAGGTAAATATAAACATTTTCTTCTTAATGTCTTTAAAATATATATATAACTGGTGGGGTGTGGTTTCGCACTCTTGTAATCCTAGCACTTTGGGAGCCCAAGGGGGGAGGATTCCTTGAGGCCAGGAGTTTGAGAACAGCCTGGGCAGCATAGTAAGAACCCGTCTCTACAACAAAATAATTAAAAAATTAGCTGGGCATGGTGGCTCACCTGTAGCCCTAGCTACTTGGGAGGCTGAGGCAGGAGGATTGAGACCAGGAGCTTGAGGCTGCAGTGAGTTATTAATGTTGTATGTGGGGTTTGTGACACATGTAGATGTAACATATATGAAAACTACAGCATAAAGGATGAAAAGATGGACTCATATGGTTACAAGTGTCCTTCACGTTAGTGAAGTGATACAATATGAACTCTAGGAAGACTGAAAAATTAAGGATGCATACTGTGATTCTTAGAGCAACCATTCTCCACATGTGGTCTGCGAAGACCCATTGTCTCTAAGATTCTTTCAGAGGGTCTGTGAAGTCAAAATTGTTTTCATAGCAAAGCGAAGATGTGATTTGCTGTTTTCTCTTTCATTCTCTCATGAGTATACAGTGGAGTCACCTGAAGCTCCATGATGTGTGAAGACTTGTCCCCTGATAACTAGCAGGATGGGTGCTTTTGTATCTTTGTGTTTTAAAATTTTCTCAGTTTTAACTTCTAATACAGAAAATATTAATAGCTATAACCTACATAAGGAAAAGCTCTTTGGGGTTCTCAAATTTTTACGGGTGTAAAGTTTGAGAAGAGCTGCCCTGGGGCAGCCCCGCTGGGGGAAAGGCCAAGAGCTACAGCCAAAAGGCCAATAAACAAATGAAAATGGACTTCTGAACTCTGAATGGCTTCGGTCTGGGGGACTTGTTTCTAGTGGTGTGGCCTATTAGAAATCCTCCTGGTTTGTCGGGACTGGGGGGTTTCCTGGGACACAGGATTTCAACACTAAAACTGGTTCAGTCCCAGACAAGTGAGGACAGTTGGTCACCTTAATTCTAATGCTTCAGTCATTTACTTTGGTCCCCTTTCCTTTATCCGAATGTGAGTCTCAGCCCAGCAACGAGCACAGGCCGCATCTGCTCTATGCTAAGGCCCCAACAGGTGAGCGCACTGAGATCCCGGGCATGCGCAGTAAAGGAGGCAGGCGACCCGGTTGTATTAATGAGCATACTGTGTGCACAGAGAAAACATCCATGAGAAAAATCTAAAACAACTATGTCATTAGAGTATAGGGTTATGGATGATTTAAACAATGTTTCTCTATTTAGTGACATTTCTGTAATATTATTTAATCACTCTAATAGTTACAAAATAAAATGTATTTAAAATTATAATTTTTTGTGACCAGATGGTCCTTTCTAAACCAGACAGGATTACAAGAATGAGGTCACGGATCCTGAAGACGATGCTAGATTCTGGCTCCAGGGGCACCTTTAATCCACATGATTAATGAAGAAAGAAGCTTTTGTCCTTGGATATAAACTTAGGTGGGGCATGGATCCTTTCCACCTCCCGTAGCTGCGTGAACAAGGCAGGACAGGGTGCTCCAGTGACTTTATTTCTGCAAATCCTGTTGGTGCTGCCCCCTGCTGTCCTGCAAAGGGAAGTGCTCAACAGAAAGGATCTGGGTTTTCCTGGCCTCATCTGCAGCCTTCGTCAGACCCAGCCTCTAGGGAGGAGTTTGTTCTCTCTGGGAATCCAAACAGCCACAGGGGAGCCTGGCCATTCCTGTCCACAGTCTCCCTGTCTTGTCTCTGGACACCTGGCCTTGGGCCAGGGCACTTTGAGGCTTCTGTGCCCAGTGCCAGGAAAGCAGGGAGATTTAGGAGCTGGGTGAAGAGCGAGGTCCCTGAGTCCCCCAGGCTGGGACCCTGGGCTTCTGTCCTGAGTGGTCAGTAGAGATGTGGACACACCAGGCATTTGGGGCAGAGGGATGGCTCTGAGAGACTTGGGTCTGTCCTGCGTGCTCCCCCATCCCCAGGTCATCTCAGGCTTGCAAGTCAGGGCCTTGACTTCTGTAGGTTATGGACACATGGGCAGCGGCTAAAGCAACCCCAAAGGAGTGCTGGTCACCAGCCCTAGCCCTCGGGCCCACCCTTCCCACTTGCTCCATGTCTGTCTAAAGTCTCAGTGATCATGCCCCTTCCCGGCTTTAAAACTTTCCATGACTGCGCCCTCCGATCCACTCGCCTGCTGGGCAGGTTTTTCCTCCATAACCAGGCTCTGTGTGATGTCCCTCGACAGGGTTCCCGTCTTGCATGTATGTTCCAGTCACACTCATGATTTCACGGTTTCCCAAATATGTCCTGTATTTGCACTTGTGACTCCTTAACCAATACCATGATCTTCAGTCATTAGAGACCAAAAAGCAGCATGACATAGTGGCTAAAGGGGTGGGCTTCTATGCCAGAGTCACCAGGTTCAAGTCCAGGTACTACCACATAGAAGTTTTGTAACTGTGGCCAGCTTATATAATTTCTCTGTGCGTCTAAATAGCCTCATCTGAAGAACAAGGATGAGGACAACGGTCCCCACACCAGAGGGTTGTTGTGAGGATTAAATGAGTTAATAATTGAAACTTCTCAGGAGAATGCCTGGCATTTGGCAGACAATAAATATCATTACTTGCTTAGGGAGGGAAAATATTAATAGCAAAATGGTTAGGTCAGTTGTTCTCAACCAGGAGCAATTTTGCTCCCTAGAGGATATTTGACAATATCTCGAGATTTTTGTTTTTGTTTTTTGTAAGCAGGGGGATGCTGTTACTGGCATCTAGTAGATGGAGGCCAGGGATCTGCTAAGCATCCCACAATGCACAAGGCAGCACCTCCACAACAGAAAGTATCTGGCCCACTGTCAACAGTACCGAGCTTGAGAAACCCTGGGTTGGGTGGTCAGCCTCCAATCTGTTTGGGTTCACATTCTGGTTCTGCCTTTTATTTGATAGATAACCTTTGGCAATTACTTAAACTCTCTGTTCTTTAGTTTCCTTACCTGCCAAATGGGGACAACAATATGGAATTGGGTTCTTGAGAGGAGTAAATGCCTGGCATGTAGTGATCGGGCCACCTTCCTCCTCACGCCCTCTGGGAAGCCCTTTTTGTCTCAGGTGAGATTACTTTCCTTGCACAAGACCACTGGAGCATATCTTGATGCATGATAACCTCCTGCCCACCTGTCTGTCTGCCCCATAGGACTGTGGGCTCCTTGGGGGAGGGACTTTGTTCTACAGATTGCAGCAGCCCCAGCACTGAGCCCAGTGCCTGGCGCATACAGGCACCCACCTGTGTCTGTGGGCGAGTTCTTGGGATGGGGCAGAGAAAAGGAGAAGTATGCACCAGCTATCGGAGCCTTCGAGGAAGGTGGCAGACAGGTATGTCCTGGAGCAGGGCTTGGCCGTGGAGGCAGATGATCTGAGCACAGCCTCCCATTGACTATTCTCTGGTGAGCGTTGTGGCTACCGCCACGTGACCTGGCCCCTCACTGTTGGCACTTTGTTGGCGAGAGCAGCCCCGTGACTGGAAGGAGAAGATTCTGCCCTGGAGAGGGTCTGGCTGGTCCTCACCCGGGGTCTATCATTTGGTCACAGGGCTTTTGGAAGTGGCAGCAGATCTGGGCCTGATGGGCATCCAGCTCCTTCTGGGTGACAGCAGAAACTCCCAGTGGCAGGCTGGGGGCTGCCCATAGTCTCTGACTGTCGGGGAGAGCACAGGGGAATAGAGAGCCATTGCAACACCTTCCCAGGTAGCCTCCTCCTCTCAGTCGTCAGATTTGGCCTCAGCTGATGGCCTGTGCACGAAGCCTCCTTTCACCTGCGTGTCTTCAGCTCACTCACCCCCCTTCAGCAGAGACGCGTCTGGCTCCAGTATCATGTGCTGGCCCCGGGGGATAGGGAGGACCCCAGAGACTCTTTGCTCTGGGAGGTCTAACCGGCTATCCAGGGTGGCTCCTCCCGTCCCACTTGTCTGGAACATGCCCTCCCCCTCATTGCTGCTGGGCTTCAGGCCCCGTTGCTCTGTGCTGCACAGAATCTGTCGGTCTACTTCCTACCAGTAAAGGTCTGGTGCCATCTGAGATGTCCTCCCTGCCTCTGGGTATTCATTCTCCCTAATGATGTGAGGCACATTGAGCTGTATTCTGATGTACCTGCCCTTTTGAAGCCACAGAGTGAGGTCACACACCTGTGAAAGGGGCGGGGTACCACCTGAAGATGCTGGACATTCATTTTAGCAATTACCTAGGGAAGGGCGGTTCTCAGACAGTACTCAGGCAGGTGGACCTCAGAGAGGAAGGGAAGGGGACAGCTGCCTGACTCTGAACTTCACTTTAGACTCATAGAGGGACAGATGCTGAAATGTGGGCACTGGGTGCTTAGAGGCAGGACTGTGAGCCCTGAGCCTTTTGGTGGCTGGGCATATTTTCAGTGCCCTAAGTCACCCCGTTCTTTTGGCTGCTTGGTGAATATTGAGGCCATGGTGCTAGGATGGGGGTCATTTGTGATGAAATTCAAGGTTGGGAACATGTATCAGTTACCTGTGGTTGTGTAATAAATCACCCCTATAATTAGCAGTTTAAAATGACAATCATATTATTTCTCACTGTTCCTGAGGGTCAGGAGTCCAGAAGTGGCTGAGATAGGTGGTCTGGGCTCAGGGTCTCTCACGAGGTTTCTGTGCAGGTGTGGGCCGGGGCTGCAGTCCTCTGATGGCTGCACTGGGGTCGGAGGTCTGCTTCCAGGATGGCTCACTCGGCTGTGGGCAGGAGGCCTCAGTTCCTTGCACCTGGCCCTCCTTGTAGGATCCTTGCGCATCCTTATGGACTGGTGGCCGGCTTTCCTGAGTGATAAGATAGAAAAAACAAGGTGGGGGCCAAAATGTCTTTTATAATCCAGCCTTGGAAGTGACATAGGATCATTTCTGCTGTATTCTATTGGCACATTCTATCGACACAGACCAACCCGGATACAGTGTGGGAGGAGATGACACAAGGACAGGACTACCAGGAAGCAGGGCTCGTTGGGGGCCATCTCAGAGGCTGGCCATCATAGAAGTAGACATATTATTTTAGTACAGTCAGTGCACAAGCCCAGTTAGCAGGGTGCTATTTTTGCTAGATATGGTGGTATTTCAGACAGGCTCTGACCCTGTCCTCCTCCACCTTAAGATCTGAAGGGCCCTTTCATCCTTCCCCATCCAGTAGCAGGACTGGACAGATTAAAGTGTGACCTGCAGGAGGCCAACACAGAGGAGGCAGGGCTTTGGGAGAATAGCAAAGGTTTAAAAAGAACCAAGAAGCTGTCGAAAAGGGGAGCAGATGGGCAGGGAAGAGCAGCCCCAGAGACTGTGCCCTGAGACTCTCGGACCAGGTCCCACGCCAGCGGATTGCCCAGAGGATCAAGTTCAGAGCCTGGAGATCCTAGTTCCAAATCTCCCAAACCCCACGGGCTTTGTGTGGACTTTCATGCTGAAACAAAGTCCTTTAGTGAAGGACTCTGTAAGCACCCTGCGCCTGTGCCTGTGCCTTGCTTGCTAACAGCAAGGCAGTGGTGTGACATCCCCCCTTGCCCCTCCCTTCGACAGTAAGGAGTTTATGGCTGAGGCTGCATTTGTGCCTCAGATAATCGAGGTGTATGCCACTCTCTGTTCCCTTCCCTTTTGTTTCCTCCAAGACTTTAATAAACCCTTATTCAAATGGTCCCCTGTCCCACCTGTGTTACCCAGACAGAAAGGCTGGTGGGGAGACGGGCTGGAGTTGGGGGGAGCGACCTCAGGAGAGAGGGCTTTGCCACCTGGCTGCCCCTCCCCATGTGGGTTCTGTCTCCATTGGGGACCCAGCAGGATGAGCTTTAGTTACATGAAGGGTGACGATAGTGTCCTTACGGCTGCATCAAGGCCATGAGCAAGCCTCTTCTGAAACAGCCAGGAAGAGAGAGGAAACAGGGGGAGGAGGTGGGTGTGGAAGGTGAGACAGGAGATCAGTCTCGGAGCATCAGAGCTGGGCAGGACGCGTCCTGTGAGGGAACACAGGCACACAGAAGCAAAATCATTTGCCCAAGATCACCCAGCAAGGCAGCGGCAGTGACTCCTCAAGCGGTGCTTTCAGCTCTGTATTGTGCCACCTGCCCAGGTCAGTGCCACCTGCCCAGGTCAGTGAAGAAGCCACAGCTGTTGTTACGTGCACAGAGCAGAGAGGAAGGAAGGTTCTGGCTCTCAGCAGTCCTAGAGGGCAATGAATGAAAAGGCCACATGACAATAGCACACACTGGATGGGGCCCCGCACACTGTACATTGAAGAGGTGTGTGCAAGACAGACTTGCACATGATATGCACATTTGCACGGAAGAAAAACTGTTGAGTTCATACTTAAGTAGACCCTCCACCTACTGAGTCGTCGGTAGGGTAGGGCTGGCGGGGCCTACACTGAGGCACGACGGAGGGGAGGCTGGAGCTCTGTTAGTGTGGAAAGGTGACAGGATATGCTGCAGGGGACCAGGGCAGGAGCCCCGAGGTCGCTCAGGAGGAAGAAAGTGGGAGAGGCTACTCCAGGGCAGGGTCAAGGCGCTGGTTTTCACATCCAGCATTTGTGGGGACCAGGGCTAAGGAGCCGGAGAGTCCAGGGGCAGTGGCTGTGCCTGCTCGAATGGGGTAGCTTCAGTGTATATTGTGGGGGGCTGGGAGAGGCCTGAGGGACTGAGTGGGGGTGGAGCGCTGGGGCTGGGCAGCTGTCATTCTGTGCTCCCCTGCACTGAAGCCTTCTCTCCACAAGGTGGGCGGCTGGAGCTGCTGTGGCAGGAGCAGAAGCTCCCGGATGCTGGCACGGGGGCTCCGCAGGGCAGTGGTGTCTGGGGGAGCGCACCCACCCTCGTCTGGGCGTGAAGGGTGGGGTGCAGTGAGACACTCTGGGTCTGGAGCCCTGGGAGGGTGCAACAGCTCCCCTTCATCCCCGTCACCCCCAGATGATCTACCTGCCTGGACAGCCAAGGTGAGCGCTAAGCCAGCTCCATTTCTCTGGTATCTGTCACTTACACTTCGGTATAGATACGTCACTATAACCTCAGGGTTAGTGGCAGCTGATGCCTTATCCTTACCTTAAGAACAGAAGGCTTCACTTCTGGTTAAGAGAGTTTCAGTCGGCAAGCGAAGACGCAGGGAATACTACAAGCCATAGTAGCGAGCGTTTGCCGGGCTCGCTCTGTTCCCGGCACTCTGCTTTGTACCTGGAATCCTCACAAAGTCCCCGGGAGGAAGGAAGTTCTCTCGGTATTGCCTGGTATGACTGGTGAATGTGGCTTATTTGCCTATGGCTGGTGCCTTGTATATGCTCATGCAGCTAGTAACAGCTTGACACCAAAGCCTGCTCACATGACCACTCTGCGGTGCTCCCTCCCAACATTGAGCGCTGTTCTAGGCTCATCTACAGCCTTTGGGGTAAGTGATTTATCCATGAACCCAATGGTCTGGCCATGCTTGTGCCCCCCTGCTTGGGCACTGCCCACTGGGGACAGAACAGAGGCTCCGAGGGCTGCCCCCTTTCCCAAGTGGCCAGAGCAGAATGAGGGCAGAGGGAAGGGAGGTGTGGGAATGGGTGGTGGTGGGGGAGGGGGTAGGCTGGAGGCTTACCCTCAGCTAGAAGGTAGGCCAGGAAGCTGTTGTGAAAGACAGAGGTCGCTCGTTCTTACTGGAAGGTCAGCTCCATGGCATCTCCTGGAACCTAAGTGGTGGGGGAACCCCTGGTGGGGGTGGGTACTCAGCATGGACACAGGTGCCCACAGAGCAGTCCCAGCCCATCGGCTGAGATCTGGGGGAAGAGGCAGCCGGCCTGGTGTTGCCTCCTCTGGCCCCTGGGCAGGCAGGGCTCTCTGGGCGTCACTTGCACACCTGGCCTCAGCAGCCTTGGCTACCACTGTTGTTCCTTTCTTTGTGCCCTCTGTGCAAACCCAGGTCAGCTACGTCAGAGTCCTTCACGGAGCTCCTGGATTTGCCCACCAGGTCTCCTCACCTCTCGCCCCATCACCTACTGCTGTGCCTACAAGGTCTCTCCCACCCTCGCCTGCCCATAGTCATGGACACAGCCCTGGGATGGCTCCAGGTCAGCCCCCGGGGACCCTGAAAGCATGGGTGCTGTCATGACTGAGGGGGTTATACTGGGGCAGGGGGAGTCGGGAGACTTCCCAGAGTGCTGGGTGAGGGTATAGGAAGTGGGCCCCAGTCGGGAGGGGCAGTGGGCTCCAGAGGATGAAGACACTCCTGTGGAAGGGCAGGGAGTGGCTGGAGGGGAGGAGAAGCCTCCTCACCCCCATCGTCATCCTCCACATTGGCGATCTCAGGCTCTTACTCTGGGTACTGAAGCCTAGAGCAGATGTGGTTCCTGCTTTTTACGCAGGTAAGGTCAGGATGGGGAAAAGGGGCCAAAATGGCCACACCTCTGTTCTCTCTCGGGATCCTAGGATTTGTGGTGGCTTTTAAGGGTTCCCTGCTGCCAATGGGGTGCCCAACCATGTTACGGCATCAGTTCCTGGCTGGGATGGCCTTTGTGCTTTAGAGCAGAGGAACGTTCTGTTTCTACCTGAGCTCCTTTCTTTTCAACACACAGGTCTGGGGTGGGGCCATGTGGGAGGTGGTGGCCCAGGGAAGAGGTGGGGCCAGTGGGGAGGGGCACATGGCTAGACTTTGCTGCTCTGCCTCCTCTTGGGACCCCCAGCAAGACTTGGAGCCCAAGTCCTTTAGCAGAGGCTAAAGAGTCATTTGGAGTTTGGCCAGAAGGTTGTTTGTGGCTGTGTGGTGCTGTCCGGGCCTGGTGGACAGGTAGCAGGGCAGGGGCCTGGCACTGGGCTGGCTTAAAGAGTGTGGTTATTCCATTTCACATTTCACATTCTGTTGTGCCCTCCCCTGCCCTTTCTTCATGCACCCATTGGTTCCCCGGTGACCATCTCTTCCCTCTGAGGATGAATGGAGCCTGGTTTGAATGAGGGGTGTCTTGTGTGGATGAGTGTGTGGGTTGGGAACTGGGGTGTGTGTGCACGTGTGTGATGGGGCATGAAATGTCCAAGAAGCTGGTGGAGGAGGGAGGACTGACTGTGGCTTCCACTGCAGTGAGTAGTGTCCCCGTTCCCGCAGGGAAGACAGCAGCTCCAGCTTCCCACAGTCTCAGAGGTCGGGCTCCCACCCCCTGGAGATGCATCTGACATTGCTCAGTCCTCTCCCATGCTTGTGTTCCCTGGGGCTCTCCAGGCCTCTTGTTGGATTCTGGCTCTTGGAGGGGTGCAGTTGAGTTGAGGATGGGAACCTGCAGTGCCTGTGGGCTGGATACCCACATCACAGGGAGTTTTGAGGGACTGAGCCCACTCTAGCTTGGGTCTTAAAGCCACTGTGGAGGCTTACAAGCTCCTGAGTCAGGCCCTGTAGCAAGACCCCAGCGAGGGGCACTGGACCAACATGAAGGGCATGGAGGACTGTCCTGTGGGGAGAGGCTTGGACATGCACTGTGAACTCAAGGGCCAGGACACTGCGCCGACCTGGAGACTTGGGCAATGGGCAGGTACACGTGGAGCATCTTCCTGTGCCTTGGAAAGGGATGAGGTGGGATCTGGCAGCCCTCAGAGCTGCTGCTGGGTGGCTTTGCTGGGAAGAGGGCCCTCCACTCCCCACCCCACTGGGGACATCTGCAGAGAGGCTGGGCAGGAAATAAGCTATTCAGTTCAACTCAGTTCTTTTTTTTCCTTTTCCAAACTCATTCCAGGGTGTGTGGTAGGGTCAGTATCGCAAGTGTAGTTCTTCTTGGCCAGAGCCGCAGTAACTGTCTTGTCTGTGTAGGGGGCCTGGCCGCAGCAGGAAGAGGGTTCAAGGGTGGTCATCCGATGGGGCCAGGGACTTTCCAACCCTCTAACCCTTCCATCAGGCTCTGTCCCTACACCCACATTGAGCTCTCTTCTCGCTGACACTTGTCCTCTGTGGGACTTTTATTCTGGAAGAACCAAGGCCAGAGGCTGGAGCTGGCCCTGACCCTGAACCAGCACTGCCCTTCTGGGCTCTTTTCCAAGGCAGTGAGTCTGGGACCCTAAGGAGGGGCCTTGCTGTCCTCAGCAATCCTCTGTAGCCCCTGCCTCCAGCCCTGCTGGCCTTTGAGCAGAGGGTCCATCTAGCCAGGCCTGCTGGGCGTCTCCTCCTGTTGCCTTCACACCCCCATAGCCCTCAGATTTCCATCCCTTGGCGCCACTGGCTGCTTCCCTTTGCAGTCTTTTCTGGCCTTCTCGCTGCCTGTCTTTCCCAGGGCAGCCACGGAGGCCAGGCCACTAGTGAGAGGCTCCCCACCTCCCCCAGCACTGGACAAAATTCTTGCCCAGTCCCATCCCTCTTCCCCAGCATGTGGGGTGGAAGTATAGAACGGCCAGGGTGCCTGCCTGTGTCGGAGGGTCCACTGAGCCCCGTGGGTGGGGCCGGGCCTCGGGCCTGGTTCTGTTGAGCACAGGAAGCTTTCTTGAGAATAAGGACAAAGAAGTGGACAAAACGGCTCTGCCAATAGCTCCTGTTTAAACTCTTGAACCCCAGTCACGGTCTTCCAAAAGGTCCACCAGGATAGAATTTTCACTAACCCCCAAATGCCCAAAGCTTAGTTCTTCCTTAGAAGGAAAATGAGAGGCCGGATGAACGGGGCAAGCAGAGACTGGCCGTCCTCATGGGCCCTTTCCCTTTGCCTGCTTCTTTCATCCTGGAGGAGAGGTCAGTATGAGCAGTGGAGTATGAGAAAGAGAGGACTTTGGCCTGGGGACTGCAAATTACAGATTATGGGGAGGGGTGAGGAGGGACTCAGAGGGAGGGTAAGTGGGACTGGGGACCTGGCACAAGCAAGAGGGGTCTGGGGACCGGTGCTGTTGGCGGGGTAGGGGGGCCTCAGCTCCTGTCCGGCTATCTGACCTTCCTGAAGACCTGCTCGCACACTGCATCCCTGGCCGTCAGTTCCTGGGGACAGAGGAGGAATGAGAAGGAGAGAGAAAGAGGGTGCTTGCCAAGCTGGAGCTCCTTTGTCAAAGTCCTTGACCTCCATTTAATCCTTCCAGATATAGCAGCTAGAGTGTTTGATGCATGGGGAATTGTATCATTGTTCCAAATCCTCAACTTTTCACCCCAGAGGAAGGGAGGTGGCTGGGTCAGGGGATGTGAAGTGGGTGAAGTGTCCATCGCCGCAGCTCTGATTTATGGGCATTCATCTGCAGAGCAGCCGGGGCCCCCTCCAGCTCTTCCTCCCCGTCTTCCTGGTGCTTTTGTTTTCCCTCCTTGGTCCCTTCCTTGGAAGGGGGAGTGGGGCTGGGGCGGGGGGTAGAGTAGTAGACCTGTTTGGGGTGGGCAGGGGGACGCATCCTAGCAGGGGGCCCTTCTCCCAGCCACTCTCACGTGTGTCCCCCCTCCCAGCCCTCACCCAGGTTACCAGATACAACTTCTCGTCCTCCAGCCAGTGTCTCCAGCCCCTGTTGGGGACCTCCCCTTTCTGCACACACACCAGCTGCTCCTCTTCCCAGGTTACTATGGTCTACAGGGGAAAGCAGGAATGAGGGAAGATGGAGGGGCAGGACACCCCAGATGCTTCCAAACTCACTCTGGCTGGGCTCCCCTCACACTCCACAGCAGATACTGTCTGCTCCAGCCCTGCGTTCTGAGTGAGAGAGCTGCTCTGGTCCTGTAGGACTCCCCTCCCCACTCCAAAGGGCCACTGAGGTGCCCAGAGTTGTGTGCAGTGACCTTTGGGGGAGAGCAGGGAGACAGCAGCATAACTGGAGGTGAAATTGGGGACAGGGTGATGAAGAATGGAGACTTTGTCCTCTGGATACCTCTGGCTGACCTGGAGGGGCTTTTGGGAAAGAAGAGAGATTGGCCGGGAGTCCTACCAGGTAATCTCTTTTCTCCTCTTTTTCAGTTTCAAGAACAGCTTCGGTGTCCTTGGAAAGGAAGGATCCACCTCTCTGGGCCTGGGCATTCCAATCAACCTTTACTGAGCCCTTCCACAGCGTGGGCTCTGCTAACCAAGGAGCTCAGAGTCTTGAACAGATGGAGGACCAGTAAACAGGCGTCCATGATACCAGGCAAGAGTGCGGGGTGGGAGTCAGGCGGGAAGAGCAGAGTCTTCAAGAAAGTTATGAGGTAATTAGATCGGAGACAATGGGACATTTGTAGCAAGGAAAGAAATAACAGAGAGGGAAGACAGAAGCTCTGAAGGCCTCTAACCTAGTGAGGATGTGGGAATGGCAAGTGAGGAGCTGGTTCACAAAGACCCTTGTCTGCCACATTAGGTGTGTGGACTTTATCTGGAATTTAATAGATTGACTCTGAAAGGGTGACGAAGTCACTTGTATATTTCAGGTAGATCCTGTGGCTATCATATGCAGAGTGGATTACAGAAGAGTTAAAACTGAGAGCCAATTTCTGGCACCAGGTGAGAAATGAGGGCCTGAATTACGTGGTGATAGTTTGAAATGCTAGGAAGGAACAGATGAGAGCCATTTGGAGGAGTGATAGTCAATAGAAATAAAATGGGTCACAAATGCAAGCCACATACATAATTTAAACATTTCTAGGAACCATATTAGAAAAGTATGAGTAAAAAGAAACAGGTTCAATTAATTTAAAATAATCTATTTTATTTAATCTAAATATCCAAAATATTATCATTTCAACATGTGATCAATATAAAAATTTCTGATATACTTTACATTTTTTTGTATTGTTTTAAAATCCAGGCCGGGCGTGGTGGCTCACGCCTGTAATCCTAGCACTCTGGGAGGCGGAGGCGGGAGGATCGCTCAAGGTCAGGAGTTCGAGACCAGCCTGAGCATAAGCGAGACCCCCGTTTCTACTAAAAATAGAAAGAAATTATATGGACAGCTAAAAATATATATAGAAAAAATTAGCCGGGCATGGTGGCGCATGCCTGTAGTCCCAGCTACTCGGGAGGCTGAGGCAGAAGGATCGCTTGAGCCCAGGAGTTTGAGGTTGCTGTGAGCTAGGCTGACGCCACGGCACTCACTCTAGCCCGGGCAACGGAGTGAGACGCTGTCTCAAAAAATAAAATAAAATAAAATAAATAAATAAATAAAATAATAAAAAATAAAATCCAGTGTGTGTTTTACACTTAAAGCATATCTAGATTTGGAGTTACATTTCAAGTGTTCAATAGGCATACGCAGGTGATAGCTGCTATGTTGGATAGTGGAGAAAGCTTATAAAGACTTCTTTACCAATTAGATGTGGGTGTGTGTGTGTGTGTGTGTGTTGGGGGGCACAGAAGTAAGGAAATAAGATACTGACCATGACTCTCAGGTCTCTGGTCTGGCTTGTTATGGCCATTAACAGAGACAGTAACTATAAAAGCAGAGTAGGTTTTATACTTACTGGGTAGAAACGTAGTGAATATGAGTTTGACCTTGGGGCATTGAAATAGAAATTGGTTCTAGGATACCCTGACCCCTGCCCAAATCTGTGGATTAAAAGGGTTTAGTATTTGCAGATAACTTATGCACATCCTCTGGTATACTTTATTTATTTATTTATTTATTTATTTATTTATTTATTTATTTTTGAGACCTGCTCCGTCGCCCTGGTTAGAGTGCAGTGGCATCATCATAGCTCACTGCAACCTCAAACTCCTGGGCTCAAGTGATCCTTCTGCTTCAGCCTCCCAAGTAGCTGGGACTACAGGCGCACACCACCACGCCTGGCTAATTTTTCTATTTTTAGTAGAGATGAGGTCTTGCTCTTGCTCAGGCTGGTCTTGAACTCTTGAGCTCAAGAGATCCTCCCACCACCACCTCCCAGAGTGCTAGGATTACAGGTGTGAGCCACCTCACTGGCCACTTCCCATATACTTTAAATCATCTCTAGATTTAATAGTTTTAACTTATAGCTTTAATTTATAGATTTAACTCTAAATTTATAGATTCAACTTATAATACCGAATACAGTGTAAATACTATGTAAATACTTGTTATACTCTGTTGTTTATTTGTATTGTTGTATTGTTGGGTTTTTTTTCCCAAATATTTTCCATCTGCGATTGGTTGAATCCATGATGCAGAATCTGTGACGCAGAACCCGTGGATGTGGAGGCCACCTGTATTTTGCAGGCAGTTGAAAACATTGCCTTGGAGCTTGTGAGATGGCTCTGGCTGGGGGACATGTGAAGTGCAGCTCATAGATGGTAGCAGAAGGCATGGGTGTAGATGATTTTGCTCTTGGATAATGTGCAGACAAGAGAGAAAAGATCAAGAACAAAACTCTGGGGAGAAAACTCCAGTTTAAGGGATTAATAGGGGAACTAGGGTCTGCAAAAGAGGCCAAGAAGGAACATGTAAGAAGTAGAAAGAAACGCAGGAGAGTGGGGTTATAGAGGCGAAGTAAAAGAGACTCTGGGTGACCAACAGTGTCACAGGCTGGAGGGGGAGCAAGTGTTTGCCCATCGGCCTGGGGTGGCCTGCTCTTTGTACTTTTGACTAGTGATACCAGGGGCAGGGAAGAAGTCGGAGAGAGTGGACCCATTAGTGGACCCACTAATGGGTCCCACTAATGCCCCCCATTAGGGGCAGGGAAGAAGTCGGAGAGAGTGGACCCATTAGTCCCAGAGGCTGGTATCCTGGGGACCCCAGGGCTTGCTGTGGTGATCATTTCCCCTGGCTCTGGTGGCAGAAGTCACTTTGTTTTGCCCCAGATTGTTAGGAGGCACCTGCTCATACTATGCCACTGCCCCCCAGCCTGAGGAAAAGTACCTGGCATTTCCGTCCGTCCACGATCCTCAGGTCCTCCTCAAACTCAACTCCCACCTCGAATTCCAGAACGTAGTTCCGGAAGGTGCTGAGAGTCTTCACTATCATGTGGTCGCCCTGATGGTCGATCTCCTTGTCTGGCTTCAGCAGCAGGGCTATCTTCCGCAGAGCCACGTTGATGTCTGCGGGGGCTGTCTCTTAGCGAGGGCCCTGCCCCCAACCAGGAGCTGCCCCATCTGCAGTGGCACCTCAGGGCTGTGAGCTTTCCCTTAGTTGGGTCTGGGACTGTGGATTTACCCCCTCCTAGCAATGCCCCTGGTTAGAAATGGATCACAAAGCAGGTGCCAGCTGCTTGAGCCTTTCCACAATGTCCAACCCGCATTCATCCTCCTCCATGAGACAAGAGGCAGAAAGAGAAAGGGAAGTGGGGGAGCAAAAGGGGTCTAGGGGAGGGCGAGGCCTTACCTAGGGCTTGCAGGTAGTCCTCCATGTTCTTCTGCGAGACAAAGCGGTAGTAGCCCGTGAGGTTGGGAGGCATTGTCTGTCCTACCCCCCTGGTTTCAGGAGAAGACAGGAGACAGGCAGAGGAGGGGGTGGGAGTTGTCTGGCAGGTAGAGGTAGAGACTCCAGGCCAGCTCCACACACACGGAAAGGAGTGTGGAAAGGAAAGGCCAATTATCAGGGCTTTTATAGGGCTGGGGGCCCCACTGCAATAAGAGTCCCTCCCGGACTTCCTCCCTCCCTCCATCATGAATTTGGGGCTGGTGTCTGCAACCTGAAGGAGGGGCAGGGACTTGGCAAAGTTGTGCCTGACCTCAGCTTTTCCTGGGGAAGGAACCTGGAGCAGGATCTGGGGCTATTAATCATCCAAAACCTGAGCCTTTCTGAAGGTCAGTTTTGGCCCCCATCCCACTTCTGGCAGGCTTGGGAACCGTCACAGGGCCTGAGGGACAGTCTCTCCTGGGAGGCAGCCGTGGCTGGTCTGGCTGTGTGGGGTGGGGATGAGTTCTAACAATATCTTGAGATCCTGGGACTAAGTCAGGGGTCTTGAAAGGTGTGAGGGAGGGAGGTGAGGACAGCCAGCTGGCCAGGAGCCACAGTGAGGAACACCCTGGAGCCCTGGCCCCCACAGCTCCCTCAGTTTGCTGAACTGGTACCCCAAACAGGCATTCCAGACTCTTGGTCCTATAGGGCCATTAGGAGGGAGGCAGAGAAATTGCTCTTCCCAAGCACAGAGCCGCTGTCAGCAGCCTGATGGGGTGTCACGTTCAAAGTCCAGAGCAGAAGGCCAGGGAGCAGTTTGGTTAGCTATTCTGGAAATTTTATAGTCTTTGGCTTGGGACCCAGGGGTTTTTCTCTCTCTCTGAGTCATCGATGATACCATCACCCCCAGCCCCCAGCCCTTAGCCCATGCTTACCAGATGTATTCCAGCAAAGGTGGGATGGGGCGCCTAAATTATTGTGTGCTCTGCCTCCAACTGCCCACTTCTCTCTCAAACCTGCCGACTTCCCGGGCTTCAGAATGGACTGGGCTTGGTTCATCATGGTTTAAGGTGGGAAATTTGGACCGAGGAGGGCAGGGAGGGTAGGCAGTGGGAAAACAGGGCCTGACATTCCAGCTGGTGGTGGACTGTCCTGACAGGTGTCCTGTGCGTGTGAGGGGCGCACAAATACCACCCTTTCTCCAGTCCCAGAGCCTTCCCATCGCCCTGTGCACCGTCCTTTGGCTTCCTCAGAGACCTGGGCTGGGAACTGAAATGTCAGGGTTTCTCAGACTGAGGGTTTTACTTCACAGCTCCCAGAAGGCACGCAGCAGGGGCTTGCTGATGGAATGGGCTGTAAAAAGAGGCTAATGCAGAGTCGGGGGGCGGGGTGACGTGGATACTGCCTCTCCTCCCCGCCCTCAGGTCCCCACTGACGTCTCCCCTGCCCGCCCCCCTGGCTTCTAGCTTCTCCATTCTCCCAATGTCCCTCTTATTTCCCACCCCCTCATGGCTCTCCAGCTTCCTCCCCAGCCCCCGCAGTTCCTCTCCTCCCCCAAGTTGCAGTCAGGGGAAAAAGCCCTAACACTCTCCCGCCCCTCGCCCCCAGTCCCATTGGCTCCCTGCCCCCCTGCAGCACCTGGCCCACCCAGCCACCTGATTGGCCAGCGGCCCCGTCAATGCTTGCCGGGTTGTGCTGACGTCATCCTGCAGTAGAGGGGATGGGGTGGGAGTGAGAGTGAGGACGCTGGGTTCGGAGGGAACCGGGAGCCCCTGCAAGTCTCCGGCTCGGTCACCCAGACTGGGATCTGCCCGGGACTGCTCTGCGGACTAGTGTGGGCAGCAGGCTCCTTTCTGTCACCGCCCTGCTGTCCTCCACCTTCCCTCCTCTCCTCGGAAAACCCCTGTGACCCCCCCAACCCCAGGGTGGAATAAGCGGGCTCAAGGCTGCCGGGGCAGAGGGTCGCCGGCCCTGCCCTGCCCCACTCCGCGCCATGGAGCTCCCCCTGCTGCCCCTCTTGCTGGCCTCCCTGCTCCCGTCCTGCTCCGGTAACAAAGGTGAGCGAGGTGGGGGTGGGGGCTCTGGAAGAGGGACCGGGGAGAGGACGTGGGGTAGGGTAGAACGAGGTGTTGGGGCTGCCTGGCACATGGTAGGTGGTCCCTTCCTCTCTTGGTGGTCCTCCTTCCCATCCTTTCCCAGCTCTGTTCCCTTCTGCTCTCCCTCACTCCCTGCTGGCCACATCCTCCTCTCTGGTCCATCCTACCCATGTGCTTCTCTTGTTGGTCATCTTGCTTCTGTTCTGGGGTCTCTATCTCCCCCCTCCCCCAATTCCTTCACCCTCGTAGCTATCTGGGGTCTCAGAAGGACTTGCCCCTGAGGGGGTGGTGTACGTCTCTCAGTGGTTCTCCGTTTTCACCGGGGTTGCGTGTGCTAAGGGTATGTGGCAGATCCATCTGGTTGGTCTCCATCCCATCCTGGGGAGAAACTGTTCATTGCAGCTCAGCAATTCGGAGCACGTATGTTTTTCGTGTTCCTCTGCATTCATACCCTTATGCCTGCATCAGCTGGGCTGTGGGTTACCAGAGCTGCCCTCTCTGTCTGGCAGACAGCAGATAAATTCAGCTGGGCGAGGCTGCCAGAAGGAGGAAGGGAGGAAGGGCTTGGGGCAGAGGGCTCAGGTAGGTGGAGACCGTGGAGCGAGGCAGGAAAGGGCAGAAGTGGGTGTGTGGGGGGCGCTAAAGCAGTGGTGAGAGGGAAAGCTGAGAAGGGGAAGACGGGAGGTGAGGCGTGGGAGGGGGTGAGAGGGGGACGGGAGAGGGTAAAGGTGGAGGCTGGAAAACAGGGAGGAATGAAAGGAAAATCAGGGAAAAAGATAAGTGGGTAGGGAGGGGAAGAGCCAAGGAAGAGACAGGGAACCCACGAGTGTGTGAAAGGGAATGGACCCAGGGAGACAGAAGGGGTCCAGGGGACAGGAGTGGGGAGGCAGAGGCTCAGAGACCTGGGCTGGAAGCAGGGGCGCGGGAGTGAGCCATGGAGCAGGTGCCTGGCCCTGCCCTCCATGCACCGCAGGCAGGGGCTCCAGCCTCAGTCTCTGACCTCGGCCTGGTTCTCAGCCTCCTGCCACTTCCTGTGCTGCCTCCTGTGCACCATCTTGTGGCTCTCTCCTCAGCCGTTAGGGAAGGGGGCTTGGTGGTCATCAGCAGCAAAGCCTCAGATGCCAGGCTTGTGGGCTGTGGCTGGAGGGCAGGGTGGATGTCAGGATTTCTTGCTCCTCCTGAGATACTGGGGGTGAGGTGCCCTTTGGTGACTCAGTTTCCCTCTGATGCTGCCATGGATGTGCTTGGGGAGCCTGGGTGTGAGCACAATGGGATTAGATGGAGCAAGCAGTGGAGGCAGGGGCTGGGGGTGATGTGGAATTGGGGGATGTGCTGTGCTGTCCCATAGCCCCTCACCAGCTAGAGGGAGATTGGGCCTGGGGAGATCCGGAGTCTGAGTGGGTCCCACATCCAGCTTGAATGGGCTGGCGGCTGAAGGGGAGGGGTGTGGTAGACAAGATTTGGGATTAAAGCAAGGATCTGTGTATAAAGTGGGGTTCAGGGGGTGTGGGGTTTGGTGGCCTTGCAGAGGACACAGAAATGTGCTGGTTTTGAATGTGGTCTCTTGGGTGTGGGGGTGGGAAGCAGGGAACGGATTGGTCGTGTTTCTAGGCCAGCTCTTTAATCCCTCAGGATGTCTGCTCTGCTGGGTCCAGTCGTTTGGCGTTGATTCCTCTGCTCCATCCCTGCCCCTGTCTGTCCTCCTCCCTCTGTCCTATATATCTTCTCTTATCTACTCTGTCCTCTTCCTCTGCTCTGGGGGAATGGCCTTAGATTGGCTGGAAGAAGTGCAGAAATGGGATGGGGAGGAGAATAAACAATTAGGATCTCAGGAAACTTCTAGATCTTCTTTTTCTAGTTTCAACTCTGCCCTTAACCTATCCCTTCTGAAATCCCCCAATGCTCCCTGAGTCCCCAGTCTCCATTCTCCAGCACGTGAAGTCCCTAAGGAAGATTCTCCACCTGCCCCACCATGGTTCCCAGGGGAGATAGTGGTCCTCTTTTCCCCAGGGCAGGCTGTTGCCATGGAAACCATCTATCCTGCTATAGGAGAAGGCTGGGACCTCCCGCAGACCCTTGGACTCCTTTAGTAGCGGATTTCTGGTTCTCATCCCTCCCTTCTGCCAGGCGCTGCTGCAGGGGTGGAAAGGGTGATGGTGCTGGGTGTGATTGTCTAGGGAGTGGCGGTCCTGCTCACAGGTGCTTCCTCTCTTCTTCCTGGGGCGGGGCCAGCCAATAAGCATAAGCCATGGATCGAGGCAGAATACCAGGGCATCGTCATGGAGAATGACAACACAGTCCTGCTGAACCCACCACTCTTTGCCTTGGATAAGGATGCCCCCTTGCGCTATGCAGGTAACTGGGGGTAAGGGTTGGCCAGGCAGGGTAGGCAAGAGAAAAGCAGGTGGGAGGACTGAGAGCAGGGATGGAGGGGAGGTCCTGGGAGTACTGAGAAAGTGGGGACAAGGCCGTTGGAAAGTAGAAAAGTGGGCTCAAGGCAGGGAATGGGCTCCACTGAAGAATGGAGATTGAGCCATGGGTGCCAGAGAGAAGGAGGTGGCAGGCAGGGGCTAAACACATCAGGGTTTTGCCAGATCTCAGGCCTGGAAGCTCTGAGAGGTTGCTGCTCAGGGAAGCTGGGCTGGAGTTGTATGTTTGATAAATTAATGCTTTTGTGCCTGCAGGAGAAGGGACAGGAGTTTTGTGGGGGGAGGCGGAGCTGGCCCCCAGGTAGGGAGGCTGTGGGAGAGAAGGAGATGCAGCAGGTGGCGCAGCAGCCTTATTCCTCCCTGCCCCCTTGGCCAGGTGAGATCTGCGGCTTCCGGCTCCATGGGTCTGGGGTGCCCTTTGAGGCCGTGATCCTGGACAAGGCAACGGGAGAGGGGCTGATCCGGGCCAAGGAGCCTGTGGACTGCGAGGCCCAGAAGGAGCACACCTTCACCATCCAGGCCTACGACTGTGGCGAGGGCCCCGACGGGGCCAACACCAAGAAGTCCCACAAGTGAGGAGGTCCTTGTCCCCTGCCCCATGTGCTGCAGGGCCCTCCTCCCTGCTCCCAAGGCCCTGACCATCCTGTGTCCATGCCAGCATTGAATATCCACCCGCCCCCTGCTGTTCCTGGGATTTAGGAACTTTCAGTCAAGGTGACAGAAACACATAGTAGAGTTCAGTGGGATCTAATCCTGGCTCTGCCTCTATGACCTTTGGCACCTTAGCCTTTCTGGACCTGCTTTTCCTTATCTGTAAAACGGAGACAGCGATGATACCTGCTTCATAAGGTCGCTGTGAAGAGTAAAGGAGACGGTTTGTGTTAAAAGCATGCACCACAGTGCCTGCCACATGGCACAGGGCTCAGTGCATGGGAGTTGTGATGAGGAGAACAAGAAGGAAGAGGATGGACACATTCAGCACACACCCAGATCCCTTTCACCTGCTCCTTCCCTCTATTTGCAGCACACCCCCCTACACGATCATAACACACACACACACACACACACACACACACACATATGAGGCTCTAGGCGAGGGTGGGTAGGGGATGGTTGTAGCATGATAGAGACTCAGGGCTGGGCCATAAGGGGCACTAGAGATAGAAATGTTCTTTGTGACTCAGTTTCCCCTTTGGAGATAGGACCCTTGCCTCTGGGCCCTGTGAGCCTGGATCTTGGCTAGGGGCAGGGCTCGAGATGAAGGGCCCAGACCCAGCCCTGCTTGCCCTGGTGGGTGCAGGAGAGGGAAGGGCCACCCTGACACGTACATGGGACTCACATGTCTTGAAGGCAGCACACAGCTCACATGCACTACTCAGTTGTGTCAGATGACTTTCGTACGAATGCCATCTCCCTTCTTATGGCTGACTTTAATTTGGCTTTTACTCTGCATCTTCCTTGATTATCCATTGCATCTGACAGTAATGAAGGAAGAACCTGCCTTCCCTCAACCCAAACCCATGGCTTTCTGTACAGAAGTCATCAAATCAGCTCCTGCTGTCCCCTGGGACTCGCTCCTCATGCCCTCACCAGTCACCCTTCCTTGGGCCCTCTCCCTTGCCTGGCGCCCTGCGGGTGGGGCTGAGATGCTGACTGCCCTGTCTCGGGGATAGATGGGCTCCTTCCACTCCAGCCCCCATCGGGATTCCTACATGTGCCTCTGTCAGCGTATTGGTGTATCTGTGTGTCGTATGGAGGCTGGCTGATGCGTCCTTGTCCTCCTCCCACTCTGGTATGTGCAGGGCTACCGTGCATGTGCGGGTCAATGATGTGAATGAGTTTGCCCCGGTGTTTGTGGAGCGGCTGTACCGTGCTGCAGTGACAGAGGGGAAGCTGTATGACCGCATCCTGCGTGTGGAAGCCATCGACGGTGACTGCTCCCCCCAGTACAGCCAGATCTGCTACTACGAGATCCTCACGCCCAACACCCCCTTCCTCATTGACAATGATGGTGAGTCCAGCCCCCGCCTCCCCCAGCTGCCTAGCCCTTGTGTACCCACATCCCTCAGGACCACCCTGGGCCACACCGTCCATGTCTCCCCCTCAGACCCTCATTTCACCTCCTTCCCAGATGTGGAGCCTTTTGCTCCCAGATGCCTTCTTCACAGCTTCCTGTTTCCTTCCCAACCCACCTGCTGCCGGTCAGCTCCCGAATCCTCCCTTCGCTTCCCTGGGCTTTCTCCAGTGCCCCTGACTCTCGATGTCCTCCCACCCCCTGCCCAGGGAACATCGAGAACACAGAGAAGCTGCAGTACAGCGGCGAGAGGCTCTATAAGTTTACGGTGACGGCTTATGATTGTGGGAAGAAGCGGGCGGCAGATGATGCCGAGGTGGAGATCCAGGTGAAGCCCACCTGTAAACCCAGCTGGCAAGGTGCGGAGCTCAGCTCTGTGGCCCGTCTTGTGAATCATCTTTCACCTTGGTCTCTCTTTTTGTCCCTTCTGACAGTTATGGGGGCTAGCTAGGGCTACAGGGGGACATTTGGGGAAGGCTTGTAGCTATCTGCCTTGGCCAGACCATTTTCCTAGGAGGCCAAGGTAGTCAGAGGACATCATACAGGGAGAATGGATAGGGGACGCGGCTTCATTCTTTTCTCCCCCCAACCCCCTTGCCCTCTCTACCTCACCCCTGCAGGCTGGAACAAAAGGATCGAGTATGCACCAGGCGCTGGGAGTTTGGCTTTGTTCCCTGGTATCCGTCTGGAGACCTGTGATGAACCACTGTGGAATATCCAGGCCACCATAGAGCTGCAGACCAGCCATGTGGCCAAGGGCTGTGACCGTGACAACTACTCAGAGCGGGCACTGCGGAAACTCTGTGGTGGGTGTGCCCCTCCCCCAACACTCCCTCAGGCCTGTCCCTTCCCACCCAGCCCCTGCCCCAACCTCCTCTGCCCTTTTCCCAAGACTCTGCCTTACATCTCTCTGCCATCCACAGATGTATTATCCACAGGGTCGTGGCACGTGGTTAGCACTTGCCACTAGCAAAGGGCAGGTGGATATGTCTTTGGCAAAAATGCACAATTGTAGCACTGGTCACCAGTCACAATTGTGGAACAATGGTAGGGGAGACGGAGAGTTGGAGAATGGGTTAACTGGAGCCATATTTCTGGAAGAAAGTCCAAGTCCACCCCTCTCTTGTCTTTGAATGGCCACAAGAGGCAGTGAGACTAGCTGTAGGAAATCCTTTCCCATCAATCCCTCTGTCCCTGCCTCCTGCCCATTTCCCATCTGCTGCCTCTCAGCTCTGACACTTAGGCCTCCTGGGGCTCCTGCAGGTGCTGCCACTGGGGAAGTGGATCTGTTGCCCATGCCTGGCCCCAATGCCAACTGGACAGCAGGGCTCTCGGTGCACTACAGCCAGGATAGCAGCCTGATCTACTGGTTCAATGGCACCCAGGCTGTACAGGTGCCCTTGGGTGGCCCCGCTGGGCTGGGCTCTGGGCCCCAGGGCAGTCTCAGCGACCACTTCACCCTGTCCTTCTGGATGAAGCATGGCGTAACTCCCAACAAGGGCAAGAAGGAAGAGGAAACCATCGTGTGTAACACTGTCCAGAATGGTGAGCCTCCCCTCAGGGCACTAGCCTGAGAGTGGGAAGTGGGCTTTGTGTCTCATCTCTGCCACTGTCCAGTGTGTGATTGTGGATAGGTCACGTCCCCTCTCTTCACTTGTCGGACGCCAGTGCTAGGTTTGACACTCCCTGAAATTCTGCAATTTGTCCCCAGCATGACATGTTGAGGTCCCACTGCTCTCAGAGTGCAATGGGACTCCCCGCTGCCATTCTCATTTGCAGTTTGCTGGTCAGCCCCCCTGTACCCCGCTGTGTAGTAGGCTGCTCCCCTTCTCTACTCCCATCAGAGCCCTCCATGGCAGTGGGCAAGGCTGAGCAATGGTGGGCCCCGTGCCTTCCCTTCTGCTGTCACCCCATCCTCCTCCTCTGAGGGCTGATTGGCTCCGTCTCCAAGTACTTCTCTTCCCGCGGCTGCAGTGGCGCATCCCTCTAGGGAGGGCTCAGCCTCGACCTGCTCTTTCCTTTCTAGCCACTTCTCTGACCTCATTTTTCTTGACCTGAAAAGGGCTGTCACCCATGATGTATTAAGCAAAGAACCAACGAAGAGCTGGGTGGGAGCAGGCTGGCCAGCGTCGTCCTCAGCCGGCCAGCGTGCCAGAGAAGCCTGAGTTATTACTTGGACTGGAATGTGTGTGTGTGTGTGTGTGAGAGAGAGAGAGAGAGAGAGAGAGAAAGAGAGAGAACGAGAGAGAACGAGAGAGCACATGCAAGAGGATTAAAAGAATCCAATGTCCTGTCCTTCCCGCTGCTCTGTACGTGACCCCATCCCAATCCTCTCCCCTCAGAGGATGGCTTCTCTCACTACTCGCTGACCGTCCACGGCTGCAGGATTGCCTTCCTCTACTGGCCCCTGCTTGAGAGTGCCCGTCCGGTCAAGTTCCTCTGGAAGCTGGAGCAGGTGAGGCTGGGTAGCTATGACTAACTTGTAGGGAAGGGTGGTCCCAGGGCAGGGGGTGGCACTTTCTGGGTTGCCCTGTGTCCCCTCTTTCGTTCCCCACCTTCAGCTGCTGACTGTTCTATGCCCAGCTCCCTTGTTCTCTTTCTCCAAGGCTGGTCCCTGCAGAAAGCACTCCAAATGACCACTAGCACCAAACCCAACTGCACATCTTTGCCCCCTTGTTTTATTTTATCTTTCTGCTCTAGAACCTTAACGGTACACATCCCCGACTCGCAGGCAGTTAGCCAGTTGTAATCAAGACAGTAAGTCATTCCGAGCTACACAGATTGGGTTTGAGTCCTGCCAGGGGAACTTGCTAGCAAGTTTATGTCTAAACTTCAGTTTTTGTGTTTACTTAATAAATAGGGATAAAAAGAGTTCTACATCCCAGGGTTATTGTAGGATTAAATGATGTAATAGACCCTTGTAGACTAAAAAGCACTCTGTATATGTTAATTCTCACTATAATCACCCATGATTTTGAAGGCATGAATAAAAATGGACAAAATATTTAAAAGCCCCTCTTGAGCCAACAGTTGCAGCCTCCTCATTATTTATTCTCCAAGCTGACCGCAAGGACCATTGAGGACTAATTTCAGTTTCCATCTTCTTCTGTTTTTCTTGCAAGTCCTGGTGGAGTGGCTGAGTAAGCAAATGGCTTTTTTTAAAAAAGCAGGAAGAAGAGAGAGAAAGGGAAATAAGTGCCTAGAAGATTCACAAACTGGATAATTGAGGGCCGTCTACGGAGGCTTTTGCTGTTTGTGGCTCTTTCCAAGAGATAATCTGCCACTGGCTGCTTCTTGGTCTTCCGCCCAAGTGCTAATATTGGGAACAGTGCCCTTTCTATTTTTCTTTAATTCACCCTCATTTATTCAACAAGTGTGTATGGAATACCAACTGAGTCCCTGCCGTTCTGCTAGGTTCTGGGGGGCACAATGAATGGAACAAAGTCTTTGGCTTCCTTGAGCTTACATTTAGTTGGGGAGATAGATTTTTATGAAGTAATTAGACATGTAAAAACATACATGTGATAAATGCTCTGAAAGAAGCAAACAAGGGCCTGGGGTCGAGACTGGGGGAGGCAAGGAGGAGGGAATTCACCTTAGATGGGATGCTCAGCGAAGGCCTGACTGAGGTGAGATTTAAGCTTAGTCCTAAAGGATGAGGAATAGCTGCTGTGGGGAGAGAGTGGGAAGTGTCCAGGCAGAGGGAAGAGCAGATGCAATGGCCCTGAGGCAGGGAAGAGCCTGGCACGTTACAAGCATGGAAAGGCCAGTGAAGCTGGGGTAGAGTGGACAAGACTGGAGATGAGGTTGCAGAGATGGCAGTGAGTGGGCTGGGCAGTGGACTTTGTCAGCTGGGGTTAGATTTTTGTCCTGTGAGAGACGGGAAGACTTTTTTGAAGGGTTTAAAGCAGGGGCATGACCTGACCAGACTGACATTTTAGCAACATCCCTTTGGCAACTGCGGGAGGAATGTGTTGAAGAGACATGAGAGTGGAAGTAGATGGGACGGCTGCAGCAGCCCACACGGCAGGGGTTGGGGACTTGACTGAGGTGTGGCAATGGAGGTGGAGAGACCTGCACACAAACCCACAGCTGTGGTTCTGTTTGGACTTTGGATGGACGCACCTGCTGACGGACTGCGTGTAGGGTATGAGGGCAAGGGAAGGATCAAAGATGCCTCCGCATCATCCACTTGAGCGACTGGATGGGTGATGGAACATTCCTATTCCCCAGGGAAAACTGAGGGAGTTGGAAAGGGCGTGGACTTCCATCTCACACATGTTGAATTTGAGATACTTGTGAGACATCCAAGTGGAGAGCCCAGCATTCAGAGGAAAGTCCTGAGCTAGAGTTGTAGATTTTGGTGTTATCGGCATAAATTTGGTATCAATGAGTGGAAACAGATGAGGTAACTCCTAGGAGAGAGCACAGAGAGGAAAGAGAAGAGGGTCTAGGTTGAGCCTTGAGGGACCCCAACATTTGGAATTTAATAAGAGAGAGGACTCTACCCCTCCTTCCTCTGACCCTGCTGCCATCTTGGCTGGCCCTGGGAGAAGCGATATTTGTTTTAGTGGTTCCTGTTGGGTTAGAAACTACCCTAGAGTTTCCCATGCCATACATACATACATACATACATACTGCATAATTTTTGGAAAAATTTATTCATGACATAGTATGTTATTCCTCTTAGGAATAGTTGTAACTTTAAAGATTTACCTGAAGAGTGGGATTTTTGGTGCTAGATTGGTTGCCTGATGGACTTTGGACAAGGGTGTTATTCCTTGATCTGGGTGGGCAGCAATTCACTAGTCTGCCCTATAGGCAGAATTGGGAACATGGGGACTGTGCCCCATCTCCAGGGGGTGGCGCAGTGCCAGGGTGAGCTGCCTGGAGAGGAAGTATCTCAGAGGCTCCTGTCTTTACTCTGCCCCCCAGGTCTGTGATGATGAGTGGCACCACTATGCTCTGAACCTCGAGTTCCCCACAGTTACACTCTATGCCGATGGCATCTCCTTCGACCCTGCCCTCATCCATGACAACGGCCTCATCCACCCGCCCCGAAGGGAACCTGCTCTCATGATTGGGGCCTGCTGGACTGGTAAGTCCCTCTGACCTTCTCAGGGAAGCCTCCAGTGGTTTAGGACCAGGAAAGGGAGGCAGGCTGGTGAGGAGCCAGGGCAGCCTGACCCTGGCAGCTGAGGCCACCACACATGTCTCCCTGTGGTTGGGCAGGGTGACTCTGAAAGTCTCCACCAGAGGAGACCATGGCCTCCCCCGCACTCCCAATAGGGCATCACCTCTGACCTGGGAGAATTACCTTCTCAGGCGTCCCCAGAATCTCCCTTTCTATAATACAATGTCAGTCAATTCCCACTTTGTTCCATCAGAGGGGTGATGATTTCCACAGCCCACTCCCCTGCGGGAGGATAGTAACCTTTCAGAGTGTCATCTGTCTTCCAACTTTGAAGCCATTTCTTTCTTTTTTTCCTTCTGTGAGCAGGTGTGTGTGTGTGTGGGTGGTGGTGTCATATTTGGGGGTTTGTCTGTTACAGAGGCTGGGGGGATTGGGGCATGACAAAAGAAGGGTTGGGACTTAGCCGAGAAGTTGCAAGTCCTACACGGCATGACAAGACTCATGGATGAGAGGAAAACTTCCCATTCCTTCCTCTTTGTCAATCTGTCCCCACAACGCTGAGCTCACTGCTACTTTTCGTGTTTTTTTTTTTGTCCCCAGAGGAGAAGAACAAAGAGAAGGAAAAAGGAGACAACAGTACAGACACCACACAAGGTACTCTGCGTGTGGGAACTAGAGTTCTCGCCTCAGCTGCCCCTTCTGTGCTCCCTTGTCCACCCCAAAGCCATCCCGGCTAGTTGCTAGTTACGCCACCAGGGGGCAGAGCCTCCGAGAAATACAGACGCCGGAAGGCCAGTGTAGCTTAGCTGGGTGGGCTTCTCCTGCTGCCTTTCCACACGGCAGAGGGAAGTGCAGGAGTCAGAAAGATCTGTGCGTCTGTGAAGCTCGCTCACGTTCGTTCATCCCGGTCTCCTTGCATGTCACCGTACAGACGCCCTTTCTTGCAGCCTCCCCCTTTCCTCCTGGTTTCTCCTCTTTCCTCTCTTTCCTCCCGGAAGGAAAGGTCCTGGTTTCCTTCTCTTTCTCCCTCTCCTGGAAGCCTTTCTCATTTCTGTTGCTTCTGTTTTTCAGCCTTGTGCCCCAGGCTCTTTTCTGTCTTTTCTGTCTCATCCCTCTCCCTTCTCCAACCTCCTCCTCATCCTTACTTCTCTTACCTCTCATCTCTTTTTTCCTTTTTTTGGTTTCCGCATTTCTCTTTTTCATTTTCTTTCTCAACATTTCTGCTCTTTCTCTCTTTTCCCTTTCTCTCAGCCCCCCGTCCTTATTCCATCCTCCTCTCCTCTCACCTCTCACCTCCAGTCCCGCCCCTGTGTTCCTGCCCTAGGAGACCCTTTGCCGATCCACCACTACTTCCATGGCTACCTGGCTGGTTTCAGCGTGCGCTCAGGTCGCCTGGAGAGCCGCGAGGTCATCGAGTGCCTCTATGCATGTCGGGAGGGGCTGGACTATAGGGATTTCGAGAGCCTGGGCAAAGGCATGAAGGTATATCCCCGTCCTCTAGCCCTCTCCTTCCTGGCATGCCCCTTGCCCCTCACCCCTGCCCCACCTCTCTGCCTTTACTCCCTCTCCCACCTCCTGGCCCTGCTGTCAGCTGTGTCTGTGTCTGGGGCCCAGGTCCACGTGAACCCCTCGCAGTCCCTGCTCACCCTGGAGGGGGATGATGTGGAGACCTTCAACCATGCCCTGCAGCATGTGGCTTACATGAACACTCTGCGCTTTGCCACGCCCGGCGTCAGGCCCCTGCGCCTCACCACTGCTGTCAAGTGAGTGTTGGGTGGGGCGGTACAAACCATAGAGCAGAGCCAGACATTGTCACAACTTCTTGACCTAAGATGTCACCTAGGACTAGGCCCGCCTTCATTTTGTGGATGGGGAGATTGGGCCCCCAGAGAGGACAATTGAGCACTGAAGGTCACACAGCAACATAGTAGAAGAACCTGGGCTAGACTCAGATGTCTCAATAACTAATTCATTGTTCTTTCCACCAAGTAACACTTCCAGGATTTTTGGGTTTTGATCTTCTCTATGCTGATATGTAAAGTGGGACAGAGAGGATTGGGAGCTGGGAGACCTGACATTAATTCTGACTCAATCCGAATTGCCTGGATGACCTTGGGCAAATAATGAGTTCTGGTTGCTTACCCTGTTTTAATCTTGCTTCCCCAAGTTCTTGCAAGGTCAAATATGATGATCTGAGCCTAAGGGTTGGCAACCTAGGGTCCCAGGCCAAACCTGGCGAGCTGCCTGTTTTTGTAAATAAAGCTTTATTGAAACACAGCTGTGCCCACTCATATGCATATTGTCTATGGCTGCTTTCACACTCTCGTGGCAGAACTGAGTAGCTGGGACAAACTGTGTGGCCCCCGAAGCTGAAAATATTTAGCACCTGGTCCTTCATAGAAAAAGTTTACTAGCCCCTGAATTTTAAGTGAATTATTTTGTATTACTTAAAATAAGTATTATAGATTATTTCAAGGTTTATATATTAGGTGTTTAAAAATACAGATTAATTGAAGGCATAATAGTTAAGGACATGTCTATTGTTAGCTTTTTTTTTTTTTTTTTGAGACAGAGTCTCACTCTGTTGCCCAGGCTAGAGTGCCATGGCATGAGCCTAGCTCACAGCAACCTCAAACTCCTGGGCTCAAGCAATCCTACTGCCTCAGCCTCCCTAGTAGCTGGGACTACAGGTGTGCACCACCAGGCCTGGCTAATTTTTTCTCTTTTTAGTAGAGACGGGGGTCTTGCTCTTGCTCAGGCTGGTCTTGAACTCCTGACCCCAAGTGATCCTCCTGCCTTGGCCTCCCAGAGTGCTAGGATTACACGCCTGAGTCACCATGCCCAGCTATTGCTAGCTTTTTAGCACTGGGAAAATGCTATGGAGCGGGGATAACAATAGAATCTAACTCATGGAATTGTTATGATAACTTCATGATATAATCCAGAGCAAATGCCTCGCAGAATGTTCTACAAATAATTGGACATTATTATATGAAGGCTTTTAATATTTAATATTATATGAACCCCTATTATGGTTTATGGGGCAGTTTTTAGGAGATCCTGCCATCTAGTGGGTGGATTACAGGATTTGGGAGTCAGGATTTCTGTGTTCTACTTTTGTTACCCCTCTGCCCTACTCTGCCTCAGTTTCTTCAGAGGCTATATGAAGAGAAACATCAGTGACTCACCCCGGGAAGGGAGGGCTTAGAGAGGAGAGGGCTGTGCACCCTACACAGTGTCTGGGCATGATTATCAGGTCTCACAATTAGAGCTGTGGAAGGCAGGGGCCATGGTGTTTGGGCCTTGGGCTGCTGGTCCGTGGTGTGGTCATGGTGTGGAGCTGAAGGTCACGGGCAGACTAGGTCACTTGTGCTGAGATGGATGCCCAGTATGCACTACCCCCGACCATGCTTTAGTCGGAACTCCAGATGCCAAAGGGCTGCCATCCAGTTCTGAGGGCCTTAAGCCCTCAGAAACCAAGGCATGGCCTCATCCCCTGCAGTGTGCTCCGGAGCCCTGTCAGAAGGCAGGGCCCTGTTTTTTGGCCTAGGGTGGAGCCTGCAAGGGCAGCCCCACAGGGTGAGGAGCTGATATCCTCTTTGCTGACTGGCGCATCTCAATTCCTCCCACTGCTTTCATGCCCAGGATAGAGGCTTATCCAAGGGCTTGGAACCTGCCTCTGGTCCTTGGTGTTTTCTTTAGGAGATTAAGACAGACAGCTCTCCTCTCCTCTCTCGTTTCTAGGGCTACCACACAGTTGGTGCTACCCTAAAGCTTCCCTGAGGGATGAGTGCGTGCACGTGTGTACGTGTGTGCATGTGTGCAACAGAGACACAGATACCTTGCAGCGTTCCCTGATGCATATCCTTGCCCTTTTCCGTTGGGCTGGCTTCCCGAGCTTCCATTT
Organism: Varecia variegata; assembly: GCA_028533085.1. NCBI lineage: Eukaryota > Metazoa > Chordata > Mammalia > Primates > Lemuridae > Varecia > Varecia variegata. The sequence continues at coordinate 79,417,174 of CM052440.1, read as the reverse complement.
CTCAGTTCTTCCACCTCTGTCCATTTAAAGCCAAATTTATGCAACTATTTGGTCAAGGCCTAAATGCATGTTTTCCTTAAGATTTTTTTTCTTTTAATCTCTTTCTTGGAAAGCCCATCTGCTTGTGGCATTGACCCCTGAACAGATGGATACCTCATCTTTTCCTCTGGCTTTGTCCTTTTTCCACAGCTCTTGACCTCTTACCTGCTTACTGTAACCTCTATCTGGAAGTTGTGCTAGCACCTCAAGCAAATGAGCTAACGCTGAAATAATCAACTGCAATGTCCAAACCAGTCGCTCCCATGAATTCTCTCTCTCTGTAGTGGCATCTCTGTCCTTGCAGTCACCAGGCTTGAAACCTCTGAGTCATCTTTGCTTCTTTCCTGCCTTTATTATCCTCCATGCCAGGTTGCCTGGATCCTGCCTCTGTGCGGGGTACCTGGAATCTGTCTCCTCTTTTTCCTTTTCTGCTGTTATTATTGTAGCCCACGCTCTCCTTAACTCTCAACTGGCCTGTTGCCCCTAACTAGCTGACCTATCTCTAGTCTCTAACTTCATTTACTCTCCACCCTGAGGCTAGGTGAATGATCTTAAGTCAGAGATTTCATCATCACATTTCCCTGATGAAGGTGTCCATGGCTTCCTCCACCCACTGAATAAAATGCTGGCCCTGACCGTGCACTCAAAGCCCTTAGCGTCTGGCTCCTGCTGGCCATTCTGGCCTCGTGTTCCTCTACTTTCCTTAGCGAGCACCTCACCATCCACTCTACCATCACCCTCTGCTAGGTGGACTTCTACCCTCCTTCAAGGCTACCTCAGTTGCCACTTTTCCTGTTCACTCCTACCTTCCTTTTCCAAACATCCAACTCCCATCCTAGCCAGAGACAACTTCTTCCTCCTCTGAACTCTCCTGGCTTTTTGTTTGTTTCACTCATATGGTGGTGACCATCTTTGGCTTATTTTAATGTTTGTGTGTGGTATTTAATCTCTCCACCAGAGCATCCGTGCCTGGGGGTCAGGGATGCCTTCTCTTTGCCTTGGGGTCCCCGGGAGCAGCAGCACAGCATTGCTCATGGCAGGGGGATGTCTGTTGGAGCTTATGCTCCCGGGATCAGCTGGGATTGTTTCCCCAGAGGCTTTGATCTAGGCCTGTCTGGATGACAGTGCAGATTGCTGCTCCATGTGGCACAGGAACTCAGCACGTTGTGGGTAATGGCACTTCAGGGGCCCCGAGCTTGTCATACCCTAAGGTCACACCTTCTCCCTTTTGGCTCCAGCAGTCAAGCTGGGCATGCTCAGTAACGCTGATAATAACAGACTTTCAGCAAAATCATTTCAATGTGCACAAGCATGTGGACCACAGTCCTGCTCCTGATTTACCAACTTCCTTGTGAAGACTGTTCAAGGGGGGACTTCTTCATACATAAATTTCCCTGGTGCAAACCTGGGCCCGAAATGGTTGCTGTGGTTTAGTGGAAAGATCCAGTGGACTAGGAACAGGAAGAATGAGTTTTTTTTTTCGATGGTCTTGTTCTGTTGCCCAGGCTGGCATGATCATAGCTCACTGTAATCTTGAATTCCTGGCCTCAAGCAATCCTCCTGACTCAGCCTCCTGTGTAGCTGGAACTACAGGTGTGTGCCAACATGCCTGGCTCATTTTAAAATTTTTTGTAGAGACAGGGTCTTGATATGTTGCCCAGGGTGGTCTCCAATTCCTGGCCTCAAGTGATCCTCCAGTCTCGGCCTCCCAAAGTGGGTTTAAGTCTTGACTCTGAGATATATTACTTGTGTGGTGATCTAAGAGCTTTAGTTTCTTTCTTTTTTTCTTTCTTTTTTTGTTTACAAATAAAGTAGGACACATAAGAACTTTGGTTTTTTTATCCCTATTCTACAGCACTGAAATAAGGTTATAAGGAAATAACAAGGGCAAAATGCATCATAATTTGGGAAGTGCTATGTGATTGCTAGGTGTCATTATTGGCAAAGGGTAGGGCTTAAGGATGATCATGGGAGTGCCGTCCTGAGCATCGGTGCTGTTGTTGGTTTCACTTGGCTGAGTCTTCTAGGGATAGTTTGTCCTTGGCACCCTGATCAGTCAGGCTTCATGGCACAGTGGATCTAGGTCCAAGGTGGTCAGATAATCTCACCTACCAAAGTGCGTTTCTCTGATGTTGAAAGGAATGGAAGATACACCAAGGAGGGGGACCTTCTTTGATAGATACCCCTCATCCTACTTTTATTGTTAGATATTTTTTTGCTTTTGAGATGGTGTCTTGCTATGTTGCCCAGGATGGTCTTGAACTCCTGAGCTCAAAGTGATCCTCCTTCTTTAGCCCCCAAGTAGCTGGAACTCACCACCATGCCTGGCTTATTGTTGGATGTTTTTGGCACAAATCTGCCAGATATTGTACTGACCCCATGCATTTTTTAACTCCTGAGTAAAGAACTGTATGTGTATACATTTTTGTCAGTTCAGTTTGTTTTATTTTTCATTAAAACAGAATTTGTAGGTGTTCCATAGTCCTGGGGTAGGGCATTGTGATCATCCTCGCAGGTTCAGATTGTCTGACCTTCCATCTCTGACCTTTTCCTGCGGTGACGTCCTACCAGGAAAGGATATCTCCCCCTGCAAATTTGCTGTGGGGGTTGGGGTGCAGAGACACTGCCCTCCATTGCTCCTTCCCCCTCCCTGACTTGGTGCTCTATTGTGGAGGTGGAGGCCCAGAGGAATGAAACAGAACATAGATTTTATGGGAGGGGGTGTTGGGGTTGAGGAAATGAACGGCCTCGCTTCTCTCTCACACAGGTGCTTCAGCGAAGAATCCTGTGTCTCTATCCCCGAAGTGGAGGGCTACGTGGTGGTCCTTCAGCCTGACGCCCCCCAGATCCTGCTGAGTGGCACTGCTCATTTTGCCCGTCCAACTGTGGACTTTGAAGGACTCGAGGGGGTCCCTTTGTTCCCTGATCTTCAAATCACTTGCTCCATTTCTCACCAGGTGGAGACCAAAAAGGATGAGAGTTGGCAGGGCACAGGTAAGGGTGACTCCAGGGAGCAACATCATCGAGAGGTGGGGCCAATGTCTGGAGCCGGAATGAGGGAGGAAACCTGGGGCTGGAAGTGGCCAGCAACTTCAGCCTGTGTTTGCTTGACTAGAACGACTTACCCTTAAGAAGCAGAGCAAGCAGGAAGCCATAGGTGGAAGGGAATTGTTGCATAATGATGTTCTTGAAAACGATGCCGACTTCTCTTGAGGAAAGACCCCAGTAGGGGAGGAGCAGTGGCCGTGAGGGGATGGCTGGGTCTCAGAACCTCAGTGAGCCCTTCTGCTCTCACCCAGACCCTGGCTCTCTCCACACAGTGACAGACACACGCATGTCGGATGAGATTGTGCACAACCTGGACGGCTGTGAAATTTCTCTGGTGGGGGATGACCTAGACCCCGAGCGGGAAAGCCTGCTCTTGGACATGGCATCCTTGCAGCAGCGAGGGCTGGAGCTCACCAACACGTCTGCCTACCTCACCATTGCTGGTCAGTGGGGCCTGAGAGCCTGTCCTGCTTTTGGGTGTGTGACTCGCACCGTGATTAAGCACCTGGGAAACCCCGAGGGCCCTCCTTCCAGGCCCAGGGGTGCGGCCAAGTGCCTGTCATGTACCTTCCTAGCCTGGAAGATCCTCTGGCTTTCAGACTGCCCCCAGGGGAGGTAGGCCTGGGTTCAGGCTCCAAATGTTTCCCTTCCTGCCCCTCTCCATAGTGCTCTCCCCCCCCACTTCTGTTTTCCCTCAGGCTTCCCTCCTCCCCCGCTCCTCCTGCTCACCTTCTCTGATGAGCTTCCTAACCCCTCGCTGTTCAGCTGGTCATCTGCTCTATCTTCCAGCTCACTGATCTCCCATGACACCACGGCTTTAATTGAAGTGCTCATTTCTTAATGAATAGTGGGCAGTGATGATTTGGTAGTTTCCAGAGGATGCCCGAGAGAAAATGGGAGAATATGGGTATAACCAGGTCCCTCCTCTCTCCAGCCCCTTCCAGGGCCTCCCTGAGGACGTCTGTATTTTCCCTGCCTCAGTTTCCCTCCTGCTTGCCACCTCGCTCTGTCTTTCAGGATGTCCTTATTTCCTTCTTTCTGTTCCTACCCAGAAGCCACAGAGCCATTAGAGAAGGGTGAGCAGGAGAGGGAGCCTCGGTCCACCCCAGTCAGGCAGAGCAGGTGGCGGGGAGGGAGCATCTCTTCCTCAGAGAGCCCAGGTCACAGCTCTGGGGACGGTGGGGCTGAGACACTCCACAGCTTTGTGTGGTCAGCTGGTGGGAGTACGGGAGAGGCTGCTGCCCCGGGCCAGCCTCACTGAGCTGCTTCCTTGGCCCCAGGGGTGGAGAGCATCACCGTGTATGAGGAGATCCTGAGGCAGGCTCGGTATCGGCTGCGACACGGAGCTGCCCTCTACGCCAGGAAATTCCGGCTTTCCTGCTCGGAAATGAACGGCCGTTACTCCAGCAATGAATTCATCGTGGAGGTACCCAGAGAGTGTCCTTCCTTGCACAGCCACCCCACCCGCCTCTGGCGAAGAGCCGGGGTGGCATGGACGTGGAAGTGTGGAGGGAGCTGGACATCATGGTGGGTGGAGGAGGAAGAGGAGGAGGAGGAGGAGGAGGAAGGAGGAGGAGGAGGAGGAGGAAGGAGGAGGAGGAGGAGGATGAGGAGGAGGAGGAGGAGGCGGCGGCAGCAGCAGTGAGGAGATGGAGCTGGGCTCTAGAGAGGTGGAGGATCTAGGGACAATCGGGTGTGCCCATGGAGCCCTTCCTCTGCCCAGGTCAACGTCCTGCACAGCATGAACCGGGTTGCCCACCCCAGCCATGTGCTCAGCTCCCAGCAGTTCCTGCATCGTGGTCACCAGCCTCCCCCTGAGATGGCGGGACACAGCCTGGCCAGCTCCCACCGAAACTCCAGTACGTAAGACTGGGTAGGGCTGGGCAGGGAGGGGTGGTGGCAGGCGAGTGGGCTGGGCATAGGCGTCCTCGCCTTCCACCCTGGGAGGGAAGGGCAGAGGTGGAGCAGTGGGTTCTGTTCCCTGTGCTATCTGCTTTAACAGACAGCTGTGGACCAATCCCCGGATCCTCTGGGTCATTAACTTTCCCTTGTGAAGAATGTGAGCCTTGTGTCATTGCAGGGGGTGCTTATGCCTGGAATCATAAAGTCAGTGTGGGGTTTAGGTGTCTTCGTCATTCCTGCTGCTGCCCATCTCCCCCTCCACACCCTTCAAGCCCTAAACAATATCAAATTAGCCCTGGACCTAAGAATCCTCTGTAGTGAAGCTATCAAGTATTTATTAAGCACCTACTGTGTACTAGCTCTCTCCTAAGATGATATAAAAGAATTATAGGATACATGTAGTCCCTATCCTCAAGGGGAGAGTTGGTACTATTACACGTGTAGTTATGTGCTACCTGTAAAGTCATAACAATGTTTCTAAAACAAAATATGCAAATTTGCAAAGTATTACATCTAGCCAGAGTGCTGCCCTTCAAAGTGATCTTTTTCCCTGGCCATAGTCCTTTATGAGTGGTACAATTTTTATTTTTCACTTTATTTTTTTATTTTTATTTTTATTTTTGGAGACAGAGTCTCACTCTGTCACCCTGGGTAGAGTGCAATGGCATCATCATAGGTCACTGCAACCTCAAACTCCTGGGCTCAAGGGATCCTCTTGCCTCAGCCTCCTGAGTAACTGGGACTACAGGTGTGTGCCACAATGCCTGGCTAATTTTCCTAATTTTAGGAGAGACTGGGTCTTGCTCTTGCTCAGGCTGGTCTCGAACTCCTGAGCTCAAGCGATCCTCCTTCCTTGGCCTCCCAGACTGCTAGTATTACAGGCTTGAGCCACCGCACCCAGCCTTTATTTTCCACTTTAAGTGTTGCTTAGGCCGGGCGTGGTGGCTCAGGCCTGTAATCCTAGCACTCTGGGAGGCGGAGGTGGGTGGATCACTCGAGGTCAGGAGTTGGAGACCAGCCTGAGGAAGAGCGAGACCCCGTCTCTACTAAAAAAATAGAAAGAAATGATCTGGACAGCTAAAAATATATATAGAAAAAAATTAGCCAGGCATGGTGGCGCATGCCTGTAGTCCCAGCTACTTGGGAGGCTGAGGCAGAAAGAAGGATTGCTTGAGCCCAGGAGTTTGAGGTTGTTGTGAGCTGGGCTGATGCCACGGCACTCTAGCCCAGGCAACAGAGTGAGACTCTGTCTCAAAAAAAAAAAAAAAAAAAAAAAAGAGTTGCTTAATTGTAGAAAAACTAGAAAATACAAGTAAAAAAAAGAAAAATTAGCCACAATTCCATCATAGAGAGGAAACCACTGTTAATATGGTATATTATGTTCCAGTCTTTTTTCTATACCTTTTTTTCCTTTTTACAAAGTTGCAATCAAACTATTTTGTAATCTGATGTAAACATCACTTAATATTCTAAAACAAGTATTCTCCCACATTATTAAAAACTGCAAACTGATGCTGATGTTGCTGAAATGATTTTTGGAATCCCTTTATAGAATTGCTTTCAAAGCTAATTTATGAGATGTATTTATTTTTGTTACTTTTTGGACACACCTTGCTTTTGGCCCTGTTCAGTATTACCCAACTTCTTCTTCACTCACTTTTGTCCGAGTTGGCTCTGGATATCATTTTAAAAGTTTTTAAACATTAAGCCCACTGTCAAAGGCTGTAGATTTGTCCCTTTTGAAAAGAGTCAAAAGGTTGTGTCACAGGGTCTGAAGGCAGTTCCCTAAGGAGTTCCACTAATGCTTTCTTGGAAGAAGTTCATGGTCTCTGAACACTGCATGAAAGTATAGCACTCATTTCAACATATGTAATGGGAATAATGAGAATATGAACACAGGGAGGTCTCATTGTATGCCAGGCACCATGCTGATGGGATTTACACATACTCATTTAGCCATTACAAACAACAAACGAAATTATACCCTTTAAAGGCAAGGAAATGGAGGCACAGAGAGGTCAAGTACCTTACCCAAGGTCACACAGCTATAAAGTATCAGGACTTAAATCCAGACAGCACGATTTCAGAGTCTATGCAGTAACCATGGCCCTCCACCCTCTCCCCATGTGTTTGCTGCTTAAAAAAAAAAGTCTTGTTACTTTAGGTTTGCGCCTAATTTGGGGGAGTTCCTGGGGGCTTCCCAGGGCTTCTTTGTCTGAGGCTAGCTCCCTTCGTTCCCCTAGTGATGCAGTCTGCTTCCCTCCCCTCATGCAGTGGTCACCACCTACACTGTCTCTTGTATTTTCTTTTCCCTGGGACTGGTTCCCCTCTTCCTTTCTTGTTCTGAAAACAACCGCAGACACCTTTTTAAGTGTTCTCCTGTGATTCGTTACAGCAAAGTGGTAGAAGTCAGGCTGAGGAGGGAGTATAAAGCATAACCAAGTTGCAGAGGTTCAAAGAAGCTTCACATAATATGTGGTCAATAGAAACAGCTTAGCAAACTAAACCTGTTTTTTTTTTTTT
>CM052440.1:79387283-79409162 GCA_028533085.1 Varecia variegata | reverse complement strand
ACAGGATGATGAAGACATTTATCCAGTCATCCTAAACGTTCATGTCCACCAGAATCACCCAGGGAGCTTTAAAAACTCTTGACACCCAAATTACCCCCCATACCAATTAAGTCACAATGTCTGGGGGTGGGAGTCAAGTATCAGTGGTTTTTAAAGATCCCCACATGAATCCAATGTGCAGCAAAGTTTGGGAATCACTTCCCTACTTTGTTTCCTGCAAGTATGTGAAGGTTTGTAGAAAAACCTACAATGCAATAGGATAAAAATGAAAATGAATTAGGAAGTAAGAAGGAAGAGATACAGATGAAAGAAGAATAAGATGCAGCCAGGGAATAAAGCCAGTTCACAAAATACATATTATGAGACACTAGGCAATTGGTACAGTGGGCCAGAATTTTGACTCTGAGCTTCTTTGTAGCTAAATCAAAAGGGAACTTGAACAGTTATGAAAGTCACATGATAGGAGGCAACTGATATGTCACCAAAGCCCTGGGACTGAGAGCAGAAAGAATTCTCTCCTGAGGCTCTTCATACAGATGGCACCATTCGGGGCTGTGGACAGGGCTTTCAACAGTGTCCTTACGATCAAATGGGCCATTTGCTAAATTACCCCTTAATGCTGGCTCTGGAGGTCATTCAAGGCCAGAATTAACAGCTCAGATCTAATGTAGCAAGAAAAGTTGATTGCACTTTTTAAATTCGTGATTTTTGTCTGTAACTAATTAAAAAAACTCCCCCATCTGCCTGGCCTCCTGGCTCATCGTAAACTAATTAACCAGACTTGTTTGCCTAGAGAAAGAATGTCTGCATTTTGTCTTTCTTGTGGTCATTTCTTATTCTCCTGGCAACCAACTTGTCATTTCCTTCATTAGGCCAGGGACTCAGAGGGAAACCTGCATTGATTAAGGCACAAACCAGAAGCTTTAGCTTGTCATCGCTGTGCCCATAGAGTGAGTTCACCTGCTTTGGCCTCCATTTGGAGGGAGGTCACACTCCTTCTAGAGCCTGGGCTTAGCCACGGGGCCATCTGCCAGTGGGGTCTTGTCTGTGGGTGTGGAGACCTAGGAGGGACTGTTTCCTGCAGATGGGGAGAAAGGGCAGCTCTGTCTCCTTCTTCCCTCCTCCACTAAGCCCAGGCAGTTGGGAAACACCGATCCGGCCAGCCCATCTTTGCCTCGGAGCCAGTGCCCAGGGAGCCTGCTGCCCTGCCCCGGCAGAGCCTGCTCTGACTGGCGCCTGGCCCCAAGTGGGCAATGGGTCGGGTCAGGATGGGGACCAACTTGGCAGAGAGCCATCAGGGTGGCCTCAGGGAGGTGTGCGGCTGACGGGCCTTCCCAGGCAGGGCCTTTCCACACACCTGGTTGGCCCTGGGGTGTGTGACAGCTGAGTGTGCTGGCTGCTGGGGCAGGACGGTCCGCAGCAGCGGGTGTGGTGAGCTTGTGGGCTGTGTGCTTCTCTACTCTCTGCTCTGCCCCTTGACATGTGAGTCTCAGGCTGTAGGTAAATTTGGGACTGGGCTGCATGGCAATATTCATGTGTGTGTGTGGCCCTATGGGCTTGCTGTGTGACTGCCAGTCTCTTGTGTGTCTGGGACACACATACATGGAATAGCCCCTCAGCAACGGGATTGCCCAGGGTGGAGCTGCTGTGTGCACACTCAGTGGCCAGGAGTGTGCACCCATGTGGGGTGTAGTGACCCAGCTGTCCGTGAGGGCCCTGGGCCTGGGGGTGCGTGTGTGGAGTCTCTACCTCCACCTGCTGTCCCTGGGGCTGAGGGCTCTGCAGCTCTGCCTCCTTGTGTGTTTCCGAGTGCTGTGTGTTTGTGTGCAGGAGTGGGGCAGGGCTGTGCTTACGGCTGTGTGCTCTGTGGCCCTCATGGCCCACATCTGTAGTGTTTATGTCTTTCTCCAGGGGGTTGCCTTGTCTGCCCAGCTGGTGGGGAGCTGGGTGGCGCTGCACAGTTGGCTCTACTGTGCCTTGCTGGAGATGCTCAGACGCATTCCTTTAATCCTATTGTGTGAGCAGGCTGCCAGGTGGCTGGCGCGGGCTGGGGTGTGGGCCGGCAGAGGCCTGGTGCGGTTATGGGGTGTTGGGACCTTTGTCCAGCTGTGTGCCCGCACGGTCTTCTTGGGCATATGCCTGTGCACGCACATCTGCTTTGCCACCATCAGCTCGAAGGTCCGTGTGAGGGTGCATGTGCCCTTGTCTGTCTCACTGCCCTTCTGGTTCCATGCCCCTCTGAGCCTGGGCATGAGGCTGTGGGGCCAGAGGCACAGGAGGGCCAAGGGGGAGGCAGGTACACCTCAGAGGGAGATACGGGGGGAGCAGGAGCCCCAGACAGCCAGGAGTCCTGAGCCCACCAGGAGAAAGGAGGTGTCTCGGAGCAGGCGTGAGCTTAGTCCAGGTGGGTAAGTGAAGGGGCTGCTCCTTGCCCCTTGGGCCAGTCCCCACCCTTGGATGCCAGCACCTCCTTCCTGGCAGCCAGGCTAGGCTTGGAGCTGCTTCTCCTGCACCAGTCAGGCTGTTTGCTGGCCTCTCTCCTTGCCCCACCAGGCACTGGGCACCTCTTTCCTAGGCTGAGTGGTCTCTGGGGAAGGCAGAGGCAGAACGGCAGGTGTGACTGCAGTGCTTGCCCCCTGTCCTCTGAGGATAGGGCTGTTCGTGACAACTCTGGGCTGGGAGCCTTTCTGCTTGGCTGCCCTCGCCTCCCTTTGCACATCTGCTTCCCTCTGTACGTCCCGTTGGCCCTCGCAGCAGCCACTCTGCTCCCCTCCCCCTCTCGTCTCCTGCCTTCCCTGTGGGTTTGTTTCTCTTGCAGCTCCTCAGGGTGTGCCCAGCTTCTAGACCACCAGGAGCCTGCCCTCTCCTACTCTGGGACGCCCTCTGCCTGGGCTGCCTTCTCCCCCAGCCCCCGCTCTCTGGGTCCGAGTCCCACCCCCCTGCCCCAGGTGTGCCTGGCCACCCCTGCTCACCACCACGCTCCCCCACAGTGGTCCCCAGTGCTGCGACTCTCATCATCGTGGTGTGCGTGGGCTTCCTGGTGCTCATGGTCATCCTGGGCCTCGTGCGCATCCACTCCCTCCACCGCCGCGTCTCAGGGGCCGACGGGCCCCCGGGGGCCTCCAGTGACCCCAAGGACCCTGACCTCTTCTGGGATGACTCAGCTCTCACCATCATCGTGAACCCCATGGAGGTGAGTGGCCCTGGGGGATGGGGAGGTCCACAGGGTCAAGACTTAGCTGGACCGTACACAACAGGACCCCTAACAGGGGCCGGCCCTGGGCCAGGGTTCCGGGCAGGGCTGCTGTGGGCGGGCGGTGGGGAGGAGGGCACTGGACAGAGCAGGGTGTGGCTCCAGAAAGAGAGGCCGCTGAGCCGCCGCCTCCCTGTTGGGGCCTCTAGTCCTATCAGAATCGGCAGGCCAGCATGGCGGGGGCTGCTGGTGGCCAGCAGGAGGATGAGGACAGCAGTGACTCAGAGGCGGCCGACTCCCCCAGCAGCGACGAGAGGCGCATCATCGAGACCCCCCCACACCGCTACTAAGGCCTACACTTCCCCCACATGGAGGGAGAAGTCTGCCCTGGGGAGACAGAGACACCCCCAGAAAAGGGAGGACGTTCTGAGAGAAGAGAGACCAAGAGGGAGAGAGCGCTTCACTACGAGTCATCCTTTAATCTCAAACCCCAGCGGGCCCCACTGGAGTCTGTCCCCTGCACCCTGGTCCGCCGCTGCCCTCACTGCTGGGCTGTCATGGCCCTGGTGCCCCTGGCCACGGCCGGGTGGGAGAGTGGGCTGGACGACTCCAGCTGCCCTTTCTGCCCCCAACGGCAGCCGCCCCCTTAGCGCGTGCTGCGGGGCGTCAGTAGCAATGGCTGGGCTGGGGTGGGGTCGAGGGAAAACCTTACTCTCCCTTTCCCACCCCACCCCCTTGGCTGGGCCCTCCCTGCTTCTCTTGTGATCCCCCACTGTTTCCACTTCACCCTGGGGATCCCTGCTTCTCCACCTTTCCCCGTTTCCTGCCTTCCTGTCCTATTTCCCCTCCTGCCCTTGCGGTCCCTGAGGTTCCACAGCCCCCACCCCTTCCCCCGGGACCCGGACCCAGTGTGGCTAGGTTGTGGGGACCGGAGGGGGAGTGGGGGCCCCGGGTGTATTATATATAATGTATATTTTTTCAATGTTGTCGTGAGCGCAGCCCCTGTGTTCCTGTGTGCAGCTCACGGCCTTGTGTGTGTGTGTGTGGCATCGTCATGTCCTGGGGCAGGGGTGGGGGGTGGGTGCGGTGAGGGAAGGGACACATCCTAGGGTTTTCAAATAAAACAACCAGAAAAAAACCTCTGTGAGCTGCCTCCTGCCTGCCCGGTCCTGTGTGGGCACGGCTGGAGGCTCTCGGGCCTCTGGGACTGGTTGGGTCTTCGCGCAGGGCTGAGGGGAGGGGACAGGGCTGGTTGTCCCAGGGCCCTGACTGGGTAAATCCCCAGGACACCAGGTCACTGAGAAATTAAGTTGGGGACAGATGGTTACCACTCCTTCTTCCCTCAGCATCCCCTAGAAAAGTACAGACAACTCAAGGAATGCCACAGACACCTGGGCAGATGCCCCGTGCTTTGTGGGGACCCTAAGACAGCCCCTCCCCATCACTTGAACCTTCCACCTGGAGCACACCGGCTCCCGGCCCGGCGTCCTGAGAGAGAAGGCAGGCAGCCCTGCTGCTGCGCCACAGGGGTCTGCAGACTGACCGAGCCTGAGCCTCCCTTGCTGACCAGTCCTCGGCCTGCAGGCCCTGGGCACCTCTGCTGTGCCCACGTCCACGTGGCTCCCCTCACGTGGCTGCAGAGTGGCCTCAGCTCTCCACGCTGACCCAGCAGCCTGGCCTGAGAGTGGGCAGATTCTGGCCCTTCCTCAGACTTTTGGGCCACTGGTTCTCTGGCCCAGGGCTTCCTTAAGGACAGTGCCCAGATGGGGTAATTCAGAAGCGTGAGCTGCTGGTGGGAGCATCCCTCCTGTGCCGTCCCTGGCCCAGGAAACACCAGGGACCTGAGTTCTAGCTCCTTTCTGTGGAATGAGGGGGTTGGGGCGCCAGTAAGTCTTTGCCGGTTTTTGTGGCTGCCTGCAGTGCAGTCGAGGTGGAAGCGAGAGCTGCACCGACGCCCATCCCTACCTCCTCGCTCTCGGCGTCAGCTCCTGGCTGAACGGTGACGGCGGTGTATTTGTAGCTCCCACCCTGACCTCTCTCCTAACATGAATTCGCAGCTACCTATTGGTCTCTCCACCTGTCCATCCTGTGCCCGGAATTCTCTGTCACCTTTCCCTGTCACCTAAGCCAGAAACCTGGCAGTCAGTCTCGATTCCTCCCTAGAGGGAATCAACCCCATGTCCAAATGGTGAGAGCTGATCTGTCATTCCTACCCCTTAAAATCTCTCCACTGGGTCTTTGTCCTCTTCCCCCTACTGCTGTGCGGCCGCCTAGTCTGTGGCACGAGCCTTCCAGCTCCTCCTGCCCTTGTCTGCAGTGTCTGGCTCCCCTCCAGCCCATTCTCAACCCTGGGCCTCAGTGACCTCTCTAAAGTACCACTCTGCTGTACCACTCTCCTCCTCAGGACCTTCCCCCGCTCCCTGTCACTGCCTAGGCAAGTCCCGACGCCTTGGCAGGCCCCTTAACCCAGTGGGTCAGGTCCTGCCTCCCTCCTTCTCTGGGCTCTTTGCTGCCCCATCCCTGTGCCCCTGCGGTCCAGTCACACTAACCACGTGTGCTTCCCAAACCTACCCTGTTCTTTCTTGCCTCTGTGTCTGCACACACTGTTCCCCTGCCTAGCGTGTCCTTTCCCTGTCGTGTGCCTGGCAATCTTCCACTGATCACTGAAGACCCCGTTCCAGTGTCGCCTGTTCCAGGAAGCCTCTGTGCTCTGGCACACCTTGTTCACGCCTCCGTCCCAGCACTTAGGACCAGGCTGCCGTGCGTGTCTGTCTCACCACAGAGTCTCTGTGTTTCTAGCCACTCGCGTAGGGCCTGGCACACAGTAGGGGCTCAGTAAACGATGAGTGGGTGATGCGTATGGCCCTCAGACTCAGAAGACTTCCTGGTAGGAGGAGAGCGAGAGCTGCGGTGGTGGCCCACGATGGGGGAGGTCTGAGGACAGAGCATGGCTGAGCAGATGCCCTGGAACGGCCTCTCCGAGGTAGTCTGCCCAGACACCACTGGACGTTCCAGGGTTTTGGCAATACTGCTGGGACGCAGCCCTGTTCATCCTGGAGTCCCTGAGTCTCAGAGTGAGGGCTCAAAAGTCAGAGACTTCAGCTGTCTGAGAACTTTAGCTCTCACAGGGCCTGAGGGAGAGTTTTTAGTCTGTGGTCCTGAATTTCAGTGGGTTCAGCCCCTCTCCTCCCTCTTGTCATCCTCCTAGTCCTCACTCACGCCCCCGTCTCGGAGGCCACAGGTTCCCATGCAGAGGAGCAGAAGCCAAGTGGGTTGCCTTATGTCTGCGTTTGCCCTTGGAGCCTCCCACACTCTCACCAAGACTTGGGACTTGGGGGTCTTTATTCACTTCCGGTTCAAGCTTCAAGGGTAGGGAGTGGATGGTTGAGAAGGCAAGCTTGTGTGAACTCTGCCCCTGTCTTGGTGGACACACCCCTGCAGAGTGCCGAATAGCAGCATGTGGTCCTTCTGTTAGCATCTGCCCAACCTTGGCCTGACGACTCTTGGCCTTCCTGGATCAGCTGTCTCTAGGACCAGGCATGGGTTTTTTTCTGAAATGCAACCATTCTACCTGAGGGCCCTGGGAACTCTCTCCAGGATCAGAGTCACTGACCACTGATTATTTCTTGTGGGCATAACCTTTCTCACCCCTCCTCTCCACCCTCAGTGATTGACAGTCCAGGCCCTAGCCCATGGTTACCACCGGCTCCCTAGGTGACAGTTGGGGGGTCGAATGTCCTGGTGGGGTAGGGTGCAGGTGGGAGCCTGGAGACCTGGGGAACACGGTGAACTCCTTGTGCCACTACATGCCCCGAACTTCTGCTCTCACTCGCCGACTCTCCCTCCCACTCTCAATCTCTGTCTCTCTCTGACACACACACACACACACACACACACACGCTCACACACACTGGAAATAGGAATCAGGTGCGAGGCAGGATGCCAACTTGATATTGCAGGGAAAGGGCACCAGGCAGGAGTCTAGATGAGCTTTCATTTCGTTGCTCAAGATCTCCTGAAAAGATGTTTCCTGACCTCCTGCACAGAAGCTGGCAAAGCCTCAAGGTGTCAGGCCTTGGGCAGGGTTTCTAATTCACCTATTCCCAATTTAATTTGAAACAGGAGACACATTTCCCTTGGCCTCGCTCAAATCTGTCTTTCTGTAATGGAAGGCTGTTTTCCTCTTAAGTCCGCTGTCTGCAATGAAAATTAATTAACTTGTCGAAAGACGCATGATGGAAAGACGCCCTTGGGGAAAAGCAATGATGTAGAGGCAGATACATTAACCACCAGTTCTAGAACAGACAGTATCCTTCTTTCTCATACCAGACCAGACACCTGAAAACTTGTCTTTGTGCGTCAGGGCAGGTGGACACAAACATAGCGGAGGTGTGCAGGGGTGTGGCTCCGCCCACTTCCAAAGTCTGAATTCCACCCTGTAGCCTTTGGGCTGATGCACCTTCAGCAACAATTCTGAGATCTTTACCCGCCAGTGCCCACCCTGGGGGCTTTGTTTATAGGCCAAGAAGGACACATCAGCTCCCAGCCTTCTAGGCACCATGGAAGATCTCATGTTCCCTTCATATTCTAGCTCCACATCAGCTTCCTCCCAAAGTGGATCTCTCACATCCCCCAGCCCTATCACAACTCGGCGCTCTTCTGGGCTGTGCTGGTCCACTGGAGCTTTCAGACGCTGGGCTGTTTCCTGGGGGTGTCCATAAGCACGAGCTGAGGACAGTGTGTGTCCAGTAGGTTCCTCTGTGCACTGTGGGTTTGGTTTCCCAAACTCCACCTCCCGGGGAATCGTGTCTTCACTGGGTGTCCTGTGGGTGCTTTCCGCCTGCTCCCTCTGGCGGCCTCGGGGAGAGAGGAAGAACGGGAGGAAGGGCGGTAGGTGTGGAGAGAGAAGAGTGAGCCCCAGGTAGGTGGCTTGTGTGACAGACAGGAGGAGGAGCTGAGCGTCTACCTCCACTGTGCAGCCTCTCCTGGGCACCACGCTGCTGAGCACTTAAAATATCCACATCCTGCAGGAAGAGGACAGATGAGAGTCTAAATTTAGCGACAGTGGGTAGGAGGAGGGAGGGTGAGGGCTCTGGGATGTGGTGGAGCTGGCTTTGTCAGAAAAGGAGGAGGAATTCTATTTCCTGGGTGGGGATCCTGGGAGTCTCTGTTCTGATATCCCATCTCAAAGACCTGACCCCAGTTTCTGAAGTTCTCACCTCAACTCTGTCTCTCTGTCTCTCCCACCTCTCCCATCAGATGTGGCTTTTTCTCTTCAACACTTGCAGTTTGGGATTGTGCCACCCTTTCTCCTTGGGGCGCCATGTGGCTGGCTCTGGGGGAAGAGGCTGTTAACCGGCGTAAAAGCGACATTTGAGAAGACCTCTGATTTTTAGTTAGGTCACTAAAAGGAGAGTAGTCTTCCTTCCATGGCATGACAGAGAGGGAAAATAAGTCCAACAGGCATGAAGCAGTGAAGAGAGGCTAACACACCTTCCAGACGACAACTGGGCAGAGCCCTAGAGTCCCAGGACTAGGGTGGACATGGGCGGCTCATGCTACCTGCCCCCTCAAAGTTCGAAGCCCCTTGCAGACCACTGGGACAGTGGCCCTCTCCTCAGGACCTGCTCTTGCAGTGCCATCTTGGTGCTTTGAGGAAATCCCAAAGTGCAGAGGGCCCTCTTGCTGGTGGTGGGGACGGGGTGGAGAACATGGAATTTGCTGTCAGTGCTGCCTGTGTTCAAATCCCAGCAACTCAGTGTTCAGGCTTGGTCTTGCACTTTGCTAGGCTTGGGTTCGTCACCTCCAAGGGAGAGCTGCTCACTCAAGGGGCTGAGTGAGGCTTAAACAAGATAACTTCCTCTGAGGTGACTCAGAATCAGCACACTGTAAAGTGCAAGATATGTGTTAGCCATTGTTGGTCTTAATTATCAGGAGGTGGACAGAACCATGCCTCACCCAGTAGGATGGGGTCTTTACAAGCATGAAGTGTTAGGGATGGCAGAATCCCTAAAGTTCCTTCCATCCAAAGGTAAGACAGCTTGGGGTTGGGGTTTTGAACACGTGCTTTGGAGCCAGACACACCTGGGTTTTTTTCACCTTGGCAGCTTATAGATGCTTATTGCGGCTAACGTCCATAGGAGAATGACTGTTTTTATCATTGCCGGGCTTTTTTAAAACCGGCACAGGGTTATTTTTTAACAGATAGGGGCTTTAGCAAACAGAAGCAGCTAGGGTCTTGGTAAGCACGCTCTCACAGGCTTTTGGGTGCCAGCTTCGGTGACTGACCTTGAGCTACATGGGCAGAGGTGACCTGTTACAGTATTGCACTCAAGGCAAAGATAGAGATTAGTTCACCATATACATGGCTTTTTGGTCTCATCTCAAAATGAGCAGAATCTCAGATACAGAAGCCTTTTAGGTAAGCATTGGTGGATGAAACAATTTTTTGTTCTGTTGTGTTTTTCAGCCAGGGTTTCAGGTTGAGCCTCAGGCCTCGAAATGGGCTAAATTCCACTCCTGAGCCTGTGTGTGTGAACTTTGTGCAGGCCTAAGTAGGCCGTGTCTGGTCAGTCTCTTGTCATTGTATCATGGAGTAAGAGAGTGAAGCGTGGAGGGACCAGATCACGAGGATTGTCCAAAAGCTCCGAAGAGTCACCTCCAGCGACCTCAAGATAGCTCTTGAATTGTAATCCTTTGGTTAATTATACGGTCATTGGCCATGAAGTTGAATTTTGGAGACCCAGATTGTGGCTTTAGCTACTGAGGGTGTCATATTTTTTCCAATGAAGAGATTGGAAGGAGTAGGGATCCCTTATTATATACCATTTTTTTGTTAAGCTAGAGAGATAATTGAACTTATGGGCAAACCCAAAGACTCAGGAAGGCAACTGAAAGTGCCTGTGAACATTCTAACGCTAAGAATCAGATTTGCTCAAGGAATCCAGGAAGAACTGGTTAAAGACAACAACAACAACAAAACATAGGATTTGGTCTTGCTCTTGGAATAGGTGCAGTGAAAATTAAAAGAAAAATAAAAGGCTGACTAAGATGGAAGAAGATAGAGACTTCACTGGAAGAAAGATTTATGGTCTATGAAGACAGGTTAGACCCATATGAAAGGAACGTGAGGTCTTCGAGGCCAGGCCAGGCGGGTATGAAAGAGATGTTTGTGGATCTAATGACCCTTAGCTCGACGATTAGAAAAGAAAGGCCACTGACAGGGCTGCAGAGTCCGGTAAGTCAAGAACAATACATAAGGAATGCAGAGCCTAGCACGTGAGGACAACTTACTGGGATCTAGGTGTGGGTTGCAGGGGCATTCCACCCACCTAAGATGGGAGAGGGTATAATGCAAAAGATGCTGATGGGAACTGTGAAACAGTCCAGCTCAAAGCCGGGCCTGTGGTCAGCAGAGGCGAATCTATCAGGAGAACGCTCCGTGAGGTCACCGGTGAGAATTCCCTTGGCAGCACGTAGCTCCCTTGTCCTGCTCTTCAGTCTGACAAGTAACTGTTTTAGAGCACTGTCTTAGTCACTTTGGGCTACGGTAACAGAACATCATCATCTGGGTGGCTTAAAGGACAAACATTTATTTATTCCTCACAGTTCTGGTGGCTGGGAGGTCTAAGATCCAGGTGGCAGCAGATTTGGTTCCTGGTGAGGACTTTGTTCCTGGTTTACTCCTGGTTCCTGGTTCCAGGAGGCTGTCTTCCTGCTGTGTCCTCACATAGTGGAGAACAGACAGAGTAAGGACAAGCTCTCATGTCTCTTCTTATAAGGACACTAATCCCATTAATG
Organism: Varecia variegata; assembly: GCA_028533085.1. Taxonomy (NCBI): domain Eukaryota; kingdom Metazoa; phylum Chordata; class Mammalia; order Primates; family Lemuridae; genus Varecia; species Varecia variegata. The sequence goes on along the minus strand of CM052440.1, from coordinate 79,398,169 downwards.
AGGGCTCCACGCTCATGAATTAATTACCTCCCAATGGCTCTGCCTCCTAATACCATCAACTGAGGGTTAGGATTTCAACACAGGAATTTGGGAGGGCTTTAGTGGGGAACATAAGCCTTCAGTCCATAACAGTCACTAATTTTTTGACCTAATAACTTCAGCCTTCCTGAGAAGGTCAAACTGCTCTGCTTAGTGGGGTAAATGACACATAGAACTTGGCATAGAGACGGTAAGGTAAATGACAATATTTTGATGTTAAGTTTAAAAAATCTGTATGAATTTAAGTTAAACCTAAATTTAAGTTAAGCCTTGTGTTTTCAATTTGAACTACGTTGATTTTAGACCAATGATTTTTAGTTGAAAGGTATAAGACACTGCTCAAGTTTATAAACAGTAATAGCCAAATCAAACATCCGAACATGGCAAATCAACTAATTAGATTTATAAGAGTTGCTTAAGTTGTAAGAAAGATTTTGGATATAAGGACTGTAAGTCTATTTTTTCAAGAAATTAAAGTGCATGAGGAAAAAAATCAAATATATTAAGCATATGAATATGATCTAAAACAGTTATGAAAATTTTACTAAGTTTGTAAATGGGACTAATTGTTAAGGAAATTTAAATCATTCAAGTTGAGTTAAACATCAATCAAAGAACAAGTGAAAGTGATTTTTTTAAAAAAAACCTACACTTATACATAGAATTTCAAGATTTGTAAGTTGAATTTAAAGGCTTAAGCAAAATCAGGTTTTATACTTATAATTTTAATGAATTAAATATTAATTAAAAACCCAGGCAACTGGAAATAGTCTTTTCCACACACATAAGACATTAAAAATATTCACAATGATGGGGTGTGTGTGTGTGTGTGTGTAACTTTTATCAGTAGTTGGATCAGAAAGAGTGACGGGATCTGAAGAAATCTAAGACACAGAGAAGAGATGGCCCAGAAAAGACTGGAAACCCTGAGGAAGGTTGGGTCCAGGACACGGTTGAGGATGGAGCCTCAAAACTGCAGTGGAGCCCACGGTAGAACAACTAAAGACTGGAAGATTGAAACAGCCATACCACTTCTCGACTGGAGAATTTCACAGTCACTGGCGAGGCCTGACACTGTTGACCAGAAGGGTGGACTGTTCTAGAGCCTGCCAGCTGCTCACTAAACTTTGTCCCAGCTCATCGTGGGCACTCAGCCAACTTACATTTCCCAGCCTCCTCTGCTGTTAAGGTGGCCACGTGGCTGAGCATTAGCTAAGGAACCTGAGCATTCAGCCATGCCAACCTCTTGATTGAAGAATCCTCTCAGTGGAGTTAAATTTCATAGTCACTAGAATGGCCTGACATGAAAACCAATATTTCCTCCTTGCCTCCTCTTCTATAGATACTTCTTAGTCTCTACCATGAGTGTTGGCTGCATAGTTACACAGTTTCTTACCTGCAATTCTGAAATCCACAAAGCTCTGAAAACTATGACCAAAAGTGTTTTTAATAATACTTGATAAACACTTTAATAAACACTTGAATGAATGTTGATGCCAAAATTCATTTGGTGGAACAAACTTTCCTGAACAGATGAGGCTATTTATAGACTTCATTTTAGAGTAAATATTCATATATTTTGCAGAGGCAGCATTGTGTTTTTGATTCTAGGTTGCTGCCCCAAACCTGTCTGGGGAAGATATGTAATTATAATAATGTAAACTAGTATTAATACACATACTGTATTACCTTATTAAAATCCCCAAAGTTTTGAATACCAAAACACACTTGGCTCCAAGAGTTTCAGATAAGGGATTGTGGACCTGAGGAAATGTAGCACTGGATGTGTAATGTATTGTGCTGGATTCTGGGAATACTACTTCGCTTGGGATAATCACTTTTAAACTAGAGACCCCAGGTATTTCTATCTGGTGCTTTTGCCATTTTCAACATGAGCTTTCCAAGGTCACTGTGCGTGGGTGGCTGCATCGAATTGGACAGGGCAAGAGTCAGAGGCTGGCATGTGGGGGGATTTCACAAGCCAGGCCTGAAAGTAGCATTTATTATTCTGCTTGTGTTCCCTGAGCGACTGTTCAGGCATATGACCACCTTAAAAGCAGAGGAAGCTAGGAAACGTAGCTTAGCTGTGTGCCGGCTATGAGGAGGAACCGGGCGTAGTAATCAGCTGGCGGTCTCCACAGCAGTCCATCCTTCTGGTCACCAAGCTTCCATTTCGGTCTTCTTCCCCACTAGAGAACACACTTACCCCCTTCCCAGGAAACATACCCAAGTCCTTTGCAGGTGCTGCATTCAGCTCAAATTCCAGAATTTGGGGTGGTGTGTAGTATTCTCCATGTCACTCCTGGTCTGGTGACCAATGAGTTAAAAGACAGGTTATCTGAATCCTGCCTCTCCCCACAACCTTTGCTGTGACTTCACTGTAGTTCAGCTTCTCTCTTTGCCCAGTCCTTTTTCTTTTCCTCCCTAGATGTTGATCCTGAAGGCACTGTCAGATAAACTTTGTGCATGCAAATTATATTAGAGTGTGCTTCCCAGGGAAGCCAACCCAGGACATTATTAGAGTTATGCTAAGTAGTTTCATAAATTAAATTTTTTTTTATTTCTGTAATTATTTCCTCCTTGTTATTTCTTTTTACCTTTTATTTATTTATGGGCAGGAACTAACACTGGACCTCCTTGTTATTTCTTATTCTGCATGTTAATATTTCTCCCCTTTACTATGTTTATTAGTGGTTTATTTACTTTTTAAATTTTTTGAAAGAACTACATTTTAATATATGTATTGGTTTTGCTATTTACTAATTTTTAAAAAGTAATACACTTTATTTTTTTAGAGCCATTTTAGGTTTACAGAAAAAGGAACAGAAAGTACGGAGTTCACATATACCCACCCTCCATCTCCCATTTTCCCCTATTATTAACGTTTTGTTTTAGTGTGGACATTTGTTGCAGTTGATGAACCTACATTGATCCATCATTATCACCACAGTCCATGGTTTTCATTAGGGTTAACTCTTCGTGTGTTCCATTCTATGGGTTTTGACAAATGTATAATGACACGTACCCATGGCTACAGTATCATACAGAGTATTTTCTCTGCCTTAAAATACTGTGCTCCACCTACTCATGCCTCCCTCCCTCCCCTCAAACCCCTGGCAACCACTGATTTTTTGACTGTCTACATAGTTTTGGTTTTTCCAGAATGTCATATAGTTGGAATCATATGATAAGTAGCCTTTTATAGATTGCCTTCTCTTAGCAACGTCCATTTTAAGGTTCTTCCATTTCTTTTCATGGCTTCCTTCCTTCCTACCTTCCTCTTTCTTTTTTTCTTTCTCTCAGCTCATTTCTTTTTATTGCTGAATAATATTCCTTGTATGGACGTACCACAATTTGTTTATCTATTTGTCTACCGAAGTACATTTTGGTTTTTTTTAAGCTTTGGCAGTGATGAATAAAGCTGCTATACACATTTGTGTGCAGGATTTTGTGTGGCAGAAGTTTCAGCTCACTTAGTTAAATACTAAGGATTGCTGGAGTGTATAGTAAGAATGTGTTTAGTTTTGTAAGAAACTGCCGAGCTGTCCTTCCAAGTGGCTGTACCATTTTGCATTCCCCCCAGCAATGAATGAGAGTCCTGTTGCTCCACATCCTCATCAGCATTTGGTGGTGTCAGTGTTTTGGATTTTGGCTGTTCTAATAGGTAGGCAGTGGTGTTTTGCTGTTGTTTGAATTTGTGATTCTCTAGTGACATGATATGAACATATTTTCTTATGCTTATTTGTGACCTGTATATTTTCCCTAGTGAGGTGTATGTTCAGGTCTTTTGCTGGTTTTTAAATTGGGTTATTTATCTTATTGGTGAGTTTTAAGAGTTTAAAAAATATTTTGGGTAATAGTCCTTTATCATATAAGTGTTTTGCAAATATTTTCTCCCAGTCTGTGACTTGTCATTTCATTCTCTGAATTATTTACTAATTTTAGGGTGGACATTTAATTTATATTCTTTTTTATTGATATTAATATTCAAGGCCATGTTTTCTAGTTTATTGCATTGCCATTAGAGAATGTTGTCTGTGTAGTTTTTGGAATTTATTGTGGTTCTCTTTGTGGCCTAATATTTAGTCATTTTCATGAATGTATCATGACCACTTGAAAAGAAGTGTACTGTTATCAAAACACAGAATTTGATACATATCAATGAGTAAGCTGTATCTTACTGATTCTCTAGCCTTTTTTTTTTTTTGTCCACTTGATCTTAGATTGAGAAAGAAAATAAAAACCCCTTATATTAGTGTGTTTTGGTATATTTCACCTTTATTAAAGTTTCTGTTTTGTTACTTGGATATCTATAAAAGTTATATCTTGACTGTGGATTATACCTGTTAGCATTTTGAAGTGTCCTTCTTGTTCTCATTTAATGCTTTTTGGACTGAATTCATCTTGCTTCATGTTAAGATTATGATGCTTACATTCTTTTTGTTTGAATTTGCCTTCTTTCTTAGGTCTATTCTTTTATTTTCAACTTTCTGAATTACTTTAAGTGTGTGTTTTGTATATAGTATGGAGAGGGGTTTTGCTTTCTGATCCAAATTGAAAATTTCTTTTAATAGTGAAGCCCATTTATGTATATAGATAAGACAAATAAGCTGGGTCTTAGTTTTGACATATTTTATTATATTGACTTTTTAAAAAATATAAATATATAAATTATATATTAAAAGCTATATATATTAAAATATGTGTATGTGTTTCCACTTTTGTTTTAGACTTAGTTCTATAGTTAAGCACATCCAATGCTCACAACCAACCCTGTAGCTGAAGTTTCCTGAGTTCGAGGTTGTCATTGTATTGTGGGAATATTGTTGTCTTTTTATTTGCACTCACTGCATAACTTCTGGTGAGCAACCTCAGCCTCCCGAGTAGCTGGGACTACAGGCCCATGCCAACATGCCTGGCTACTTTTTTTTTTTTTAATTGTAGTTCTTTTAGTATTCAGAATGTTTTTGTGCCAGTGGTTACCTTTAATATCTCTTGTCCCCTTTTTCTTTAGACAGTATCTATTGCTTCTCTTCTCTGAACAACAAAATATCAACTTGCAACTTTTTTTACTCCATCTGCTGCCTCTCTTCCACCACGTAGTTTTAGTCAATATTTCCTTCCTTAATGTTTATCCTTTATAATCTTAAAAATGCTTAACTGCTACTTGATTTGTCAGCTTTTCATGATATCCTTTCACTGCTAGCTGTTATGTAAAAGTCCGTCAGTGAGATTATGCCACTGTCTTTCTTCTCTGTGATATTATTACACATATATATATATAATATATACATACACACTCATATATATATGTGTATATATATATGTATATGTTTTCACTCATGGTTCCTGGCTCATAACTCTAGTAGCCCTTGTTATAATGTTGGGGTGCTTTAGGCCTTAGGAAACAAACTCTCTCTTTCTCTCTGAACTTCTCCTGCCCTCCTTTCACCTGCTCGAGGCAGAACTCTTATTTGATTGTGAGTCATAAAACACTCATTCCAGAGAGGGAATGTCCATACCCTGGAAGAAGAAATGCTGCACAGAGCAGCCAAGAAAAATCTTAACAGACAGGCCTGGCTGGGTTAGGTCATATACCCTTTTTGTCCAATCACATTTTGACACAGTTGGGTCTCCATAAAAGGCCCAAAGTACAGGATTTGGGGAACTTCTGGAGAGCTGAGCATGTGAAGGCTGACCAGGGGTGAACAGAACTCATCCACCTGCAGGGAGGGTGGTGCACCCCAACTCCATGGGGACAGCAGCTCCTGTGCTCCAGATCCTTCCAGAACTCACGCTATGTATCTCTTCATCTATCTGTTTATTTGTATCATTTAAAATATCCTTTGTGATAAACCAGTAAAGGTGAGTGTTTCCCTGAGTCCTGTGAGCCCCTCTAGCAAATTAATTGAACCCAAAGAGGGGGTCGTGGGAACCCCAACTTGAAGCCAGTCAGGCAGGAGTTCTGTAGGCCTGAACTTGTGACTGGTGGGAGGGAGGGGGCAGTCTTGAGGCCTGAGCCTCTGGGATCTGTTTCTTTCTCCTTGGGGTAGACAGGGTCAGAATTGAATTGGAGGACACCCAGCTGGTGTCTGCTGCAGAACTCATGTTTTGCTTGCTGGTGGAGAGCAATCCCCACATATTTTGGGCTCACAGAAGCCTTCTGTGTTGATTGCTGTGGTTTGAGAGCAGAGGACAAATGGTTTGAGTTTTTCCAGAATACTCTCCCATTTTGTTTGTCGTACTATTTTTACATTATTTTCTTGTCACCCCTATTCCCACATTTGCTTTAGTTTTGCAGTTAACTATATTCAGGGCTCGCCACTAGTCCCTTTGCTGAAGGGAACAGAATTTGAACTGCTTTTTATTTTTTATGGCTGCCATTGTATCATTGGAGTGTTGTTATCCTTTCATTTGCTCTTATGGCATAACTTCTGGTGAGCGGCACCAGGTCGTGAGGTAATGAGGCCGGGCATTTGCGGGACGGAAATGAGCTATGGAGTAGAGTGTCAGCCTTGGGTACAGAGTAGCCTTGGAGTTCATTTAATGATCTGTAGATTTGTAAAGGAGCAGGATGGGAGATGGGAGTGTGTTACTGGAGAGAAGTTCTCATAACGGGGAACAAGTGTGTCCTTACAGAAAGAGTCACAGCCTTGGTTGACAATAGGCTAAATGGCTACCTAAGGCCAATGGATTAAGAAAAAATAGGAAATGTCTGTCCTCATTTTTCTGTGAAGGGACTTGGCACTCCAGGCCTCGCTGCATCCCAGAGGAAGAAGGAACTATCTAGTATGTGGAGAGGGTCTGACATCCAGTGGTCCTTGTTTTTAGATTTGGTGGAACTACAGATGGTACCCGACTTAGCGATGGTTTGACTTATGATTTTTTGACTCTAGGAAAGTGTCAAGGAGCACCTGTAATCTATAAAAAGTAGGAGAACTTTCTTCCTTATCAGCCTCAGGGTGCCGCTGCAGCAATTCTGGATGAATGTGTTTGCTCTATCCACCCTAACACTTCCTTAGGGAGCTGTTCCAAGGTCTAGACCTGGAATTGGAACTGTATCACAAGCTCCTTGCTCCACAAACTAAATGTCTTCCAATCAGGTTTAAAAATAATAAATCTGAAATTCGATCTTGATCTCTATCTTCTGTGCTTTATTTCTGTGAACTCAAAGCATGATTATCACTACTCAAAATCCAATAGTAGGCCGGGCACGGTGGCTCACACCTGTAATCCTAGCACTCTGGGAGGCCGAGGCGGGAGGATTGCTCGAGGTCAGGAGTTCGAGAACAGCCTGAGCAAGAGCGAGACATTGTCTCTACTAAAAATAGAAAGAAATGAGCTGGACAGCTAAAATATATATACAGAAAAAAATTATCTGGGCATGGTGGCACGTGCCTGTAGTCCCAGCTACTCAGGAGGCTGAGGCAGGAGGATTGCTTAAGCCCAGGAGTTTGAGGTTGCTGTGAGCTAGGCTGATGCCATGGCACTCTAGCCGGGGCAACAGAATGAGATTGTCTCAAAAACAAATAAAGAAACAAACAAACAAACAAACAAAAAATGCAATAGTAATAGAATTTTTCCTTTCACAAATATATATGGACTGTGTTAACTGTTCTTTTATTTTCTGTATCCTGATGTTTTGACATCTGGGGCCTCACTGACCCTGGAGGTGCTGGCGAATTCCTGGAGACAGTAAACAGCTCACCTGCGGAAGGCTGCTTTTCTAATGCAAACCAGCCCATCCAGAGCCCACAGCCCCAACCACCTCCTTTATCCAGCTCTCACACTCTCAGTCACTGTCCATTTGCCCTAATTTCCCAGGGACAGGTCCAATCTGGGACAGCCCCTATGCCCCAGAACCCACGGAAATCATTCAAACTAGCCAATCCTAAACCTGTTTACCCTGCTTCTCCTGTTCCTTCCCAGGGACACCAGCATAAGGCTCTTGTCCAGTTTCTCTCTTTCTCTCTGCCTCCTGACTACCCTGGTGCTTCCCCGTGTGGCCCCTGTGGTGTGGCATGCCCCACCACCTTTGGGAACTGTGAGAAACAAACTATCTTTTCTTCCCCCCACCCCCCAACTATCTTTCCAATGGCAGCCATCTCTTGGTCTGTTTGATTTACCACACTTAAAAATAATAAAACCAACTACAATACTATCTACGTGTCAGGCACAGTTCTAGGTCCTGGAGATCCAGCACGGGGCAAGCTGAAGTCCCTGCTGTCTTGAAGCTTACATTCTTTCCTGCAAGACCATCAGGGAAAACTCTAGTGGGTCCCTTGTGGGATGAAACTTACAGGTGGAAAAGTCAGCAGGTGAATGGGTTGCCGGTTCTCTCAGCATCTTAAAGGTGGGTGTTGGGGGACTCCCTCTTCTCATTGCTCTGACTTTTATGAGGCAGGTTTGAGTGGCCTTTTGACTGTGTGAGTTTGGGTGCCAATCAATTACAGCAGCAGCTGGGAAAGCAAAAATCCTAGTACCTAGAGACCTTGGGATATACTGAGATCAGGCATAGTTTCTCTCACTTGGAGGAGTGTTTGGAAAGCCACTGGTTGTTGGGAAGTTGAGTTCTGGAGCAGCCTGTCTGAGAGAAAGAAGATGATCATCTTTCTGCCCTTCCAAGCTAGCTCATTGCCAGGCAACTGGAAAGAGCTCCCAGGTGATTCACCAGACAATCCTGCTTGTCTCCACACATTCTTAAACTTATTGAGAAGAATACTTGAGAATGTGTTTAGCACAGTTTCTGGGACAATGTACCCCCTAAAAACATTAGTTATTACTGCTATAACTTCAGATATTGTTGTCTCTTCTATTAATACAATACCGCAGCAGAAGAAGGCATCTACATCTAAGAATAAGGATCTGAGGAGGAAGGAGACCCATGTTCTTGGGATTGATGCCTAGAATTATGATTATGTTATATGAATATATCATGACATACTATCTACTGATGCAATCCCTCTATAATTTTAGCAGGGAATTTTTAGTAGGTGCCAACAGTTGCTACCCCTGAGACACATAGTACATCTTGCTCACCACTGTCAACAGCCAAGGTCTGTGGGATACAGGCCGTGTGTGGCCAGTGGTGACGTGCCATCTCCCCTAACTGGAGAGAAATAGGTGGGAGGAAGGGTACTGAGCTGGTTAACTGCTGTAGCAACAGGCAGTAGGAAACATATTCCACTTTTCTCTGAAGAAGCCCAGTAATACTTTTAAAAACACAGACTTTATTTTTCAGGGCAGTTTTAGGTTCACAGAAAAATTGAGCAAAAAGCACAGAGAGTTCCCATATACTCTCTGTCCCCACCCGTAGCGTCCCCGACTCTCAACATCCCCCACCAGAGTGGTCCATTTGTTACAACTGATGAAGCTACATTGACCCATCATTATCACCCAAAGTCCAGTTTCCATTAGGCTTCATTCTTTGTGTTGCACATTCTATGGGTTTTGACAAATGTATACAGACATATACCTGTCATTATAGTATCATACAGAGAAGTAGTTTCGTGGCCCTAAAATTCCTCTGTGCTCCAACTATTCATCCCTCCTCCCCCAACCTCCACCCCTTGGCAACTTTGACTGTGCCCATAGCTTTGCTTTTTCTAGAATGCTACGCTGCTGGAATGATGCCTTTTCAGATTGGCTTCTTTCACTTAGCAATATGCACATAAGTTTCCTCCATGTCTTTTCATGACCTGCTAGCTCATTTCTTTTTAGTGCTAAATAATATTCCATTGTACAGATGAACCGCAGTTTATTTATCTGTCCATCTATTGAAGAGCATCTTGGTTGCTTTCAAATTTTGGCAATTATGAATCAAGTTGTGCAGGAGTTTGTGCAGACATAAGTTTTCAACTCATTTAATTAAATACCAAGGAGCATGATTGCTGGAATGTATGGTAAGACTGTGTTTAGTTTTGTAAGGAACTGCCAAACTGTCTTCCAAGATGTCTGTAACCATTTTGCATTCCCATCAGCTATAAATCAGAGTTCCTGTTGCTCCACATCCTTGCCAGCATTTGATGTTGTCAGAGTTTTGGATTTTGGCCATTGTAATAGGTGTGTAGTGTTCTTTTAACTTTCAATTCCCTAATGACATAGCATATTGAGCATCTTTTCATATGCTCACTTGCCATCTGTATATCTTCTTTGGCCTATTCAGGTGTTTTGCCCATTTTTAAATTGGGTTCTTTATTTTCTTATTGCTGAGTTTTGAAAGTTCTTTTTACATTTTGGATAACAGTCCTTATCACATATGTGTTTTACAAATATTCTCTCCAAATCAGTGGCTTGTCTTCTCATTCTCTCAAAGTAATAGTTTTTAGAATCCATGAATGTAGTACAGGTCTCACAGGAAGCCAAGTTGGGAAGTTGGGTGGGAGCAGCCTGTTTTGGATGGCTCCCATGGACAGAAAGGGTGTATGTATTTGGTGGTGGTGGTGGCAGCAGAAGGATTGGCAAGGTTAAGCCTTGGGAGGGGATTTAACACATTGACTGCCACACTAGAAAAAAATTTTTTTCCTTGGGGTCACGGTGTTTCATTATGAAAATAGAATTAAAACTTCTAAAACAAAATGGTCCTTTCTAATTTAATGAAAAATTTGTTATTTTTTATTGTTTTCTGTGTTCCAATAAAAAAGTAATATAAAAACTTGAAAATTAGTAATGTAAAAAGTAATGTGAAGGCCGGGCGTCGTGGCTCATGCCTGTAATCCTAGCACTCCGGGAGGCCGAGGCGGGAGGATCGCTCGAGGTCAGGAGTTCGAGACTAGCCTGAGCAAGAGCGAGACCCTGTCTCTACTAAAAAATAGAAAGAAATGATTTGGACAGCTAAAAATATACAT
>CM052440.1:79371388-79386783 GCA_028533085.1 Varecia variegata | reverse complement strand
GATGAGTGATTTTTGATTGAAGCCTAAACATTTTTGCATTGTGTTAGGAGACTCTGGATCTTATTTAATCCTTCTGTTTTAACTGGCTTCTTTTGTATACTACTTTGGCAGGTAAAGAGAGGATGCTGCCTCATTATTGGCAGGCAAAGGTGAAAATACAGGTTCCCCACTTGGTTTCCAATAACACCCAAGGGGGAGGAGGCTTCTCAATACTGCTGAGCTACACAGGGGTGTTAGTTCCAGCTCCCCACATGGTCTCTAGCAACACTACAGGGGCTAAGCAGTCTCAGTACTGTTCTGTGGGAATGAAAGTCCTGGCTCCCTACGTGGTCTCTGACGCCACCCCAGGGTGGGTGTTGGTGTGTCTTGTACAGCCTTGTGAGGGAGGAAGTCTAGATTCTCCTCTTGGCCTTTGCTGGGTGTGTGGGTGGGGGTCACAGTTTTTTATTTGGTGGTTGGCTGGAACAGAATGGTTATTGTCCAGAAGTTTCTATTTTGGTAGGCTGCCCCTTTCCTGGTTCTTTGACTAGAAAGAGCAGGCTTTTACTGGAGCTTATTTTGTCTGTGCATATTGGTGTTTCTGGATTGCTGGCCTCTCTAGCACCCAGTCTGGGATATATGAGGCACAAAGAAAACCCATGGAACTCACTACCATGTTGTTTTTTGGGTCCTGTGGTCCTTAGCCAGTTTGCCTTCTTTTCTCTACCCTTCAGAGTCTTCTTATGTTTGGTTTATATATAATGTCCAGGGTTTTAAGTTGTATTTAAGGGAGGAATAGAGAAGAGTATGGCTACTCCATCTTCCCCAAAGCAGAAGTCCTTCCCAAAACAAATGCACCACACACACACACACACACACACACCCACACACACATACACACACACAGCTTATCTGTGTATGCTGTAGATATTTGGTGAAAAATCCTGAAAAGGGAGGAAAACCACTCATTTGGGGAAATATTCTCAAGTCAAAAGTTTTGATTTCTTTTTTCCATCCTTCTGTTCTTTGCCAGTTGGATTTTGGCAAGGGTGACATCTTCTGAAACTTCCCTGGATTTCAAAGTTGGGAAGATTCTGCTAGAAGCAGGGTGCTATGGTCTGAATGTTTGTGTTCCCCTATAGTTCATATGTTGAAAACTAACCCCCAATGTTATGGTGTTAGGAGGTGGGGCCTTTGGGAGGTGATTAGGTTATGAAGGCTCTGCCTCCTGAATGGGATCAGTGGCCCTACAAAAGAGAGCCCTGAGAGATGGCAGGCCCCTTCCACCACGTGAGGATGCAGCAAGAAAGCACTATCTGTGAGGAAGCAAGAACCTCACCAGACACTGAATCTCCTGGTGTTTTGATGTTGGACTTCTCAGCCTCCAAAATTGTGAAGAATATATGTTTGTTGTTTACAAGACACCCAGTGTAAGGTATTTTGTTATAGTAGCCTGAATAGACTAATACACAGGGGTAAAGAGTGTGTACTATAGTCCTTGCTGCTATCTGGGAGAATTCCCTGCTGGGTGGCCAGGGGTTGATACTTTGTACCCAAACCTAGGTGTGTAGTCCTGGATGTACCTGGGTGTATCTAGATATCACTATTCTGAACACTTTTAAAGGAAATTGAGATTTGTCCAGGTCTATTTAGATGGGCCTGGCTTTGTGATTTACCACATCTCTCCACACATACAGCCAAGTTGTCTCTGCCAATGCTGACTACTGAGGCTGAGAGGAGAGCTCTTAAGCAAGAAACCCTTCCAAAGGTGCATGTGTAAAGATTGTAACTTGATTTACAATTTCCAGAGTGTGGAGACTTCTATTATTCTGCATCTTATGTCATTAACAAATGAAAGAATCAAGCCAGAGGGGTTGGCCCCCCATTTCCCATATGTCTTAGTTTGTTTTCTGTTGCTATAACTGAATACCACAGACTAGATAATTTATAAATAGAGGTTTATTGAGTTCATGACTCCGGAGGCTGGGAAGTTCAAGAGCATGGTGCTGGAATCTATGATGCCTTCTTGCTACATCATAACGTGGTGGAAGGCATCACGTGGTGAGGGAGCAAGAGCAAGCCAGCCACAGAGAGCCTGCTTTTATAGCAAGCCACTCCTGCAATAATGAACCCACTCCCCTAATAGTGAAATTAATCCATGCCTGAGGGCAGAGGGATTAAGTTTCCAACACACGAACATGTGGGGGACATATTCAAACCATAGCACCACCCCTCCCCCAGCAAAAGGAGTGTAGAATTGAACACTTACAATGCAAAGAGATTTCATTTACTCAAGTGAAGTTGTGAAAGAAATTAGTTGTACCTAAATGAGATGACAAAATTTAGGTCAAGTTGTAACTAATGAGTTGGATATCATTATCAGCTGAAGGAAATGGCCTTAGAGATCCATGACACATCAGGCAGAACTCATCTCTAAAAAAGGGCTGAGAATGCTCATTTGTGACTCAGCATTGGCTTGGGAATATGTAGCCCCTACGTCTTGAGTCTTGGTCTCAAATTTCTGACATTTAAGTACCTGTACTGTGATTCCAAATTGAACCCAGTAAACTTGACCTACCTGAGTCAGTAAATGTGCTTTCCAGAGGTGTGTAAGTGACTTTATAAGTTAAAAGATTTGCTGTTTAAGAGAATCTGATGGATTAGCCTTCAATTTGGAAAGTAAAATTTTAGACTTAAGACTTTATGAGGATTAAAGAGAATTTGATAAATTATTGTAAGTGTGATTTATTAATATTAGATTTATGGGGTTGAATAAAAGTTTAGAAAGATTTTGCCCAGTAAGGTGGTTTTCCCTGTCAGGTATTTAAAATGCTTTAAAATATGTATATTAAATGCTGCATAGTTTAAGATATTAGGAAATTTAACTTTTTGTAAAGAGTGAAAGCATAGCATAGTATTTAAAAGCATGGCCTCTGGAACCAGACTGTCTAGGTCAGAGGTCAGCAAACTATGGCTTGCTGCCCGTTTTTGCACAGTCTGAAAGATAAAAATGTTTTGACATTTCTTAAATGGTTGAATAAACATCAAAAGAATATTTTATAACATGTGAAAATCATATGAAATTCAAATTTCAATGCCCATAACAAGTCTTTTTGGAACAAGCCACTCTCATTAGTTTACGTATGGTCTATGGCTGCTTTCATGCTAAACCAACAGAGTTGAATAATTGTGAGAGACACTGTATGGACTGCAGAGCCAAAAATATTTACTCTCTAGCCCTTTTCAGAAAATATTTGATGACTCTAGTCTAGGTTCAAACCCCAGCTTTGCTATTTATTGGTATAACCTTGGGTGAATCACTTAACCTCTCTGTGTCTCAGTTTCCTTATCTGTAAAATGGGGATAATATTAGTTACTAATAGTTATTATGGGGATTAAAGAAATCAACATTTGAAAAGTGCTTAAAACAATGCCTGGAACAGAGTCAATGCAATATGTGTCTAAAAATTGGAGGAATTTAACCTGTTAAACAGAACTAACCAAACATTAATTAAAGAATAAGTAACATTAGTATTTCTATTTTATAAAAATTACTACTTTTATGAACAGAATAAGAATTTAAATTTGATCACATAGTGAGTTGCTGCTAATCAGTTGCTAAACTTACAGAAGAGAAGAAGGTTATTGTGTGTGGTGTGGTCTGAGTGGCACTGGAAAACCCACTCTGGTTGCCTTGATGTTTTGAAATTCTACTATGTCATATCTTTCAGTTAAACTTTGCTCTCTCCAGGGATCCTCTTTTTTAAAGTATGCACCTTCCAGAGTGCATCATCCATTCCTTGCTGGTATGTTTTAGTTTATCAGGTACTAGGTATTTTCCTTAGAATGGCAGCTTGAGAACAGTGGACGCCAAAGGGCTGGGGTTTGTGTACTCCAGAAGAAAGTGGGTAGTGGGATCAGGGCCTCTGAAAGATAGTGAAAAGATAAGGAAAAGGAGAAATGTTGCACAGCCTTCCTACCTGCTCTGCCATTCTGTTCTTCTGAGGTGTCAGAGCAGCTTCTCTACCTTCCCAGGGATGAGCTTACAAAGCCATTCCCTATGGTCCTCTGGGGACCCCACCTTTGAAATCTGCAGGACAGCTAGGAAACAAGCCTGGCCCAGGGCGCCACCTGCTGCCTGCCTCCTTTTGTGCACCTTGGGCTCGGATGGTACTTCGGCTCGTCTGGCACTACTCTTGCTTAACTGCCCGTAGCCCTGAGTCCCTCCTGTCCTTCTCCATGACACCAGGACTCCGCTGGTCTTTAAACCAGATGAGATATCAGGTTTGTTTCCTAGTGACCTTGGGGTTTGACACCAGAGCCAATTATCCGGCAGATGGTGGGGCCTGAGCCTCAGGCTCTTACTGCGTGATTAAAAGTATTTCTTGCATCATGATTGTGCTTTCCCTGCCTGGAGTGGTGGAAATAAGGCCACCATGGTGACCTTGACCAGTGGTGAGGCAAGAAGGAGAGGAGAGGAGTGACTCACTGTGCACCTTCCCTGTATGTTACCAGCTTGATTTCTCAGGATGCGTTGGACCCTATTTTAGTCTCCGGAATTTGTCATCATCCAATGCTATTTTCCCTATTACGCAGAAGGGAAGAGGGTTTGGGGCAGGCCTGTTTCCATGGAGACTGTGACGCTGCCCCTGAAGGGAATGGGGGCAGGCGTAGGAGGCTGGAGTAGGCTTCGGATGTGACTCCCAGAGCCCCTCGTGTTAGGGCCTTTCTCTTTCCTGGGCTTGGGAACACTAGCCAGCTCCATTTTAGAGGGGAAACTGTGGCTCAGAGAGGCAGGGAATCCACTTGGGTCACAATGTGCCCCCAGGGAAGAGCCACGATAAGCTGGGCCCAGGATCTCGCGCCCTCGGATTTCCCCCAAAGCCCTGGAAGCCCTTCTTAGCTCCATTCTTTGAGCTAGCTGTCAAACGAATCCTAGTGTCCGTGACCCTTTTGAGCGCTCCCAGAGCCGACTCTCCAAGACTTCCCCTTTAAGGCGCTCTTTCCCTTTAAGACTCACGGCTCCTCCCGTCACTCCGAGTCGCAGTCTTAAGGCCCCGCCCCTTCAGACAGCTTCCGCTGGGCCTCGACCGCCTCGGGGCGGTCACGGCCCCTTTAAGCCTGAGCCCCGCCCCCTGAGTCCGCGCTCTCCCCTCTCCCCTGCCCCTCCCCTCCCAGTCCCCTCTCCCTCCGGCTAGCACCTGGTGCCCCGTCGGGTCGTGCAGCGCGGCGCTAGGCGGTGAGCGCAGGACCCCGAAGGGGCACGAGGATATGTCCCTGGTCTCCCCTTGCCCTTGCGGTGGCCCCGCCGGTCCCGGGGGCGGGGCTGGAGCGGCCACCAGGGTGGGGTGGGGGAGATGGGGTAGTCGGGAGAGCTGTAGGGCTGGCTGGGACCCGGCTGAGGGGGGTAGGGGTTCAGGTGATTTTAGGGGAGGGAATGGCCCCCGCGGTGCTCACCGCTGGATGCGGATGCGGGAGACTGGCTTTCCAGTCAGCGGCGTTCCCACTCTCCCTTGCCGCCGGTGCCCGGGTCCAGCCCGGTTGTTGAAGCGTCCCCCCGTAGTCCTCTGGGATCCCCCCCCTTTGTGGGGGGCAGCTGCTGGCCCGTCCCGCCCCTGGCACTGCAGTCGTGGAGGCCGGTAGAGAGGCCCAGGCTGAAAGTGGTGGTCTTTGAGGGGGTTGGCAGGAGACAGTACCAACCTTCCTCGGACTCCGCCAGAGGTGGGCGCCACAGCAAAAGGCAGAGGTGGAGGATGTTCAGTTGCCGGTCACCTGGCCCAAGTGGGACAGACGTCTGTCTACCTCTCCCAGACACAGCCTGAGTTGTAGGTTGGGGAAGAGTCTGGCTTTGGGACCTCAGTTCCAAACCTCCTCTGTCCATCAGAGAGGTGGCGGTCACCATGGCAATGCGGGAGCTGGTGGAGGCTGAATGCGGGGGTGCCAACCCGCTCATGAAGCTGGCCGGGCACTTCACCCAGGACAAGGCCCTTCGGCAGGAGGGATTGAGGCCTGGCCCCTGGCCCCCGGGAACCCCAGCTTCTGAAGCGGTGAGTGTTCTAGAGGTGGAAAGACCAAGTGGTGGTCTGGGATGGCGGGTGCTTTTGTACAAGTTGGGGTAACTGCTTTCTCTGTTGTCTTGCAAATAACAGTAGTTACCACTTAGTGAGTGTTTAGTAAACACTGTGCTAAGCACTATGTACCTTTAAATAGATAAAGGCAGCCATTTTATAGATGAAGAAACTGAGGCCTAGAGAAGGTTTGTGACTTGCCGGAGGTCATATAAATGATAGAGCTGGAATTTGACTCTACCATGTTTGGCTTGTTTGCCTGTGGTCTTCATCACTGTACCATATTGCCTCCCTATCTTTCTATCTTAGGTGTCCAAGCCTTTGGGAGTAGCTTCTGAAGATGAGGTAAATATATCAGTCTCTTTTCTGTCCCATTTTTCTCTTGCCCATTGTGTTTTTACCTTTAAACTTAGTTCACCCATATTGCAATATTTGGACTTTCCTGACCAAATGATAATTTGCCTGGTTGTTATTTTATGTCTTCTTCGTGTTTCCAAATAGATGGAAAGAAACTTTCTCCTTTATGTGTTTCCAGTTTCTGTATTTTCCTTACCGTGTATCCGACATCAGTATCCCCATCCAGTAGGTCCTGTCTGTTGCTGGGGACCACATGGATTCATTTCACCATCTCTCTTCTGACAGTTGGTGGCTGAATTCCTGCAGGATCAGAATGTACCCCTTGTATCCCGTGCTCCTCAGACTTTCAAGATGGATGACCTCCTGGCAGAGATGCAGGAGATTGAACAGTCAAACTTCCGCCAGGCTCCCCAGAGAGGTGAGTCCAGAATCAGGTGGGAGGGAAGACCACTATTTTCTGTGTAGGCAGAGCCAATGGAGTTCCACTGGATGCTGCTGGTGTTGGGGAACTGAGATGCAGAAGGAGATGAAAGGAACAGAGTGTTTTCATGTGCATTCAGGGTTCTTTAGGCATGATGGCATGATATGTATTTTTCTTCTTCCTCTTTCTTTCTCTTTTAAGCCCCTGGTGTGGCAGACTTGGCCTTGTCTGAGAACTGGGCCCAGGAGTTTCTTGCAGCTGGAGATGCTGTGGATGTAACTCAGGATTATAATGAGACTGACTGGTCCCAAGAATTCATCTCTGAAGTTACAGGTGAGGTTTATGATGGTAAAATAATGTCCCGTAATGGCTCCTATTGGACAGAGTTCTATACTATTCCCCTGTTCATTTTAGGAAATTGAGTGATTTTTGGCTGTTTATCACTTTTCTGGCCTTAAGATTCATTTGTGTAGGGCAATGAACTTGAATTTCCCTTAAGTGATAACAGAGAACGAAACTTGTATTAAACAGAGTGCTGGATTTGAGCTGGATAAGAGATTTTGTATATGTAGAGAGAACATGAGCAATTAGATCTACTTCTTCATTATCTGGAACTTTATTTTTTTGCTCAGGCTGGTTTTGAACTTCTGACCTTGAGCGATCCTCCCGCCTTGGCCTCCCAGAGTGCTGGGATTACAGGCGTGAGCCACCACGCCTGGCGGTCTCTCACTCTTTCTCATGTGGTCTCAAACTCCTGAGCATAAGTAATCCTCCCGCCTCGGTCTCCCAGAGTGCTAGGATTACAGGCGTGAGCCACCACGCCCGGCCTTATCTGGAACTTTGTTACTGTAGTTTGGTGGAAGGGATCTACAGATTGGATGGATGGCAGTGTTGTCCTGGAAGAGAGAAGTATTCACCATGGCACCTGGAATTCTGGCATTAAGTCATCTTGAACAGAATTGGGGCTTTGGAGAGTGATTGTGGAGTTCAAGGGCCTGGAGTATATGGTTTGGAGAGCAAAGACCATACCATAGTAATAATAAAAATTAATAATAGCCGTGTTCTAGGCTTTATGCTAAGTGCTTTGAATGAATTATCTATTTAATCCCCATGAGAATCCTAGAGGTAGTTACTATTTTTAGCCTTATAGATAAGAAAATTGAGGCTTAGAGGTTAAGTAACTTGCTCAAGGTAACACAGCTTTTGTAAGTGGTTGGGATTTGATTTCAGCCCCATGGGCTTAAATGTTATGCTAAACTGCCAGGCCTGCAATTTATACTCTTTCATGTTTTGCTACAGACTTCAGGGTCTCAGCCTAATTTTTCCTCTTTGAGAGCATCTGCTGCTCCCTATATCCTTTGGGGTTGATTCTTTTTGCCCAAAGCATATCTGATCAGGGCATGGGGGAAGGGCAGTCTCTTCAGCTTTCCTCTTCCTGATTGCTGTCAAAAGTTAGCCTTTTACCAATTTAAGAAATCAAGAACAACAAAAGATACAAATGGAGAAAGTTATAAGGATTCTGGACTCTTCAGGGAGTCATATCCTCATAATTCCTGAATTTTTCTGAGATGATTAATGGTATCTAATTGGTTTCTCCCCAAATTGTTTTTATTCTCCTAAAGATGGCTTCCTCCACACATGAGAAAAACCCCAAAATCTAAGAACTAAAACTCACTTTTAATAAAAGCTATTGATCTCTTTTATCATGTCTCTCTTTCCCAACCATAATTTGGAGTTAAGGTAGAACAGTAGGTACTTTTGGTTTCATTAATAGCACTATGCCCTTCATATTCTTAAACTCATTAGATCTTCACAGTAACACTTAAAAAGTGGGTATTTCCCCCCATTTTATAGATGTGGAAACTGAGATTTGGAAAGGTTAAATACTTTGTGCAAAATCATCAATACAGAGATGATATTCAAACTCATGTGTGTCTGGCTCTAGTCTCCGTGGCTATAACTATTACCCTAAAATTGAGAATCTTTGTGGAATTGCCTCAAGTTAAAATCTGAGCTGTAGCAAAGACCCTCTTCTAGACAGAAACTCAGTTTTTTTTCTGGCTGTAGTCTCCGTGGCTATAACCATTATCCTAAAATTGAGAATCTTTGTGGAATTGCCTCAAGTTAAAATCTGAGCTGTAGCAAAGACCCTCTACTAGACAGAAACTCAGTTTTTCGTACAAACTGTCGACTTAAGTGCTGTCTCTTATCACAGAAAGATTTCTGCTGTAATGTGTGGGCATTAGTCATTTTTGATAACTCAGAAAAGAAATCATTACTCTTATGAGCATTGAGATGGATGAGACTTTTGTTCCAAATACTTGAATTGTTTGTAGCCAGTAAAACCTTCCTTAACCTGTAAATGAAAAATGACTTTAGAAAAACATGTTGGGCCCATCTCACCTGTTAAATGCTCTTTGGAGATCTCTTCGATTTTGTACGTTCTTTTGGAACTTTGTGTGTTTCACAGAGGCAGGAGACATGGAACCTGAGAAGGGAAATTGAGCTGTTTGAAGTCTGCTTCATAAAAATGTCCTATAACAGCAGTATATTGCTTTGTATGTAGTAGGCTTCAGTTTTAAGTGGATGAATGGAGAACTGGGAGAAAAAGCTAAAGGAAGTTGATTTTCTAATAATTCATTTTTAATTAAAGCATTTGTGGCTGATATTACTATATCAATTATATAGGTTAACTATGGCTTTATAGGTAAGTAGATTTTGATATGAGAAGGTTGTATCCTTTGATTTCTTATTATTTTTAAATCCTCATTGTTGAGTCTAGAATCAAGTTTAAAAGGAAATTTGAAGCTCATTTTTTTTAATTTTAACTTTTTGTTTGGAAATAATTATAGTTTCATTGGAAGTTGTAAAAAAATGTACAGGAAGGTTCTGTGTACTCTTTACCCAGTTTCCCCCATGGTAACACTTTGCATAACTGTTAGTTATGTACAGTATCAAAATCAGGGAATTGCTGTTGGTATACTCCACAGAATTTATTAGATTTCACCAGTTTTATATGCCCTTATTTGTGTGTGTGTAGTTTTATGTAATTTTATTAATATATAGATTTGTGTAAGCACCATCACAATTAGGTTATAGAACTGTTTTATCACCATGAAGCTCATTTTTCAGTCTACCATGTTTTGTGATGGAATTCCCTGCCCCCATCCTAAATCTTCTGGGCCAAATAGTTCTCAATCTTGTGCTTGCTCAGATCTGGAGATAGAACACACCTGTCAGGGTTCTTGAATTGAGATGGCCTCAGTTGATGTGGTATGAAATTCATATGATCATTGGTAGAGATGAATCTTTGCTTTCATAGGAAAAGCAGCAGACAGCAGTAGCAGAACATGATTGGCAGCAGATCTCCCCTAGATGTCTGAGCAAGAGGCTTTGGAGTAAAAGGAATAATAATTTTATTGTGATGTTTTTCTACTTTTGGTATGCGTTTGCCATGAGCAGACAGCAATGATAGTAGCTATTTGTTACTATGTGCTTTGGTCTTCACAGCAAGCGCTGTGACTTAGCTATAATACTATCATCTCTGCTTTACAGATAAGGAAATGGAAACTTAGAGCGTTGAGTAACTTGTTTGCAGATGCACAGTGAATAAGTGATGGAGTTGGGATTTGATTGTGGGTAGGCTGACTCTAAAACCTACATTCTTTTCCACAGTGCTGTTTAGCAAACACAGAAACTTTTGGGGATAAGGGTAGGAAGTTGTGAATTTTTGATTTTTGAGCTTAGAGTAGATGTGCCTAGATGGATTGAATGCACAATAAGAAATTATATGAGGCAAGCATTCTGATTTGGATATTTGGTATCTAGGTTGTTCTGACTACTAATCTTCATGACCTAGGGCAGTTCCATCCTCTCCTTAGGCCTTAGTTGCTTCAGTTTCACATGTATCCAAATGGATCGGAGAATCTGATTTTTTTAGGAATTTCTCAAAAAAAAGATTGTGAAGGGCAAGTGTTATTCCTTTGGTTCTTTTGGTTTATTTGACTCTTTTGCTGGAACAAGTTCCCAATGTCAGAAAATTCTGGGTCTTGTGCTTAATATATGTCCAAATGCCAAATTATAGATATTTGAGAATGACTTTTCTCAGCTCTGGGATTTTTTTCTAAGCTGCTTCATGTCTGTTGTACAGTCCAGGTGCCTTATTCTTGTTTGGTTGCTTCTTGTCCTTGAGAGGAGCATTTCATAGAAATGTTCCTGTGAATTCGAGGAGCACTTGTGGCCAGAATATGCTTTCGCAAAACACTCTAAGAGAGTAAGGAGTGACTGGAGAGGAAGGAGGAGAGGGACTAGCTGTTTTTCAACAGAATGGAACTAGGGAACAGGAGGTGTTATCAAGTGCATTGAAGTGTTAAGCATCTCCTTTTCTGTCTCCACACTTGAGCGAACAAATGTTTTCTGTAAGAACTAGTGAATAGAGTCTGGATATAATTGTTGAGAGTCCTTGAAATTAAGAGATGGATCTATGATCAAAAAATAATTGTCAACCATATTTTTTATTATATTATTAATTTGGTGTGTTCTGAGAGTCTTGATCCTTTGTTTTTCAGATTTTGAGATCACTTTGTTAAAATACTCAGGCAAAGTCTCAGTTAAAATGGAATAAAAAAGTTTTATTATACATTAATACTGAAGTGATAAATCTGCCTTCTCACTGTTAAAAGGAGTGACAGTCAGATCTTGGAATTAGGGACAGAGACTGGCTGACCATTTTAGTGTCTGATTTGTAAAGCTATGGACGATGAGCAGAAGGAAAGAACAATGCACGCTCATGCCTTCTCTTTGTTTCTTCATTCCTTAGGGCCCCTAATCTGTCTCATTGCTTTTTTTCTGGCCCCGGGATAGTAAAGGGCAAAGTCTTGGAGGTTGAGAAAGAGTTCAACATGCTCATTGAGTTTGCTGCCTTGAGATGTTTATTCTCATGTCGCAACAGTGCCCTTTGTCACAAGAGCTGCTTTTTTTTTTATTTTTTAATTTTTTTTAATATATATTCTTTTGAGACAGAGTCTCACTCTGTTGCCCGGGCTAGAGTGCCGTGGCATCAGCCTAGCTCACAGCAACCTCAAACTCCCAGGCTCAAGCAGTCCTCCTGCCTCAGCCTCCTGAGTAGCTAGGACTACAGGCATGCACCACCATGCCTGGCTAATTTTTTTTTTCTATGTATATTTTTAGCTGTCCATATAATTTCTTTCTATTTTTAGTAGAGACGGGGTCTTGCTCTTGCTCAGGCTGGTCTTGAACTCCTGAGCTCAAACAATCCACCCGCCTCGGCCTCCCAGAGTTCTAGGATTACAGGCATGAGCTACCGCGCCCGGCCTCACAAGAGCTTCTGAAAACGGTTTCTAGAATTAGACTGAACAACATAGCTACTTATTAAAGCTAATCAGAAGTGAGAAAAGTCAGAATAGTATCACCTCCAGGGTTGAGAGCATGAGGGAGCCTGTGCTGTATCTCCATCTGGGGTGTGGTTTTGGGAGTGTTTTCATATGTTGAAATTAATTGAGCTTTATACTTCAGTTTGGTACACATTATGTACTCTTTTGTTTGTATATTATATACATCTCAATTAAACAATGAAAAAGCCAAACATCGATTGTGAAGAGTGGACCCATGTGTCTTTAATTCTAGCCTAGCATTTGACTTCTCAGATTCTCTTGGTAGGCATATTAAGAGGAAATGAGGCTCCTTTTGCTGGGATGGTGTGAACTCCAGGAAGAGGGAGAATGGACCAGAGGTTTGATTAAGGAACAGGAGCTCTTCTGTTCACCCTTCACTGACAGACTTCCTGCAGTACTTCTGAGGAAGGTGGAAGCCCTAGTGCTTACTGTTTCTTATTGAAGTCTCTAGTCTAGTACTTCAAGAAAAAGAATTTTGGTTTTTAATCCTTTACTGAGCCTCCTTATTTGGTCTCCTGTTCCCAACTCTTGATTAAACTTCCACCCCAGGCCCCTTGGGAATGGGTTGGGTGTTGAAGAGGATGTTGGACATTTAGTAGTAGTTTCTTTTGACCAGAGGTCTCTGAGGGAGTTGGCAGGGTTTTTCTGCTTTAGGTTGGTTAAGAGGATCAGTTGAGTATATGTATTACTTTCCCTGATCCCACACTGAACCCTGTGTGATTTCCCCAACTCTCTGCCCCTTGCAGACCCTTTGTCTGTATCCCCTGCCCGCTGGGCTGAAGAGTATCTGGAACAGTCAGAGGAGAAGCTGTGGTTGGGAGAGCCTGAGGGAACAGCTGCCACTGATCGCTGGTAAGTCCACCCACCTCGTTTTGGATTCCTGTGAAAGGAGTGTTGGACAGTTTTCCCTGCCTCCCCCAACCTCCTCCATCTACAGCAGTGGTCCCCAACCTTTTTGGCAC
Organism: Varecia variegata; assembly: GCA_028533085.1. Lineage (NCBI taxonomy): Eukaryota > Metazoa > Chordata > Mammalia > Primates > Lemuridae > Varecia > Varecia variegata. Next base: position 79,373,582 of record CM052440.1, on the reverse strand, counting down.
CAGTTACCGTTTGGAAGACAATTTTTCCGTGGACCAGGGAGGGCAGGAATGGTTTCGGGATGATTCAAGCACATTACATTTATTGTGCACTTTATTTCTATTATTATTACATTGTGATATATAATGAAATAATCATACAGCTCACCATGGCTTGGGGACCCCTGATCTGTAGTCTCAGACCAACTCTGTAGTCTCCTCATTTTCTACTTTGTTTTTTAAGGTTTCCACTTGTATTTTTACCCCTATGAATTTACGTTTCAAATATAGTCAAGAATCAAGCTGGGCATGGTGGTGGGTGCCTGTAGTCCCAGCTACTCAGGAGGCTGAGGTGGGAGGATTGCTTGAGCCCAGGAGTTCAAGTCCAGCCTGGGCAATATAGAAAGATCCCCATCTTTCACACACACACATACACATATACACACATATATGCATACACATATATATAGTCAAGAATCCTAGCTATCCTACCAGTTCATACTTTACCTTATGTACCCTGTTCCTTTTTTAATTTTGAGTTTGCTACTGTCTATTCCTTCTCTCTGCAAAGATATGTTTGGAAAATGGAAAGGTAAAAGGATGTAATTAGTACTTTCACACTCCTGCCCAAGTGTCCTTCTTTAATGGAAATTGGAATTTGTAGGATCACAGCAAAAGAATGGAGTAGTGTTACCCTCTCTTTTCCCTGGTAGTAACTGTACTTGCTATGGGCCAGGAGTGGGGAATAATACGGGGAATGGGGTGGTAGACTGATATGTAAAATCAGTTTGTTCTTCACCTGTTCCAGGTATGATGAATATCATCCTGAGGAGGATCTGCAGCACACGGCCAGTGACTTTGTGGCCAAGGTGGATGACCCCAAACTGGCTAATTCTGAGGTGAGCCACATTCCTCTGCCGCTTTGCCCAGCAGAGCTGATCTTGGAAAGTAAGAGTCTTGCTTCTCTTACCCCAGTTTAGTTTAAACAGAAAGAGAAGAGATCCTAGGTCTATTCCTTCCTGCCTAGAGAAAAGAGACTTAGGATCCAGCCTCTTCCTTCCAATATTCATTCCCTCATTTCCTTACCTACTAACCCTTTCTCCTTTCTGGTGCCTTCTCAAATCTTTAGAGCCAGAAATCCCTTTCTTTTTGCTGTGTACTTTTTTTCAGTCTTTAGCATATCCTGTCTACAGCTAGAGGTGGTCAGGGGGAGGGGTGAGCTCAGGGTCCTCTTGGGCATGGTTGAGAGTGCACACCTGGAAGTCCTCTCCCAAGTGGCCTGTGTATGTCTCTGTGCCCCAGTTCCTGAAATTCGTGCGGCAGATTGGCGAGGGGCAGGTGTCCCTGGAGTCCGGTGCAGGGTCGGGCCGAGCTCAGGCAGAACAGTGGGCAGCAGAGTTTATACAGCAGCAGGTAGGACATGATCACTTCCCAGTCCCATTTCAGAGCCAGCTGATGCCCCAGGCCTTGTGTTCAGTGTTCAGAGGCCCCAGATGGGGAAGAAAAGCTGTCAGCTTTTCTTGGTAGCATCCAGGTCCTGAGTGGGTGGGAAAGAGATTCTGAGAATGTTCTTCTCAGAAGCGTCCAGGTTGGTGGTGTTTAGTGGGTTTTTTAACATCTGTGTCTAGAGTGTGGGAAGTTGGTGGTAGTGGTACTGACCATCCTTCTTTGTCACAGGGTGCCTCAGATGCCTGGGTTGACCAGTTCACAAGACCCGTAAACACGTCTGCCCTTGATATGGAGTTCGAACGAGCCAAGTCAGCTATAGAGGTGAGAGCAGATAGTGCAGGAGCAGACACCCCAAAAGAAAGTACACCTTGAAGTGAGTAGGTGTATTAACATCAGAGATGATGGACATTGTATTTCATAGATACCTGGATCATCTGTGCCAGAAATTACCTGGGGATGGGGTTGGTGCTTTCCAAAAATGCAGATTTCTCAGCAATACCCAGACTACTGAATCAGAATCTGGGATAGAGTGCTGCATTTAAAATCTCTTTAGAAGATTTTTTTGTTTTTGAGACAGGGTCTTGCTCTGTTGCCTGGGCTAGAGTGTAGTAGCATCATCATAGCTCACTGCAACAAACTCCTGGGCTCAAGCGATCCTCCTGCCTCAGCTTCCCGAGTAGCTGGGATTACAGGCACATGCCACCATGCCCAGCTAATTTTTCTGTTTTTTTGTAGAGACAGGGTCTCACTATGTTGCTCAGGCTGATCT
>CM052440.1:79346230-79370888 GCA_028533085.1 Varecia variegata | reverse complement strand
ATCTGCCTTTCCTTCCTTACAGTCTGATGTCGATTTCTGGGACAAGTTGCAGGCAGAGTTGGAGGAGATGGCAAAACGGGATGCTGAGGCTCACCCCTGGCTTTCGGACTACGATGACCTCACGTCTGCTTCCTATGATAAGGTAAGAACTCCTAGTTTTTCAGGTTCCAGAGTTTCCTTCTTTAATGTCTATTCTTTAATCCTGAATTTGAAGGGTGCTCACTTTTAAGTGATTATTTCTTGAGCCCCTTTTCCATGAAAAGAAGTCTGAATCATTCCCTTGCCCTTACTCTTCCTTCAATAATTGAGTGTAGACTTCATTCTGGGGATGTAGAGGTTAATAAGACAAGCTTTGTTAAATAACAACTATCTAGTGACATAACACCTACAGTGGAGTTTTGCACATGATGCATTAAGAGAACAGAGATATAACTCTGCTTTGGAGGTTAGATTGGGAACATTTTGTTAGAGAGTGGTGGTTAATAGACTATCCCTTTGCCTCCACACCTTAGTATCTCTTTACTTTTTTAACTCATAAGTTCATTTTCATTTTAAGTTCTAATCTCTTCTTGTAGATATTAGCCACCTGCCCTAGTTTAGGGTTTTCAAAGAATTATATTAAATAACTTAAATATTAGGAAAATTTCACAGTAGTCATTGGTGAAATATGATTGAATTTTGCGTGTAGCATGTGCTGTTGACTTGGAAGCATATGTCACTTCAAGGGTCTCACTGTTTTTTTTTTTTTGAGACACAGTCTCACTGTGTTGCCCTGGCTAGAGTGCTGTGGTGTCAGCCTAGTTCACAGCAACCTCAAACTCCTGGGCTCAAGCGATCTTCCCTCCTCAGCCTCCCGAGTAGCTGGGACTACAGGCATGTGCCACCATGCTCGGCTAATTTTTTTTATATACATTTTTAGTTGTCCGTATAATTTCTTTCTATTTTTTTTAGTAGAGATGGGGTCTCGCTTTTGCTCAGGCTGATCTCAAACTCCTGACCTGGAGCGATCCTCCCGGAGTTCTAGGATTACAGGCGTGAGCCACCGCGCCTGGCCCAGGTCTCACTGTTTTTTGTTAAAAAACAAATCTATTTGTGGGTTACAGGGCATTTGGGGATGTGCTTAATAATTGAGCTCCTGAGTTGACGCATGAGGGGGAAGGGAAAGAATTGTTTGGTTTTGAAAAGAGGCCAAACAAGAATGAGTGAGGTGAGTAGTGATGTTTTTTTCTTAGCTCATTTGTGGTTGGAAAAGGATTCTGGGGCTAGAACCAGGACCTGAGATGCAAAGATGGTGCTGGAGATGGATCTTGACATTATGAGGGAGCTGTGCAAAGATAGGGGAGAATGAGGTTCAAGATCACTTAAAATAGACTAGGGTTTGAAAGCCAGTGGAAAACTTAGTGCTAGGAAAAACATGATTTTGCTTGTTATTCAAGTTTATTCTCCTGGGTTTTTCTGAGAACTATCCTGTGTGATAAAAGGGAAAAGAGAGCTTACTTCTTGGGACCTTGCCCTATCCTTTGCCATAATATGGATTCCTTCTATAGAACTTTGATAAAGAAGAACTGAAGAACATATCTATAGATAACACTTTTATTGTCTTGTATTAACAACTTGGTAAGTTGCATAGGCCCCATCAACTTATAAATGGCAAGTTACACATTTTAGATAAAAATGGCCTTGCTTTTGATAAATGTAAATATAGGGCGAATTTCATGTGAGCAGCATTTCCTTTTAGCATGTATTACTCATTTATGACATTCTGGGCAGAATACTTTTTTAATTAAAAACTTAAAAATACTACATTTTTAGATTCTTGAGCCCTATTAGATATCATTGATACATTGGAATATTGCAAAGTTGGGATTAGAAACATTGCATTAAGTTTCCACAAAAAATACCATTCAGATTTTATCTCACTTTAAGCTAAGTAATACCAAATTTTATGTCAGTAATACTTCTTAAAAAATGGGAATCTGGCTCTTGATGGTCAGATAAATTCCTGGGTATCTTTGAATGTACTATTTTTTTTTATTGATAGTCCTTAAATTTTCAGAGGCAACTTACACCTATAGCTCTAACAGATATTATATACTGTTACCATAAAAGAGAGGTTTCTGTGATGGGACAGGCTCTTTGTAGTGATACTATTTCTGCAGTTTGAGCCTATGAGATTTTGTAACAGACCAGACAATGGATCAGACATAATGACTGGCTTGGGTTAGACTTTTCAGGATGCAGTGGTGATGCCAAGCTTGTCCTGCATTCTGTGGATTGTTGAGGGTTCCTCCAGAGTACTCTTTTTCCATCTATGCAAATATTCTAATTTTGAAAAATTCCTCATTGATAAGCAGTTGATGAGACTTCAAAGAGCATAGATAGCATGTACAAGAGGAAACCCAGAGAACCCTCTGGTTGCAAGATGATGACATTGAGTTGTTCCATTGTCTAATGAAGGCACATGAAGAGCATTCACATCACTCCTGGCTATCACATACGGGCCATTATATCTTTTTTTTTTTTTTAAAACATTTTATTATTTTTTTTGTAGAGACCTGGTCTCACTGTGTTGCCCAGGCTGGTCTTGAACTCCTGGCCTGAAGCGATCTTCCTGCCTCTGCTTTCCAAAGTGCTAGGATTACAGGCATGAGCCACCACCTCTGGCCCAGGCCATTATATTTTGAAGTATCCAGAGCAATGAGGATAATACTTATTTACAGACAGCATTTTAAACTTTTTTTGGTAAGGCTTTGGTGAATTTTCTCATTTGATGCCCTCAATAGATATGAGAGGCAGGAATTGCTTTCATTAGGAAATTGTGTTATGGATGACAATAATATCTGTTTTCTATAGGGTGGCTTCAAACACATATTGATAATGGACAGTAGTTGATATAAATGGAGAAAGTCTTATTTTATAGAACTCTAATAGTCTAGGGCAGGTGTCAGCAAACTGTGGTCTGGAATAAATCTGTCTGCCACCTGTTTTTATATGGCCCACTAGCTGAGAATGGTTTTAACATTTTTAAATGGTTGAACAAAATCAAAAGAAGGTAGTATTTTGTGACATGTGAAAAGTACATAAAATTCAAATTTTGTGTCCATAAATAAAGTTTTATTGGAAACTTTGCTCATTGGTTTACATACTGTGTATGACTGCCTTCACACTACAGCGGCAGAGTTAAGTAGTTGCAGCAGACCTGCAAAGCCTAAAATATTTATTATCTGGCCCTTTATAGAAAAAGTTTGCTGATCCCTGGACTAGGGTCATTTTCTGCCTTCTGAGTTTTTATATTGTACAGAGATGTCCCAAGAACATACCAGTTTTCGATATGAATATACGTTTTATACATTTATTTCAAATCTATTTCCTATAATGTATCTCTTCTTATTTATTAAATAAAATTATAATTATTTAATTTTCATTTGTGACAAACAATTTGCATCTGATGACTTGCAATGTTTAGAACTTTGCTGGTAAGATTTAAGTGTTTCTGATTCTTCACTATTTTCACAATAATAATGAAAAAAGGTCTCTTATCTTTGTTATGTACAGTTTCATTCTCATTTTCTGTTAATTGCATTTAGAAAGGCCCTGCCTGGCATTTTGCATCTTGTTTTTTCTCTGGTATTTTGTTTTGTGATGGTAACTATTTACTCCCCAAAAAGGAACATTTTACTTGCTTGTCCCAAGTCATACAGCTTTCTAGTGACTTTCCTCTTACCTTATTTCTTCCCTGCTTAATACAGTGCTGGAACATGTGTTATTTAGTCAGTGTGTGCTATGACCCAACGAGCTGGGTAAGAGTCACATTTGAGTGGCAGGATAAGCTTGTTTTAGGAAGTTTTCATAGGCCTCCATTTCCACATCCTTGACTTCTTACCACTGGACAGAACATGGTTCTTAACAGAATCTGCTTATTGTAACGAGATAAACTCTCCTTAGCATTTCCTTTATACATTATTACATTTTTGAAGGACAACAAGAAATACATTTCGAATAGCTAAGGAGAGTTACAATAAGCAGATCCTGTTAAGAAGCATGTTCTGTCCAGTGGTAAGAAGTCAAGGATGTGGAAATGGAGGCCTATGGAAACTTCCTAAAATAAGCTTATTCTCCGCATGGGTGAGTGTGTAGACTTGCCTGGCTTTCCAGTTATTGTGAGCAGGAGAGGGCAGCATGAGCCTCATGCCAAATGATTTTACTGGAGTCATAGATGATCTTTATAATATGGGGAATTTGCCAGGATATAATTCAGGTTCCTGTTTGGAGGCCTTCGGCTTTTCCACCTCTATCTTGGTTGTCGTCCTTTCATCCCTGCTGCTCTGTGATGGCGCTCTCAGATGATTTCTCACATGCTTCCCTGGTAGGGGTACCAGTTTGAGGAAGAGAACCCCTTGCGTGATCACCCTCAGCCTTTCGAAGAAGGGCTGCGGCGGCTTCAGGAAGGGGACCTGCCAAACGCTGTGCTGCTTTTTGAGGCGGCTGTGCAGCAGGATCCTAAGCACATGGAAGTGAGTGGCTCATTTTTCTGATTTCACACTAGAGACTGTTTCCTCTAGTTTGCGGGAGGCCCCAAAGAGAGAAGTGAAGATGGGTTAGGGCCTGGGGGATGGTCGAGGGTAGGGGCTTGAGAGTGAGATGGTGAGTGGGGGAAGCCAGGGGAAGAGAGAATGGAAGGTGAATACAGGGGTGATGGAATCTGTCAACTTCCCTCTAGGCTTGGCAGTATCTGGGTACCACCCAGGCAGAGAACGAACAAGAACTGTTAGCCATCAGTGCACTGCGGAGGTGAGTACACTGAAAGGTGGGGGGGAGGTGCTTCCCAGGCTTCACAAATAACCTTTAGAATGATAGAAGCCCATCCCGGAGCCTTGTCTTTTTTCTGGGCACTAACAAGAGTGTTTTTTCATGATGAAACTCTGAGGTTTGGAGTGAGTTGGAGATAACTGGTTCCATTCTTTTATCAGCTTTTGATTTTATTTGTGGGACACTGGTTGGTTCATTGCCTGCTAAAACTTTCTCCTTCTCAGGTCTGTAACTTTATTATTAACTTGCATATCAGAGGATTCCTCTGTATATTAACTCGAGGAAGGTGGGCAGGTGAGGCCATCATGATTCAGCATTTCAAATCTTGGCTTGGATCTCAGAGTGCTGAGTGTGCTAGTGTCATCGCGGATACCAAGTCTGCTGATCCCTGTCCAAACAGGTGTCTGGAGCTAAAGCCAGATAATCGGACAGCACTGATGGCATTGGCTGTAAGCTTCACCAACGAGTCCCTGCAGCGACAGGCCTGTGAAACCCTGCGAGACTGGCTGCGCTACACACCGGCCTATGCCCATCTGGTGGCGCCTGCTGAAGAAGGGGCTGGTGGGGCAGGACTGGGCCCCAGCAAACGTATCCTGGGGTCTCTGTTGTCTGAGTGAGTGTGAGGGCCTCCAGGGGTGAGGAATTACGGTAGCCCGAGTTAGTAGGAGGGTGACCTTGGTTTTGGAAGTGTGAATAGATTGGAACTCAAGGGTCCTGAGAGTAGGATCGTCTTAAAGCAGGTCTGAATTCTATGGTGCAGTGCTGGGATGAAATACAAAAACTGGTTTCTAAATTGGTATTTGAGGGTACAAGGGATGGCTGATGGCAAATAGAGTGACAGATCTTGGGGATATGATTGATCAATTAAGGAATTATTTGGGGGGCAGGTAGAAATACAGACATATCCATCTGTCTACTTTTTTTTTTTTTTTTGTATTTTTTTCTCCTTGTCCAGCTCCCTGTTTCTTGAAGTGAAAGAACTCTTCTTGGCAGCTGTGCGCCTGGATCCTACGTCCATTGACCCTGATGTGCAGTGTGGCTTGGGGGTCCTTTTCAACCTGAGTGGGGAGTATGATAAGGCTGTGGACTGTTTCACAGCTGCCCTCAGCGTTCGTCCCAATGTGAGCCTCAGGGGAGGAATGGAAATGGGACATGGTTCGGTACTTTACTGAAGACTCATTTGTTGGGACTTTAAGAGTCATGGTATATTTAATTACATTGTTCCATGTACTGACTGCCTTGGGAGGATTGGGAAAAGAGGGTGAGAGTCCAGGGTCGTTGGGACACAAGGAGTGTGCATAGGGTGAGAGGGGTTCCATTGTGGCTACACAATGAACTGTTGAGAATGGAATGGGGAGTAACACATGTTAGCTAGACAGAGCAGAGAAGCAAGGGGAGGAATGGGCAGAGTTTGATCTGAGCCTGGCTCATGTTTCCACCCCTTCTGCATCTGTCTCCCAGGACTATTTGCTATGGAATAAGCTAGGGGCCACCCTGGCCAATGGGAACCAGAGTGAAGAAGCAGTAGCTGCATACCGCCGGGCCCTTGAGCTACAGCCTGGCTATATCCGGTCCCGCTATAACCTGGGCATCAGCTGTATCAACCTTGGGGCTCACCGGTGAGAGTATCTGTTGAGAAATGAATCAATGAACTTCTCCTTGCCTTTGGCCCTAGTTCCTCATTCTCTGAGCCTGTCATTTGGCTAACTGGTCCCAGCGTTCTCTCTCCGCATGCCAGCTGACCTACCTCCTTCCATTGTTGTTCTGCTTACCAGCTCTCCTTCCTCCTCTTCCTTACAGGGAGGCTGTGGAACACTTTCTGGAGGCCCTGAACATGCAGAGGAAAAGCCGGGGCCCTCGGGGCGAAGGGGGCGCCATGTCAGAGAACATCTGGAGCACCCTGCGTTTGGCATTGTCCATGTTAGGCCAGAGTGATGCCTATGGAGCGGCTGATGCCCGGGATCTGCCCACCCTCCTAACTATGTTTGGCCTGCCCCAGTGACAGTGGGATGGGCTGCCCTGTGAGTGTCTGTCTGGAGGGGTCCCTGCTCTGGACATGACTCCCTCTCCCCAAATGTGCCTACCAAGGGGGTGGGCTGATGACCAAAAGCGGTACGGCCTTTCAGGAGCTGCCTCAGTGTAGGACTGGGTAGTCCATGTTTTAGTTCCTACATCATTGTGGGAAAATGAGCTGTGTTGTCTCTAAGTTCCCTTGGTGATTCAAGGGCTGTACATCCAGCTGCAGATCTTTCTGCTCATCATGCCCTTTCTTGGTGCTGCTTTTGGGTAGGACCCAACAATATAGGGTAACTATTGTCATCAGCTGCCATTTCTGATAGGGTCTACCACATTTGTAATGTTTGTCCTTTCCCCCACTTTTACTGGTAATTGGTAATAATCCAGCTTCCCTGGGCAGTTGTACGTAAGAGATTCTTCTGCTGTGTAGCTCCATCGATGACTGTCTGGGATGGGATGTGTTAGGAGTTGGCCTGTTTGGTTGACATATTGATTTGGCTCAGCAGAGCTGAATTTCGGTAGGGGTGCTCATAGTTTTATCATTCTTGGCCCTCTCTTGGCTGTGAGCTCTGATTCCCTGTGAGTACAATGCTGATGCAGTAATGCTAGTAAGATCATAGCGATCCTGAGGAGCTGCCAGGGTCAATTGCTGCAGAGAGTGTTTGGTGTGGGGTGAGGAAGACTCATTTGTGAAATGAGCCTGGGGGGACTAGCTGGGATCAGATCAAGGGCTCTGTGCTGGGTCCTTTGGTGGGAGGCTGGAGCACGTGGGGAGAGGGCTGTGGCAAGTGCAGCAATCCCTCCTCTTAGAAAGAAAGACCTGTGAGTAGGACTTGAGCTAAATCGTCTCAAAAGTTGGTTCAGAAATTTCAATCTTGCCAAATTTCTAGCAGAGTTCAGTGTTACTATAAGCCTTTGCTGTACTTCTTGAAATGTTTCTAGGGGAGAGTGTTGAAAAACCTTCTTCCCCAATATTACCTACACAAGGTGAAGATTGAGTGAAGATGATGAGGAGGGAGCAGCTTGGATTCTTCTCACCTGTCCCGTGCACGGGGAGATACACTGACCCCCAGAAATGACTGCTAAGCCTCTTGCCTTGTCTGGAATAGCTAATGATCAGAGAGATGTTTTTTTTAAATTACCATGGTCCCAAGGTTCCATCCTGAAATTTATTTTTCTTTGTATGAATATGTGTAAATGATTTAAAAATAAAACTGTAAAATATTTGTATGAAGAATAAATGGGACTGATGTGGGCATGAATTTTGCTGCCGGTTGTGAGGCTGGGGTGGAAGGAGGAGGGTTGGTGTTTGGAGGACTGGTTTTTCACTTTTTATCTTTCAAATTCTCATTGGTGTATTGGTTACCCATTCATCTATCTAGTAATTGTTGAGCACCCAATGTCTGCTAGGTACTAAGGGTAGGATGGACAAGGCCCCTGTGTTTGTGGAGCTTCTGGATTGGAAGGAGACACAGAGGCTTAACAATCATGACTGTTTACATGTGTTACTACTACGAAGTACGCAGTGCTATGTAATCATTAGGTTGTTTTGTACTATGAATTACATGGTAGGATTTTGATAGTTTTGCAATGCATAGGGTAGCTAAAGGTTTTCATCGGGCTCTGTCTGGTTTTTATCAGGAACTGTATCAAGAGCCATATCAATATGGGTATCTATCCTGAGGAAGAATTTTAAAATATAACTAAATACTTATATTTGGAGACAGGTGTCCATGGCCACATTAGAAATAGAAAAAAAGTCTTTTTTTTTTCCCAGTGGACTCAAAAAGCTATAAAAACAAAAAATGTCTAAAATAGAACTGGTGCAGTAAATATCCAGACAGTGAAATATTTAGTTACTGTGTTTATAAAACAATTCCCAATGACAATAAATGCTAACAATATAATGAGAAAAAAAAGGTTAGCAAATTATTTACAGATTCTCTTAAGAAAAAAATTCATTGAAAAAAGCATAGGGAAATGCCCCAATATACTAAATGGGTGAAGATTATGAAGGATTCTCCCCCTGCTTTGTCATATTTCTCTGTAATTCCCAAGTTTTCTCAGTGTGTGTGAGACAAGAAAATTAAAGACTTTTCTAGACAAGAAAATTAAAGCGCCATGCGGGGGCAGGAGGCAGCGGCGGCATCTGTCGCCACCCGAGTGATCACAGGGCAGCTGGTGTCCTGGACTCTGAAGGGTGGGGAGTGGGCTGGGCGGGCAGGGGCAGCAATTCCCTGCATGGATGCAGGAAGGAAGTCAGCTGCGTAAATGGCTTAAGAATTGTGCTAATCCCCGGTTTAAGCCAAGTCTTCAGGTTTATCTACTTCACCTGCTTTTGGTAGCATGAAAGTGTCTAAGAAGATGCTTTTCTTGCATGGTCAGTGCCAGGTACATCTTTTGAACCCAAATCAAATTTGGCCAATATTAGTGAGCCCCTACCATGTGCCAAGTGCAGTTCCAGGCACCAGGGCTGTCATTCACAAGGCAGACAAGGTCCCTGCTCGCACAGCTTACACACCAGCTGGAGAGGAGACACTACACAAATCAGTTACAAGTTCAATGAAGAAATCAAAATGGCACGATGCACTAGAGCGTGGAGGGGAGGGTTGGTGGGGCAATGTTAGGGTGGTCAGGAAAGGCCTTTCTGGTGAGGGGACCTGCGGGACTGAGCGGAGGCAGCCATGGGGAGTTCTGGCGGAAGAGTGGTTGGGGCCTGGGGAGGAAATGCAAAGGCTCCGGTCTGAGAAGAGTGTGCATTCCAACAGCAGGAGGGCAGTAGTAGCAGACCCTGTCTCTCACCTGCCCCGGCTCCCTCCTCCCTCACAGCCAAGCGTCTGCAGGGAGTGGGCCAGGCTCACTGCCTCCACTGGAGGCCATCCCATTCACATCTCTTCCCACTGTGCTGTTTTCTGCACTAACCACACTGCTGAAAGTGCTTTGCTGAGGTCACAATGACTTTACATTGCTAAAGCCAATGGACACATTTATTTCTGATCTTACTTGACCTTACTCTGCCATTTGATCCTGAGGCAGCTCTGCCATACATGGTTGTGCAGGTTGTGCACTGCATAATTCTGTGCCATATGCCATAATTCTGCGTGTAGTCCATATGATGATGCTCCACAGTGTTGTGCAGTGCACAATCTGTATGGCTGTACTCAGTGGCCCTGCACTAATGACCACTCTCCTTTAAACCTTCTCCCCTGCTTCTGTTATTGCCTCTCTCCTAAGATTCTGCTTCTCAGTCTCCTTTATGTGTCTCTATCTGCTCCTTAAATGTTGATGTTGCTCAGGGCTCTATTCTTGTCTTGCTTCCTTTGCTTTAGAGGATCCCTTAGTGGCCTCATCCACACCTGTGGCTATAAGTACCGTTTAAATGCTGATGACAGTCTGGCTGGCCTAACTCTCCACCCCAGGCCTTAGATGCATGGCACAGTTACTATGTCCCATCCCCTCCCCTTGGAGGTTCCCCAGCACCTTCAACTCAGCAGGAATTTCCTTCTAAAAATCTCATTTTGCGCAATCTTGCAGACGTATGAGGAGAAAGCAGTGAGTGGATATGGACGCCCCCTCACTCTCCCGTAGCACTTCCTCAGTCTCCCAGTTCTGCAGGGCCCGCCTCCCCAGCGTAGCACACAGATGTCCTCTGGTCTCTGCGCCTCTGTTATTACTTTTGTTTGGAGGTTCATCATTCCTGGATTACTTGATAGCTTCTTGTTTCTTCCTCATTTTATTCACTCTCAATTCCTCATCACTGAAATGAATGTTCTTAGACATGACATGCATGCCGTCTCTCACCTCTAACTTCTCACAGTTGTGCGTGACGTGTAGAAGTTTAATCAATGCCTATTGAATGAGCTGAATGCATACTGGAAGTGTGGGTTGAAGAATCAGGAAATGCAAAAGGAGCTGATGCATGTGTGTGTTTATTCTCTCCTAGTTGGAGAAGATAAATAGGAATTCTTTGTCACTGTGTGCCTTCCTCCCACAAGGGTAAGTGCCCTGAGACAAAAGTACAGGATGGGCACTTTTTGGGAGGGCTCTGCCAAAGGAGAGCACATGTAAGGGCACACTCTCCTTCAGAACAAAGCCATGGAATAAGCCAGAAACCCGGTCCAGCCACTGGAAGGGAGAACACATCTCTGGAGAGGGACTTGCGCAGGGAGGGAGGTGTGTGTCCCACACAGAGGCTCTGCTGAGCCAGGGCTCAGGGGTCAGCAGTTACGTGGTAGTGGGAAGGAGGGCACTGCAAGGGCGCCGTGGATCTGGAGGGCAGGACTGTGCAGCTTGGCAACGGAACTTGCGAGTACTGAGTGAGGGCACCCTGATGCTGGTGTCAGGAGAGAGCAGCATGAGGAGACAGTGACAGAGGGTGGGACTGCCGTGGGTATGACTGATCAGTGACTGCCTTGACCACAACTGGCATTGCAGAGGCCACAGACGTCTGGATGAGCTGCTCTCTGGTGCCTGGGAGCTGCACCTCTTTTGGTCCTGCTTTCATTTGCACAGGCTGGGAACCAGGAGAGTATTGGAGCAGAACTCAACTATGGCCATGGCCAGTTGATAAGAGAATCAGAAGAGAACTCCAGCAAACCACACACACACACACACACACACACACGGAAATTCTCAAGAAAATGCCAGTAGAGCATAAAAGGACTTCCTAGAATGAATAAACATGATTTTCTAATTAAAAGTGCAATAAGTAAACAGAAAAGAAGGATGATCATTGCTAAGAACCAAATTAATTGTCTGAAAAATCAAAAGTATAATATAAAAAAATGAAAAATTATGAGGGAAAAATCAAGGGGTTAGTAGGAAAGACCTAGGAAACCTAATGTACAAAACAATAGAAATTCCAAAGGAGAACAAATGAGTAAGTAAATGAAATGAAAAACAGAAAATGCTCATGAGCCACGGCTTGACTGAAAGGCTGTACTGAATCCTATACAAGACTAACTGGAAAAACTGAGCTCCCTCCTGTCAGTTGGGGTGACAGGATTCGGGAATAGCAGAGGCTGTGTGGAGGTCCTTAACCAGCAGAGCAAGTGGACAGTTACCATGGCAGACGGTGAGGTTGGCGTGGGAGCAAGTGGGCCCTGACCCAGACGAAACTTGTGACGGTGAATAAGCCATGGCATGAAGGCATCGCAAAAGGCTGACGTCAGCCACTGCAATGGAATGTCAGGATCCCTTGCCCAGGTTCAAGATCTGAGCCAGCTATTGATTGAAGAAGAGGTTAGGTCCCTTTGAAAAAGAATCCTGTGATATCATACACAATATTCATTAAATATTCCAAATCCTCTCCAAAGGGACCTATGGCCATGTACTAGAGTAACCATATGCCAGGAAAAGGAGAATATCCAAATCTTCAGGGGATCTAAAATGCCATTATGTAGGTCTGTCCTAGGAACACTAGGAAAATAAAATGCCATTATGACCTTGCTTGTTACAGAAGGGTGTGAATGGTAGCCAGGAAGTAAATGGAGTCCTGGCCCAGTCCCCATGGTGGGTCTGATGTGGTCATTTCTTTCAACAGTTAGCCTTGTGACTGATACAATAAGTCATTATTACTAAAAGTGTCAGCCCCCTTCAGTTTCCCACACTGGAAACCCTAGTTCCCAACCCTCTCTCACTCTCATATCCCATCAGTTACTAAATTGTAGCTAAACCTTTTTTATTCATTGTTTAAAATTATTTATTATGTAACATTTGATACAGACCAAGAATACATTTAACTTAACATGTAACTTATAAAGCACAAAAAATGAGATCAATTCTTTTCAACTTTACAAGAATGTTATCAATAAACATTGAAACTCTGTTCCCCTCTGTTTTATCTCCTTGCCATTTTCTAAGAAGTAACCAGTATCCTGCATTTTACAAAATACTTTTATCACACATGTATACTTCCCTAAACAATAGGGTGTTTATTTTTGAGTTTTCTAAAAATGGCATCATTCTGTTGTGGATTCCTGGAATTTGCTTTTATTCATTTAACTTTATATTTCAAAGAATATTTCATATTTTAGTGTACAGCTACAGTTCACAAATACACCACAAATTATTCATTCATCCTTCTGTTGATTCACATTTAGGTTGTTTCCACTTTTGGTTATAGTGAACAAGTCATTGCTATGAATATTCTTGCAACTGTCTCCTGGTGCACATGTGCAAGAGATTTTTGGGTAGATGTCAAAGAGTAGAATTTTTGGGTAGAGTCTATACCAATTGTTGTGAATGTTTTTATTAGGTAACGCTGAACTGTTTCTAGAGTGAATTCCTTCCCCATCTTCAGTGTGTAAGAATTCCCATTGTTCTATATCACTCCCACACTTAGTACTGTTGGACTCCAACTTATTCTCTAACTTGGAATTGTTAGACTTATTAATTTTTCCATTCTAGTGACTTTAAAATGGTATTTCATTGTGATTTTTACTTTGCAGTTCTCTGATTAATAAGGAAATTGCACATCCTTTCATGTTTATTAAACTGATAAGAACAGATACTACACTTGATCTTAGCCAAAGGGCTGAGAAGCGATCTTCCATGTTTATTGATCATTCATATTTCCCCTTCTGTGAATTGCCTACTTTATATCTATTGTCCACTTTCCATTGGGTTGTCTTTGTATTGCTGATCTTTAGAAAATCTTTATATATTTTGGATACTAATCTATATGTACTACAAACAAATTTTGCCCATTTGTGGCTTGTCTTTTCACTTACCTTTTTGGTATTTCTTGATTAACAAAAGTTTCATGTAGTTGAATTTCTCACTCTTAAAAAATGATTATTGCTTTTTGTGTATATATCAAAAAGTCCTTGCCTACTTCAAGGTCATAAAAATATTATCGTATATATTATTCTTTAAGTTTTAATGCTTTGACTTTCATATTTAAAACTTTGAGCCAAGTGTGGTGGCTCATGCCTGTAATTACAGCTACTTGGGAGGCTGAGGCATGAGGGTCACCAGAGCCCAGGAGGTCTAGGCTGCAGTGTGCTGTGATCAGGCCACTGCACTCTAGCCTGGGTGATAGAACGAGACCTTGTCTGTAAAAAATAAACAAAAACTTTAATCCATCCAAAACTGAATTTTGTATGTGATGTGAGGAAAGGATCCATTTTAATATTTTTCCAATGGAGGGTTAATTACTCCAGAACCATTCATTGAATGACATCTTTTTCTAGTGATCTACGGTGCCACTTCTAGCATATAGCAAGCGTCCATATATATGTGGGTCTGTTTCTGGCTTTTGATTTAGTTTCATTTACCTTTTTGTCTATCCCTGTGCCTACATCAGACTGCCTTAGTGAGATAACTTCGTCATAAGCTGTTGTCTCTTTCAGGGAAAGTATCCTCCCCCACTTTCAGTTTTTGGAAAAAAATTCTTAAGCCTTTGCTCTTTCATATATGTTATATAAAGAGTTTATAAAATTCCATGAAAAAGCCTATTGGGATTTTAATTGGGATTGAATTTAGTCTGTAGATCAATTTGGGGAGACCTAATATCTTTATAGTGATTCTTCTCTTCCATGAAACTTGTATAAATATCTTTCAATATACTTAGGTCTTTGTTATTGTTTTAATGTAAAGTTTGGTATATGTGCTGCTGAAGGGAGCACTTAATGTAAGGTTTTATAATTGTTAAATTCATTTCTAGGTATTTACTTGCTATTATAAATTATGTCTTTATTAAATTACATGTTAAAATTATTTATGAAATATAAAAATGCAATGGATTTTTTGTGCAATATTATATCCAATTGCCAAATTCTCTTACAGATTCAGTAGGTTTAATAAATCTGACAATAGATTCTTTTGGATTTCCTACAATCATAGACAATCATACCATACAGAAACAATGACCTTTTTATTTCTTCCTCTCCAAACTTAACAACTATTGTATCATTTTTTATCATACTGTAGCATCTAGAACCTCCGGCACAAAACTGAATAGAAGAGTTTGTTGTACATGCAATACTTTTAATTTTTTACCAGTAAGGATTACTTTTACTGTAATTTTTTGGCAAAAACAATTTATCAGTTTATAGAAGCTTCTGTTTTCCTTATTTGGTAAGAATTTTTCTTTTTTAAAGAAATTGTGAATGTTACATTAAAAAGCATGAATAAGTGTTGATTTTAATTTCCTTTTATTCCCTTCTAATTAATAAAATTTTAATAGATTTAGGGGGTCCAAGGTGAATTCTGTTACATGTACATATTGTATAATGGTGAAATCTGGGCTTTTAGTGTACCCATCACCCAAATAGTGTATGTTGTACCCCATAGGTAAGTTTTCATTCCTCAACCTCTCCCACTTTCCCTCCTTGTGAATCTCCAATGTCCATTATAACACTCTGTGTGTCCTTGTACAGTTACAGTTTAGCTCCCACTTATGAGCAAGAGCATGTAGAATTTGTTTTTCCTGTTTTTGAGTTACTTCACTTAGGATAATGACCTCCAGTTCCATCCAAGTTGCTGCAAAAGATATTATGTCATTCTTTCTTATCACTGAGTAGTACTCCATGATGTGTGTGTGTGTATATATATATATATATATACATGTGTGTATATACTCACACACACACACACACACACGCACACACATATAGATTTTCTTTATCTGCTCAATGGTTGATGGGCACATAGGTTGATTCTATATCTTGGCGATTGTGAATTGTGCTGTGATAAACATACAATTGCAGGTATCTTTTTGATATAAAGATTTCTTTTCCTTTGGATAGATACCCAGAAGTGGCATTGCAGGATTTAATGGCAGATCTACTTCTACTTCTGTGAGAAATCTCCATACTGATCTCCACAGAGGTTGTACTAATTTATATTCCCACAACAATGTATAAGTGTTCCCTTTTCACTATATCTGTCACAACATCTATTGTCTTTTGACTTTTTAGTAATGGCCATTCTAATTGGACTAAGATGATATTTCATTGTGATTTTAATTTGCATTTCTCTGATGATTACTGATGTTGAACATTTTTTCATATATTTGCTGGCCATTTCTATTTCTTCTTTTCAAACATGTCTGTTGGGCAGGTACAGTGGCTCATGCCTGTAATCCTAGCACTCTGGGAGGCCGACGTGGGAGGATTGCTTGAGCTCAGGAGTTTAAGACCAGCCTGAGCAAGAGTGAAACCATTAGCGGGTCGTTGTGGCGCATGCCTGTAGTCCCAGCTGCTCGGGAGGCAGAGGCAAGAGGATTCCTTGAGCCCAGAAGTTTGAGGTTGCAGTAAGCTATGACAATGCCACTATGCTCTACCCAGGGTGCCAGAATAAGACTCTGTCCTAAAAGAAAAAAAAAAGAAGAAAAATGTCTGTTTATGTCATTTGCCAATTTTTTAAGAGGGTTGTTTGTTTTTTTCTTGCTGAGTTGTTTGAGTTCCTTGTAGATTTGGATATTAGTCCTTTGTGAGACACAGCTTGCAAATATTTTCTCCTATTCTAGGTTGTCTATTTACTCTTTTTTTTTCTTTTTATTTTCTGTTCCTATAACAGAATATTTACACTTTTGATTATTTTTTTTTGCTGTGCAGAATCTTTTTAGTTTAATTAAGTCCTATTTGTCTATTTTTGTTTTTGTTGTATTTGCTTTTTGGGTCTTAGTCATATGAGTTTAATTTCTTTAGAAATCTTCAGATAAATATAGACTATTAGCTAATTATTTCAGTATTATATTAGTCCAAAGTTCAAACATCATCTTGGGATTTTTCAAATTATATTGAAACTAGCATTAATGGACAATGTAATTACTATTGATAATCCAAATTCATCAGACACATGTAGCATCTAAAAATTTTACCCAGATTGTGTATTTGGGTAACTTGGTATAACCTACAAAATTTATAGTAATGACTAAGGCATTATAAAGACACTGATTATTAATAATAAATTTAAATAATAATTAAATCAAATTATTTAAATACCCATGTACACCAATATATACATTACATACTCTTAAATAATGGCAAAGGTAATAATAACTTACTTTATCTCTAAGGCAGGTGTAAGTAATTTAGGAGGTTTCATTTAATCTAGTCTATTAGAAAGAAAAATCCAAAGTCTTGCATAGGCTATAATGCCATGTCTGCATTTTATTTTACACCATGGGAAAAAGAATATATATGGAATTCTTGTATGTCCAAAATTCACAAATCCATTTACTTATATCTAAGTAAACTTGGATTAAAATTTAATAATTATCATATTTATTTTGTCATCATAACTTCTAGTTTTTGGTCTTAGGACAAAAATTTTTAAATGAAGTACATTTCAGTGATTCAAATATCATATATTTGAGTGGGGTTTAGACCCAGAGTTTTCTGTATTTATTTTTATTTTCTCTTTAGCCTTTTTATGATTACTAATCACTATCCTAGTGTTCACTTGTGTTTTTTTGGTACTTTTTCTTATAACACAGCAGGGACCCTGAGGTCATTAAACCAAAGCAAAGTTTCCTTTATGCCCATCTTAAAACTTTTTAAAGGAGGTAAAGTAGTTTATTAGAGAATAAAAATATTTAATATTTTATTAATAATTTATTACTTTACACCAATTCATATGTATGTATTTTATTTTTATTTCCTCACGTCAATGGAGTATTTATTTATTTATTTATTTGTTTTTTTTTTTTATTTTCCAGGGATATGGAAGCTGGATGGAGTATTTATTTTTAACCAAAGAATTTATAATTCAAAGTAATCTAGTATTTCACTTGAAAAAGCCTTTCCCAGGTAGGAAATCTCATTTTAAAATTTAGTTTGCCAGGCACAGTGGCTCACGCTTGTAATCCTAGCACTTTGGAGGCCAAGGTGGGAGGATCACTTGAGCCCAGGAGTCTGAGACCAGCCTGGGCACCATAGTGAGACATTGTCTCTACAAAATAAATATAAAGAATTAGCCAGGCATGGTGGTGCAGGCCTGTAATCCCAGCTACTCGGTGGACTGAGGCAGGAGGAACACTTGAACCTGGGAGTTTGAGGTTCCAGTGAACTATGATGACACCACTGCATTCCAGCTTGGGTGATAGAGTGAGACCTTGTGTCAAACAACATTAAAAGATTTAGTTTTATGAGCTATTAGTTCATGGGGGATATTAACATATTTAATATATTTGGGTAGAGTGGTGACAATTAAGATTGTACTCTCATTTTCTCACTAAGAAAGTTTTTCTTAAAGAGCTAGTGTACTTAAAGTATTCAGAGTTTGGTTTGCTATTTAAATTTTCTTGGGAGATGTATTAGTTATTTCTTGCCTCATAAATGCCACTCCAAAATTTAGTGCTTAAAAGAATAACAATAATTATTTCTCATGATTGTGTGCATTGTCAATCTGGGTGGTTCACCTGAGAACATTCATGGGCTGCCTGCAGTCATCTGATGGCTCAACGAGGGCTGGAATGTCACAGGGTGGTCTCAACAACACATCTGGCCAATGGCTAGGGTGGCTCAATTCTCCTCCAAGTGGAGAATTCTTCAGTAGGCTTGTCTGGGCTTCATCACAGCATGGTGGTCTCAGGGTGTCAAAAGGGAAAGAGCAGCAACTGCAAGGCCTCTGAAGACCAAGTCTCTGGATCTCAAACAACCTCATTTCTGACGCCTGTTATTGGTCAAAGCAAATTATTTATTTTACAATGTGCTGCCTTTGAACTCCCCCTGCATAAAGTCTGGGTCTGTTTCTGGCTTTCTGCTTGGTTTCATTTATCGTTTTGTCTATCCCATGTGCTTTTGCATAACTGAGGCCACCTGCCCCTGTGGGTTGCCCTCCTGGCTGTCACTGGCCTCAGGGGCTTTGTGACAACCCTACACCCAAGGCTAAAATGCCTTAGGGGGTTGATAGGGATCCTGTAGGTGCTGCAGCATAGTGAGTGCCCCGTGTGTGCCTCTCTACATTCTGCCCTCCTTAAGTGGCATGAGGTGCACTGAGAATTCACTGTAAGTCCCTTTACCCTGAATCCTTTCACTGTAAGTCCCCAGCTGTCATCTCTTTGTGGTGATCAGTGAGAGACTGCAGGTTCAGTTGAACATGGCATGGGGTGACATTGGCAGGGAGGGGAGATGAGACTTGGGCTTTGGCTTTGAGCAATTTAAGGGCCATGGTGTACTTGACAGGAACAGGCTTTGGTCTGGAGCTGCATGAGTTTAACTCCTGGAAAAAAATTATTTATTTTACAAACTTATAAGCCCAACCCAGAATCAAGGGTGTGAAGAAATAGATTCCATCTCTTGATGGGAAGAGAAGAAATGACACATTGCAAAGAGATGTGGATACAGGGAAGTATGACTTTTTGAGGACCATTATTATGGTGATCAGTTGCAGTAGCCTTTAAGATTGCTTCCAGGATTTATGTAAAATGCTTTATGGTCTTTCTTATGCCAACTACAATAGGAATCCATTGCAATTGAGACACTTTCTGGCTTTCACGTGTAAAGATATTCTAGAGACAGGCAAACTATTCTAGGTCAAAGTTTCCTCTAGTGGAAATTGTACAACTGGGTTTTATTCAATCTACCCATTTCTTTTGTTTAGAAATATATGGCCTTTGCAGACACTGCTTCTGAATCAAAGGGCTGGAGTTCCCTTGAGATCCCGAAATCATCTTTGATTCTCTACTCACCATCTTGGACATTTGTATAGGAAAACAAAACTCTCACTTGTTCAAACAATAGATGAAAATTATTAAAGTTTGGATACACTAGACATCACATGGCAGCCTTGTATTACAAAGAAAAGGAAAGAAAAGAACAGAAAAGAAAAGAAAAAAGAAAAGAAAAGAAAAGAAATAGTTGAATAGGGGGAAAACCCACTTACAACTTCAGGATAAGACACTTAAACACCTTGTCCTAGGAATTCAACACACTGAACATTTATTCTCTGGCTAAGGCAATAGTCCCTTGTTTTGAGGAAGGGTCACCATGCAGGGCCACATTTTTTGTTTTTCTCTAAGCTCTACTCTAGATGAATTTTTCTAACAATCTGGGAACTCATTCTCTGATCCCTGTGGAATGGCTTAATCTAAATGTCACAAAGAAAGAAAATTTTTGTCTCAAGTTGCGTTAATAAATCTATCTAACTTGATAAAATTTTTAGATAAAGAAACACTTATTCCAGGAGGACAGAGCTTACATCACTTTTCCTTAGAGTTTGATTACTCAGGCTTTAACAGTTCAAAAAATTCTCATACTGACTCCACTAACCATATCTGGCAGCCTCACTAGGCAGCAAGAAATACCACAGCCACCACTACTGTATATTTGCAGTTCTCTTACTTTTTGATGGTTCTCAAAGCCAAAGTATTCTAAGTTGTTTGGACCATGTTAGAAGCACAAAGCCAGACAGCCTTCAACATTCAAACAGAGATGCACAGTAACTATTTCTTCTGGGCCACATTTGGACTCATTTTGGAGTCACAATCATCTGCCTTTTACTTTTTAGTTTAAATGAGATGAATAGTCTCGATCTCTTCGTTTGAAAGAAAGAGCCAAAAGTAAAAGAAGAAAACATCATATGCATATACGTTTTAGCAATCGGAAGAAAAGAACTATAGGAGTCCAAATTAATTTGCAGCTGCCAACTCTGAACCAACAGCAGATGGCGCCAAAGGACTTTGGTAGCAACCAACAGCTTTGCAGCCATCTCCCTTACTACTTCCTGCTTTCTCCTCTGCCTACCCAGGGTTGCTAAGGGCGTCAGGTATGGCGTGGTGATTAAGAGCATAGACTCAGGAGTTAGACTTCTCAGATTCACAATACCACATTTGCTAGTTGGGTGACCTTGGATAGCTGACTTAACTTGATTTTCTTTTTTTTTTTTTTCCGAGACAGAGTCTCACTCTGTTGCCCGGGCTAGAGTGCCGTGGTGTCAGCCTAGCTCACAGCAACCTCAAACTCCTGGGCTCAAGCAATCCTCCTGCCTCAGCCTCCCGAGTAGCTGGGACTACAGGCATGCATCACCATGCCCGGCTAATTTTTTCTATATATATTTTTAGTTGGCCAGATCATTTCTTTCTATTTTTAGTAGAGACAGGGTCTTGCTCTTGCTCAGGCTGGTCTCGAACTCCTGACCTCGAGCGATCCACCCGCCTCGGCCTCCCAGAGTGCTAGGATTACAGGCGTGAGCCACCGCGCCCGGCCCAACTTGATTTTCTTCTTTGTAGAACAGGAATGTTAATACAACCCCTATCTGCCAGGGTTATTGTTAAGATTAGATTAATTATTACATATAATCATAAGGAATAATTCTTGGCACTAAGTTTTTAAAGTGTTAGGTGTTACTTGCTGAAACATATTTCCATCCTTATATTTCAAAACCTCCAATGGTATCTAATCCTATTGCATTGGCACCTCTCCTTCAATCTACACTTAGGCTCCATGGGAAGCTTCCTATGACCAATTGATTGGGAAAAAAATTCAGATCTGATTTACAGTGGTTCTGATAATATGCTGGTACCACCTGAAAGTGTATGACCACAGCATTATAGAATCCCTCAAGGGTGATCCTGAAAGAGATTTGAGAAGAAATATCTTCTTAATAAACAGAAATTTGAGCAGAGCATTTAGCTGTCCACTTTGCCTGGAAATAGAGAAGACCGGAAGTTATGGATCTATACTGATTCATGGGTAGTGGCTAATAGTTTCACTGGATGTTCAGGGACTTGGAAGAAGCAAGATGGGAGGCTGGATAAGTTGGGGAAGAGGTATGTAGATCAATCTTTTGTAAGAGCACAGGCGTGGAGATACTGGTGTCCCCTGTGAATACTCACCAAATGTCATCTGTTGTAGAGGTGGTGCTCAAAAATCATCTTGACAAGACGACCTTTCCTGTGAATGCCCACCAGCTGCTTTCCCAAGATACTTCAGTGCTCACTGGAGTTATGAACAAAGTGGCCATGGTGTCATGAACAGATGTTGTAAACGGGCTCAGCAATTGGACTTTCCCTCATCAAGGGTGATCTGGAGACACTTTTGGTAAGTACTAAACTTGACACTTGCAGAGCCCAAAGCCTCATTCTCAATATTACACTATGCCTGCTGTGACCAGTGAGCCACCCGGTAGCATACTGATTATATCAGCTCTATTCCATTGTGGATAAGGATATGATTATTTCCCTCACTGGACTAGACACTTACTATGGATGTGGATTTGTCTTCCCTGTGCACAACACTTCTGCTGCATCATTCTTGGATTTACTGAATTCTTATTCACCATGATGGTGTCCTATGCCATACTGCTTCTGCACTAAGAACTCATCGTACAGCAAAAAGATCAGGCAATGTATTCATACCCATAGTATTCACCAGTCTTGCCATGTTTCATTTTATCATCCTGAAATAGCTTGCCTGATAGAATTATGAAATGGTTTGTTGAAAACTCAATTACAGCATCAGCAGAGTGACAACCCTTTCAGGGGTTAGGGTTCTGTCCTATAAGATGTGGTATCTGATCAGAATCAGTGGTGGTTTTTCTCCCATAGCCAGAAAGCATAGATCCAGGGACAGAGGGCAGGAAGTGGAAGTGGCTTTCTTCATTGTTATCTATTATCCACACTCAAAATTTGTGCTTCTTGTTCCTGCAACTTTGGAATCTTTGACTTAGAGCTTTTAGTTCTCAAGGGAAGATGACTTCTACCAGAATACCCAATTATGTTTCCATTGAACTGGAAGTTGAGACCACCACCTGGTCATTTTGAACTCCTCATGCCACCGAACAAAAGGCAATGTGGCGGCAGAATAATGCCTCCTCCCACCATGATGTCCACATTCTAATTCCAAGAACCTGTGAATATGTAACTTTCCGTGGCAAAAGGACTTTTCAGGTGTGATTAAGTTAAGGATTTCGAGACGGGGAGATTATGCTGGATTACGTGCGTAAGCCCCCTGTAATCTACAAGCGTCCTTATAAACGAAGAGAGGGATGTGAGAGAGTCACAGAAGGAGATGTGACAACAGAAGCAGAGTCAGATTTTTTTGAACTGATTTTTTTGAACATGATTACTGGCTGGGGGCTGGGAGCCGAGGAATGCAGGTGTCCTCCAGAAGCTGGAAAAGCCAAGGAAACAGATCCTCCCATGGAGCCTCCGGAAGGAACCAGCCCTGTCGACACCTTGGATTTAGCCCTGCAAGACCCATTTTGAACTTCTGACCTCTAGAACTGTAAGATGATGAATTTGTGTTATTTTAAGCCACTAATTCTGTGGCAATTTGTTATATCAGCAATAAGAAATTATATAGGCAAAGAAGGGGCTTATTGAATAGACTGAAGTAGTTGATCTTGGTTTTCCAGGGGGAGACAGGAGCATAGCTGGACAATGTGGAAAGGAGGAACATGTCTCAAACCAGAGGCTTCGTTTGAGGCACCTCTCAGGACTTCCACAGACAGGCTAAAGATTAATGAAGGACCACAACAGCACAAGGCAGCTAAGACCTCTTGGAACTCAGGAAAATACAGATTTGGCCTCCCTACCAAATCAAGATGTCAGCCGAGGTGCTGGATGAGGACAAAGAAACCATGAACGTGTAGTGAAAGAGAAGCTAGAAATATCTTTAGTCTTGTGGCGGTTACAGAAATGAGGATGGTAGCAGCCATGTGTATTTCCCTCTTTCGTTTGTTTTGTAGATATATGTTCACATTAACCACTTTTCCCTCTCTTCTTTCTTCATACTTTTCATATAGAGCAGTGCTGATGGTAGATAGTGAGGAGAAAATTTGACTGTAGTAAAAGAGTCATTAACACCTCCCAGAGATCAATACAGTGATTGCTGAGACTCTGTGTTTTGATTTCTGGGAAGAGAATGAACATGACTTTATTTGAGGAAGAATAGTTCTGTCATATTAGATGGAAGCATGATGTTGTTATTCTTACAGTTTGGAAGTTTAAATATGTAGAGAAGTGTGTGGATACTGAATTTCTGAAGGAGTAGACTGCGTTGGATATTGTCTATTGGTGCTTAACATAATCTCTGACCTTATAAACACTCCTCTGTTCTGCAGAGGCTAGCGTCCAGGGAGCCACATTTCATGGATTTTCTTCTCACAAGGTTCTGGTTTAGATTCCAACAGTGAGAGGCATGTATCATATTTGGTGAAGCCATTATTCTCTCCTGCAAGTTATGAGGAGGTGCATGATGTGTGGCAGTCTGAGGGTTTGCAGTGGTTTGTGAGTGAGCTCCAGGCAGCTGAGATTACTGTTGAGGCCTTCACACCAACTCCTGCATTAGCAATAGACGTGTGCAGGGATAAGGGCTTGCTCATGCTTGCCCGCCTGTTGCAGACAACAGTGGGCCCAAAATCCAACGAGGTTAGCATTGTCTATATTACAGCACTTACTCTGGTCGGACACACTGCCATGTCATGTCCACCTCTTTTATCGTCCTTATAACCTTGTTTAGAAACTCCAAGATCACCACTATTCACTCGAGGATTGGTAATCATTGTCATTCAGAGCATGGGATTTTAATACTAAAGATGTCTGTCGAATAAATTCCTTGAGACCTCAGTATAGCATTTCCTGTATTCTTATTCCTCCTGTTTGAATAACTCTGCTTATGGACCACTGCACTTAACAGGATGGTAACTCTAAAGCACGTCTTCCATGAGAACTGCTGAGGAAGCAAACGCCAAGTTCTTGACCACCATAGGGAATTAAAAGCATTTCTGTTTTGTGAAAAGATGGGGAAATGGTATATCAGGTCATTAAATATGAAATGTCTGATTTCGAGTCAAAAGTGTACTTTATTACATCGCAAACAAGAAGCAGTACAATTAATCAAAGTATACGACTAAACTATCAACACAGTTTTGTCATCTTTTT
>CM052440.1:79335935-79346130 GCA_028533085.1 Varecia variegata | reverse complement strand
TACTCACAAGCACCCTCATCATTTCATCCAATTGGTTGCAGTACACATCCACTGTAATTGATTGACCAGCTTTCATGAAGCTATAGTGGATAACACCAGCGCTGGACCACCAAACAGACACCATTAGCTTTTTTTGATGAATATTCAGTTTTGGACTGTGTTTCGGCACTTCATCTTTATCCAACCATTGTGCCGAACACTTGGAATTGTCAAAAAGCATCCATTTCTCACCATATGTAACAATATGGCATAGAAATGGTTCACCTTTATGTCATGACAGCAAAGAAAGGCAAGCTTCGATAAATGATCCATGTTAATTGCAGCACTATTCCTAACATCCAAGACATGGAAACAACCTAAGTGTCATCAACAGATGACTTTTGATAAAGAAAATGTGGTTTATATACACGATGGAATACTATTCGGCCTTTAAAAGAAGGAAATTCTGTCATTTAAAACAACATGGATGAAACTGGAGGAAATTACGCTATGTGAAATAAACCAGGCACAGAGAGACAAGTACCACATGATCTCACTTGTATGTGGCATCTAAAAAAGTCAAACTGATTGACAGAGTGGAAATAGAATGGTGGTTACCAGAGGTGGGGGTGGGAGATGGGGAAAGGGGAGATGTTGGTTAAAGGGTACGAAGTTCCAGTTAGATTGAAGGAATAAGTTCAGATGGTCCAATGCACAGCATGGGGAATATAGTTAATAATAACGTACCATATATTCCAAAATTGCTAAAAGAGAGGATTTTAAATGTTCTCACCACAAAGAAATGATAAGTATGTGCGGTGATGAATATGCTAATTAGCCTGATCTGATCATTCCACAATGTATACATGTATCAAAATATCACATTGTACCCCATAATATATGCAATTATTATTTGTCAATTAAACAAAATTTTAAAAGTACCAGGCACATAGTAAACATTAAATAAATATGTGCTGAATTTCACTATAAGTTTCTTAAAGTAATTTACAGTTATTTTAGAAAATTAAGAACATATAGAAATTTAGATGTAATTTCTGGAAACATTTTTAAATATTTGTTTGAATTTGCAAGTACATTAAACTCTTTGAGAAAAAAATTAAGAAAAAAGAAAAAGATCAATATATTTTACTATAAAATAAACTTCTACAAATCCATAAGAAAAAGACTGTTTTTCTAATAGGAAAATGGGTGAGAGACTTGAATGACCACTTAAAAGAAGATATCAAATTACCTAAAAACTTAAGAAAAGATTCTTAACCTCATTAGTAATCAGAGAATCAAAATCATAATGAGACACCAATATATACTCATTAAATTGCTAAAAGTAAAATTACCCCGGTGCTCGGTATTAGAGATCTGGCGGGAAAATAAGTTTGGAAAACTTGTCATCACTTAACAAAGTTGAATATATGCAAACCTCCTGTCTCTACAGTTTCACTTCTAGGCATATACTCAACAGAAATGTTTTTGTATGTGCATCAAGAGACCTGTAGAGGAATGTTCAGAGGAGCATTTTTTTGGGTAATCCCCCAAGGTGGAAACCTCAATGTTCTTGCTAATGGAACTGATAGATAAACTATGGTAAATTCATAAAATAGAATAACATGCAGCAATGAAAACGAGACCACAGCCACATGTAGCTACAGGGATAAATCTCAGAAACATACTGCTTAGTAAAAGAATATATACTGTATTATTCCATTTATATAAAGCTCAAAAACAGACAAGGATAAACTAAAGCATTTAGGTGGTAAAGCTATAAAGAAAAGCAAGAAAGCGATTACCACATAAATCAGGATAGTGATTAACTTTTGAAAGAGGGCGAGGGTTGTGAATGGGGAGGGTTTCTGGGAAGCTGACTTTCTCTTTTTAAAAATCTTTTTATTTATTTATTTTTATTTATATTTCAGTAGTCTCAGGGGTGCAAGGGGTTTTTGGTTACATGGATGAATCACATAGTGGTGATGTCTGGGTTTTTCGTGTACTCATCACCTGAATAATATACATTGCTCCTGATAGTATTTTTTCTTCCCTCCCTCCTACCCTCCCTGATTCTGAGTGTCTAATGTCCATTGTACCACTCTGTATGCCCCTGCATACCCATAGCTTGGCTCTCACTTATAAATGAGAGCATGCAGTATTTGGTTTTCCATTCCTGCATTACTTCACTTAGAATAATGACTGCCAGTTCCATCCAAGTTGCTGTCAAAGACATTATTTCATCCTTTTTTTATGGCTGAGTAGTATTCCGTGGTGTACATACGGCACATTGTCTTCATCCATTCCTTGGTTGATGGGTGCTTAGGTTGATTTCATATCTTTGCAATTGTGAAAGGTGTCTTTTTGATATAATGAATGACTTCTTTTCCTTTGGGTAGTGGGACTGCTGGATCTAATGGTAGATCTACTTTTAGTTCTTTGAGGAATCTCCATACTGTATTTCATAGAGATTGTACTAATTTACATTCCCACCAACAGTGTATAAAAATTCCCCTTTCACTGTATCTGCTATAACATCTACTGTTTTTTGACTTTTTAATAACGGCCATTCTGATGGGGTAAGGTGGTATCTCGTTGTGGTTTTAATTTGCATTTCTCTGATGATTAGCTGATGTTGAACATTTTTTCCTGCTTGTTGGCCATTTGAAGCTTTCCTTTTAAAAAAAATCTGTTCATGTTGTTTGCCTACTTTTTAATGGAATTACTTGTTTTTTTTCTTGCTGATTTGTTTGTTATTGTAGATTTTGGATATTAGTCCTTTGTCAGATGTATAGTTTGTGAATATTTTCTCCCATTCTGTAGGTTGTCTATTTACTCTTTTGATTATTCATTTTGCTGTGCAGAAGCTTTTTAGTTTAATTAAGTTCCATTTATTTATTTTTGTTTTTGCCTTTGCTTTTGGGGTCTTAGTCATAAATCCTTTGCCTAGGCCAATGTCGAGAAGAGATTTTTCTAGGTTTCTTTTAGAATTTTTATTGTTTCAAGTTATACATTTAGGTAACTGATCTATCTCTAGTTAATTTTTTTTTCTTTTTTTTTTTTTTTTTTTTTTTTTAGACAGAGTCTTGCTTTGTTGCCCGGGCTAGAGTGAGTGCCATGGCGTCAGCCTAGCTCACAGCAACCTCAAACTCCTGGGCTTAAGCGATCCTACTGCCTCAGCCTCCCGAGTAGCTGGGACTACAGGCATGTGCCACCATGCCCGGCTAATTTTTCCATATATACATTTTTAGCTGTCCATATAATTTCTTTCTATTTTTGGTAGAGACAGGGTCTCGCTCTTGCTCAGGCTGGTCTCGAACTCCTGAGCTCAAACAATCCGCCCGCCTCGGCCTCCCAAGTGCTAGGATTACAGGCGTGAGCCACCGCGCCTGGCCTCGAGTTAATTTTTGTGTATGGTGAGAGATAGGGATCCAGTTTCATTCTTCTGCATGTGGCTATCCAGTTTCCCCAGCACTATTTACAATTTCTATTTCTTAACCTAGGTAAAGGTTTATATGGGTGTTTGCTTTTTAATAGTTTATTAAGTTGTACATGCATCTTGCATATACTTTTCTCTGTGTATGTTATACTTAACAATAAAAAGATTTTAAAAGGTAAATCTCTTAAATTGTACCTTTTGGAAACCTGAAAAAGGTGAGTTGTTAGCAAAAACGTTCTTGAATGAGGTGTTGTGAGTGGCCTCTAAAAATTGGTGAAAACCATGCTATCTTACCACCCCAAATCTGAGAAATAGTCTGCACTCAGAAACACTTTATAAGGGTCTTTAAATTCTTGCTTTTCTTAAAAAATTGAAAGTGTAAATCATAGACCATTGTCACAGACCATGTATTTAACAGTACAGTTTATGCAGGAAAGAGAAAGTAGAACTCCAATCAGAAGACCCACACTTAGAGAAAAGCATTGGCTCTATATTAAAAAATATATATAGTCACACAATGCACATATAAGTATATATGTATATATATTGTAAGTAAAAATATTGAAGTTCTGTATGCATCATTTTTTTGGATTCTTCATTTTAAGATTTTAAATTAACTGCCAATTTTTCTGAGTACTTTTACTCTATTTGCAAGGCATTGTTACAGGCATCGGCAAAAAGTGGCACACAAGATAGACATAGTCTCTGTCCTCCTGGGTTTATGCTCTAGTGATGAAGAAAACATTAAGCAAATAATGATGAGATGGGGAGAAGTAAAAGGTGCTATGGATGTAAATGGACTCACTTGTGAATCGTAGTTGATGGGGGAAGCCTGAAGAATGACTCAGCGAGAGAAGATGAGAGTGTTGTAGACACAGCAGGGTCTTGGCTCCCTCCCCTAAGGAGGAGCATGAGCTCTCAAAGAAGAAACGCTCCAAAGGCTAGAGGGGCTTAGGAGAGAAGGTGGCCATGACTGAGTGAGACAGGAGACCAGACACACTGAGCATTTTACTGGGGAGGGAGAAGAACAAGGAGAGAAAAGGAGTTAACTGTTCTAAGTTATGAGACTGTGTGAAGAGAAATGACTGGGAAAACATTTTAAGGAAGAACAGTTGTCTGCTCTGTGATGTAAGTCTTTTTTTCCTCCCTTGTCATCAGGAGATATTCAGTAAGGACATAAGTTCAATAATTTAATTTTTAAATTTATTAACGTTGGGGAAATGGTTCTTGGGGAAGGAGCACCATATTTGAAGTGTGTCATTGATAACTTTGAGTTTTCCAGGGGCAGGGGGCCAAAGATGGAAACATCTGGAAACCACGTCATATGGAGCTAGGCTGATTGTGATGTATGTAATTTAGCTCAACTACAAGTAGAATGAGAGTGGAGTTTTCTTAGACAATTTCTTCACATGTCTGCTGCACAGAAATGGAAAGAGATGTGTTCTGAGCTCCAAAGGGCAAAACTCATGGCCAGAGGATGGAGGTCTCAGGGAGGCAGGTGTGTGTTCAAGCGAAGGTAAGACAAGCTGTCAAGGAACGTTTCCTTTGTGATAGTCTATGGGGAGTGAAAGGGTAGTGTTTGTAGCGGCCCTATCTCTGTGTCTATGACCTGGATATGCCAGGTCTCTTCTGGGGGGATGGAGTTGGGGTCCGGGAGGAGGGCAGAGGCTGTTCACAGCATGATGTGCTTCCTAAGCATTGGTTTATAAACTTAATGTATATAAGGGCATTTCCTGCTGCTTCTGTTCAGTTCCATCCTCACCCAAGGGACATAGTTTTCCCTTCGTGCCACAAAGTGTTCAGGACTATTGAAAATAGGAGCACATCTTGCCCTAGGAGTCCTTCCACTTTGGCTCTAGGTCTCTCCTGCCACTCTGCACGTACCTCTTTCTTCCAGGCCACCCTCCCTCCCCAGTTCACGTACCCTTTCCTTCTCTCTTGTCCTTTCCCCAACCTGGCCAGAGGGATAGGATCACCAATAGAAATGAATTTACTGAGTTACGACTATCTCTACTTGTAGCAGAGTGAACCCACTGCATGGGTGTCTCCCTACTTTTTATTTTTTGATTCAACATTCTTACTTAAAACGATAGGATGGTTCCCATTGTACTTGGAATAAAATCCCTTTTCGTGATCCGGTCCCTGCAAACCTCTTTGCACCATTTCCCACCCCTCTCATCTGTGCTTACTGTACTCTGACCACAGTGCCTTCCTCTTTCTTTTTTCCCCTTATGATTCCTCTTGGGGCATTTGCACTGGTTGTGCCAGCATGCTTTTCCATTGCTGGATCCTTCTTAACATTCAGGTCTCAGCATAGGTCTCTTGAGTGAGAACTATGCAGTCTAGAGCAGTCTAAAACACAGAGGAACCCTTTATCAATTCAGCTGTTTTAGTTTCTTCATAGCACCTGTCACTCTCTAATGTTTTCCTTTCTATTTATAGATTTATTTTCTATATATGGTCTTTTTCATGTGTAATGTGAGTTCTAGGAGGCAATACCATGATGACTGACATTGATTGGGCTCAGGAACTGGTTCAAAGTTTCCAGGACCAGGTGTTGGCCTCCAGTCAGTGTCTACACTAACCCACTTATTTTCTGCCACCCCCACAGTGTGCACGCTCATGCACGTGTGTGCGTGCACACATACACCCCCCACCGCACACATATACCGACGTGAGAGCCGGTAACAGAGAGGAGGTACATCTCTTAGTGGTGCTACCAGAGTCCTGAGCTAATGTAGTAACTTGTTTCTTTCCACTTCAGGACAGCAGCTGTTAGCCTATAGGTCAGGGAGGACCAGACTTGCTGGCCACTGAGCCTCCTGGGAAACTCCTTAGAAATCCTCAGAGCAACCTGTCAGGCACCCACGTACCCCCACCCCTGCAACTTGACCTGCTGGCTCCCCTTCACTCTGTCTATTGCGCCTGCCAGTAATTTACTTTTTTGTGCAGAACAATTTTTGTTGTCTCGGTCTCTACGGTATCCTTCAAGGTTGGCTTAGGAGGACTCTCCTTTCACAATGTTTTCTTAGGCAAAAGAAGCCTCTCTGCACCTCATCTCCATGCTTACGTCATGTAGACTGTGCTGCAGTTCCTTTGTAATAGCAAATTTTCCTTCCTGCTGCATTCCTGTGTGGTTTTAACTGGAAAGCAACCAAATGATAAATACACGTATCAACATCCTGCCTCCTCTGTTGTGTCTGATTAGCGCTTACTAAGAGGCCTCGTGGTCTCCACCTGCTCGTGTGTTGTGGTTTGTCTTGTGTATCTTTGGAGACAGGGAGAGATTGGCAGCATCTGTACATTTGTTGAAGATAAACTGTTTCCGTTTTTGAGAATTGGAATTTGCTGTATTAATTGCTGAAAACTTATGCTTTTGAAACTCAAATATAAATTGCCTAGGAATGTTCTCAAATCTAATTCTTCCTTACATAAGACAATTTCTCTTAAATGCCTAGCACAGTGACATTCAAACATTCAATAAACATTAGCTGAGCATTTTTTAAGTTGTAGACATTGAATATGCAGAGTCACTTCCCTCAAAATCTAGCTTAGGAGAGTAAGTGTCACATAAATAAATGAGTAAGAATTCCAGGCACTATGGTAGCAGTACCTGGGAGGCAGAATGGGGCATAAAGCAGGTAAGCAGGTATAGGCTTTTCCCCACGGCAGATGCCTGCGGCTTGCAGAGGCCTTAGTTAGCATGCCCAGATAAAGAAGGATTCAAGGATAAAGAAAAGAGAATCTGTTTACATCATTTTTAGATATTAAGGGGAAGAACAAATTTGCTGTATTTTCAAGCAGGTTGCAGGTAGCACTTTAAGCTGCACCAAAGCTTCACAACAGCACAACAGAGCACCTACGTGGAACATCTGGCTTTGGACTCTGATTGCCAGCCATAGATGGACAATCTTGGATCAGCCTCCCAAATTCTTTCTTTTTTATTTTTGCATGATTTATTTGTGCTTTTCCACTAAGTATAAAGCAGATTCAAAACCCTAAAGCTCCTCCCAAATTTTTACTGCTCTCTCCTAAAATTACCCTGTTACAAAAGCACACCTTTTAGATGATTTTAGAATGTAATTACTAATTTAGGCAAAGGAATTCTTTGATTTTCAGCAGACCTGAGGGCACTGAAAGTCCTAGAGGCAAAATGTGCTTCCTAGCTCACAGTTGGGATGGATGCCTAGCGGCCTGAAGCAATGTAAATCTGCTAAGGTCAGCTGCTTAAATTCTGTTCCTCTTTTATTTTGGTTTGAATGTCTTCTGGGATAGAGATGGAACCGTGATGACACTAAATTTAGATCCAATTGGATTAAGAATCACCACTCACAAAAGCTCAGATTGCTTTGGAGTGGTTAATTGCACAGGCTTCTGGCCAGAAGTAGATTAATCATGAAGCTAACGAAGCTTAAGTTTCATGGCTTCTCATTGTACCAGCTGCTTCCAAGGCCCTGGGAGGGGCTTTAACATTGCGTTGCAGAAGTCAGCTCTTTTAAATGCAGTCAGTTAAGGTGGTTGTGTCTTTCCACTCCACCCTCTCTCTACCATAGTTCCCCTTGCCATGGCATTTTAGATTAGTAGTTTTGTATTCGTTTCCTTAAAGAGGGTCCCTCAAATTGCACAAGCTTCAGACTCCTCCCTGGATCCATCCCTAGTTCTGACCATGATTGTGGCTTCACCCCAAGATTGTATTAGTAATCAAATGAGAGGAAATGGGTCCTTATTATAAAAAGGATGTACCATCTTCTTGGATAGAGGAAAAAAAGCAATTCTGTGAAATTATTTCTTATCCAAAGAAGGTAGTTAAAGGGGCCTGTGCATGGAGCACTAAATCTTTGAATCAGATTTGCTCAGGAAGTCAAGAAGAAACTGAAGAGGTTTAAAAAGCATATGTTGGCTGTTTGTCAGTATAGGAATGATGGAAGAAAAAAATAAATTAAAAATGATGGATTGCTTAATCTGGTGGAAAGGAGAGATGATTAAGATTAAGGTCAAGATACTCAGGAACAGAAGGGGAGAAATGGGATTGTGACCGTCAGCAGAGACCGATATAAAAGGAAAAAGATGCACCTAGGTCCAGCTGCTTTAAAAAAGGATTTTTTAAAATGAGAAATGGTGACTGGGAGCCAACAAAGTCCAACAGAAGAAGCAAGGTGAGATCTGTGAGAGCTGCTTGGAATGAATGGAAAGAAGGAAGCCTGGATCCAGAAAACTGTTGAGAATCACCTTCTTAATGTGAGATATTTCATCTTCTTTTCAAGTATTCTTTCTTCATTATATTCATCAGAATAGGCTAAGTTATGCTGCTGGAACAAGTTAATCCAAAAATCTCAGTAGCTCACACACACACCAAACTTATGTATCACCATGCTGCCAATCTCTTGTGGTTACTCTGCTCCACATAGTAACTCAGGGACCCAGGTTGACTGAGGTGCCGCCATCTTGCAGATACATCATCCAGAACATACTGCGAGGGCAGGAAAAGAGAGAGACCAGAGAATCACACTTGGGCTTTTCATTGCCTCCACTTGGAAGTGACTCACGTGATACCCACTCACATTTCGTTGGCCAGAATAATCACTGGAGATTAGGAAAATAAATATTTGATGAGTATCACTGGCCATAACCGCAGCCTATGCAACTCTTGATAGTGACTCTGTCAGGTTTTTCTTGCCTTGGAGAGGCTTTAGAGATGCAGCGTTGTGCAGAAATTGGACACAGTCTGAGTTTTCCCAGGGTGAGATTTGAATACATTGTATATTTGATTGCTTTGACTTGTAGGGCCTCTAACTCCTTGCCTCCACTTTAGTCTGTGCTGAGGGTGATTACTCAAATTTTGTGTCTCCCCTCTTCCCTACCTCCAATGTCTCTGATGGTCATTAATTGCAGGGTTATTTTCATCCTTTGTTCATGCATTCATTTCTTTATTTATCCAGTATTTATTACACTCTTACTACGTGCTCTGGCTTTACTTGGCACTAAAGACACAAGGAAGACTAAGACACAGTCCTGGCTCCCAAGAAGCTCCCATTTTGGAGATGATAAGCAAGTTTGTACAGATCACATAGACATTGCAGTCATTTCTAGCTGGAAGGACCCACAAGGACTCCACATAGATGACAGCTGTGTGCATTTATAATGTTGGGGAAATTTAGGAATTTGTTTGCAGGGGGCTTGAAAATATGCACTCTAGAACACAGATATGCATAAATATAGGGTTCTCTATTTTTATAACTGATCTCATTCTGCTTGCTAACAAGGGGTATTTGTTTTTTTTTTTCATTTCTTTCAGGATTTATTTTTTGATTTTTTTTTTTTTGAGACAGAGTCTCGCTTTGTTGCCTGGGCTAGAGTGAGTGCCGTGGCGTCAGCCTAGCTCACAGCAACCTCAAACTCCTGGGCTTAAGCGATCCTACTGCCTCAGCCTCCCGAGTAGCTGGGACTACAGGCATGCACCACCATGCTTGGCTAATTTTTTGTATGTATATATTTTAGTTGGCCAGATAATTTCTTTCTATTTTTAGTAGAGACGTGGTCTCGCTCTTGCTCAGGCTGGTCTCGAACTCCTGACCTCGAGCGATCCGCCCGCCTTGGCCTCCCAGAGTGCTAGGATTACAGGCGTGAGCCACCGTGCCCGGCCCAGGATTTATTTTTTAAAAAAATTTCAGAATATTACAGAGGTACAAACATTTTGGTTACATGAATTGCTTTTGTACAGATTGAGTCAAAGTTATAAGTGTGTCCATCACCCAGTGTGCATTGTACTCACAACAT
>CM052440.1:79305154-79327751 GCA_028533085.1 Varecia variegata | reverse complement strand
ACCATGCCCGGCTAATTTTTTCTATATATATATTTTAGTTGGCCAGATAATTTCTTTCTATTTTTAGTAGAGATGGGGTCTCGCTCCTGCTCAGGCTGGTCTCGAACTCCCGACCTCGAGCGATTCACCCGCCTCGGCCTCCCAGAGTGCTAGGATTACAGGCGTGAGCCACTGCGCCCGGCCATGTCACTTTTTTTTTTTTTTTTTTTACCATTTCTGAAATTGGAATACATCTTAAAATCCATAGTATGTCCCAGTTTAATTGGCATTATTTTAAAATTTTTTCTATTTTGAGGGTCACGTAAAATAATGGTCCATTTTACCATTGAGAGCATTTTAGATTTGATGAAATAACTGATGTTAACGCCTCCTTTTCCTCCCCTCCCTCAGCACTGGAAAGTCCGAGGGCAAGTGTCTGGCAACGAAGGGGAAGAAAAGACTGTGACACTGAAGTTCCTCCCCTGACCACCTCTTCATCTCCGTGGCAAAGTGTCATAAGAGACATAGCTTTGAAATGACCTGACGTGGGGCCCTGCATAAAGAAGGTGCTTTTTGGCCAAGCTGGAGAATGAGCTGGAAATGCTGCAGTGGGTTTCAGTCCCTCCCTGTGTGGGAGAAAGGAGTGCTGTGTCCAGGTAGGGTGCCCATTTGTAGGGGAACTTCAGTTTTAAAGGCTCAGATAGGAGCACTTGTGGGTGGTCCGTGGGAAAGAGCCTTTTCAGGGCATGGTTGTGAAACTTGAGCAGCTTGGTGATAACACTGATTTTTAAATAGTGAAGCCGACCCAGCTTCTGAGTGGCTGTGCCGGAGTCAGTGAGAGGGAACCCTGGGTGGGGGGTGCCAGAGCAGCCGCTAGACTTGCTGCGCCCGGCTGGGGCAGGCTGCTTCCAGCGCCTGTGGCCCATCTGAGGATGGGGGTGCTGGCTGGGGTGTAAGTCACCCGGGGCCCCATTTGGCCTGGAACTTTTACATATAAACATTATAAAGCTCGGTCAACTTTATAAACGTGAATTCACATTCTTAGTTAAGGAAATGCTGAGTATCAATTTATTTATTTATTTATATTTCAAAATATTAAGGGGGTACAAATGTTTTTGGTTACATGATTCGCTTTTGTAATGCTTGAGTCACAGCTATAAGTGTGCCCATCACCCAAATAGTGTTCATTGTACCCATTAGGTAGGTTTTTGCCCATCCTCTCCTCCCCCTTCTCCCGTTTTATTTTCATTGAGTTTTACTTCCATCCTCAGTTAGTTCCAATTTAATAGCAACTACATGTGGTGTTTTTTTTTTCCATTCTTTAGATACTTCACTTAGGAGAATGGTCTCCAGTGCCAACCAAATTGTTCCAAAAGGTATTAATTCATCCTTTTTTATGGCTGAGTAGTACTCCATGCTATACCACATTTTATTAATCCACTCATGAATTGATAGATGCTTGGGTTGATTCCACATCTTTGCAATTGTGAATTGTGCTGCAATAAACATTTGAGTGCAGGTGTCTTTTTGATAAAATCTGAATATCAATTTAGAATTCAGGAGGACATGGGGCACACTCCTACTCTCATCACTGTTGTGACTAGAACTGTTCCTGTCCCAGTCACCTGGGTGACAGGTGTGTGGTTGGGAAGAGGGTGCTGTGTGTTAAGAGCAGCACTGCTAACCTCTGCAGTGCCTCGGGCACCAGCAACCCTACTGTGGACCCCATCCCCAAATGAGAGGATTGTTTGTACTTCACAAGAGCATCATCAGGCCAAGAGGAGGCCCTCCGGTGCTCAGGTGAGGGTTGGGGAGAGGAAACTAGAACTGACATCTCTGTGGGCAGTTGTGTGCGACTACAGATAATTCCCTAAGGTAGTTGCTACAGTGTAAAGTGATCCAGAGTGATTTGTGGACATGTGCAAGGCACCCTTAGGGATTTCCTAAAATGCACAGGCTGTAGAACTCTCAAGGGTGAGGGAGAACTTGGATCTCATGTGATTCAGGTATTGATGTTGGTGTCTCTGCCTTAATACTCAGATGCCCCCATTTCTCTCCATCCCAACTGCTGTGCTCCCTGTTCAGAGAACCACCAACTCTTGTCTGAGCCCCCTGCTCCATCATGCTGCTCCACTCTTGTCCTCCCAAGTGCACCCCCTTTGTGGCAGCAGAGTGACTCTTCTAAAATGCGACCTCATTGGGTCAGTCCCTGCTTAGAAGTCTTCAGTGTCCAAGTTGAAAGCCCAGCCTTGAACTCAGGGGGACCTTCCTGAGAGTCCTCTGCTTACCTGCTGCCTAGTGGCTCTTCATTCCCGGCTCGCTCTCCATGGTCTCGGCACACTTCACTTTCTATACCTCAGGAAAAGGCCAAGATTCCTCCCGCCTTTGGGAATTTTCTGTTCTCTCTGCATCCTCTTCCACCTGACTTTGTGAGATTCATCAACATTAGAAGATATGCACAGGCCTTATTTTAACTGGGAATTTTCCTATGAATTCCCTCATCTCATGTGGGTGCCCCCATCCACTTCGGGAACACCAAAACCTTGCTTTATAACACTTGCTCAGTTTGTGGACACACACTCTACAGTAAGCTCTGTGGGTAGGGACTGTGTCTATTTTAGCTATTCTTATATCCTTTGCACAGTTTCTGGAATTTACTGGGTATTCAATAAATACATGTTGAGCGAATGACTAAATAAAGATATGAATAAAATCTTGGTGTGCAAGAGACGCTAGGCTGGATTACAAAATACCCCTGTCTTAAACCTAATTAAATGAATATTAAAAAAACCCCCGGGCTATCAAAACACTTACCAGCAGCAACCAAATGAGGAAATGGGCTTAAGCCAGTGCAATACGCTCCACAAAGGTGGCTAACATAAAAAACAGAATGTTCCGGGGGTAGCATGGGACCCTGTGTTGCCCATCTAATGTGTGAACAGGACCCTGAACAGGAGTATTTACACACTCTAGAGAATTTTCACTTTATCATTTTCTTCTTCTGACCAGGTGTAGAAAAAATGGCTGCTGATGGAAATGGCTGAAACACAAAAGTGAGTAACTGGGGCTTTCTCTGCTTGCTGGAAATGAAGGTGTTAGTGTTCACCCCAAACCTCTGTGGGCCAAGGAGAGGAAAGGCAGAGGCTGCTACCCAACTGCCTGGGGGGTCTTTCTGCCTTTTGTTTGGCTCAGGCTTGCAGGTGAGCCTCTGCAGGTGGCTCAGGGGTGTCAGCTGGCCTTGGGTTAATAGTGGTTGGGACCAGTTGGCTCAGACTGAGAGGCACCTGTGGGATGCAGCGGTGTGTTGAGGAGTGGGGCTAAGGAAACAGCGCTGTTCAGCCCAGGAGGATAGAGGCTGGACCCTGCATTCACACTCAGGCATTGGAGCACAAGAGAACCACGAATGGGGCCTGAGGTTTAAAGCTGCCTGTGGGAGGGGCACTGAGTGGATGAAATGTGAGTCTGGATGTTAAGGAGACTCCTTGAACAGAGTGGGTGCAATGCGAGGGTCCCACTCATACTCAGTGGAGGGTGAGCTGGAGCAAGAGGGTTGTGTTGTCAACCTGTTGACTGGGGCGTAAAGAGTCGATATGATTTTGAAACAGTGTCAAATAACTCCAAAGGGAAGATAAGCAGTGAATTTAAAACACTGCTTAGGCTGGGTATGGTAGCTCATGCCTATAATCCCAGCTACACGGGGGGCTAAGGAGGGAAGATTGCTTGAGCCCAGGAGTTTAAGACTAGCCAGGGCAACAGAGCGAGACCCTCATAAAAAAAAAATCAAAACAAACCAGAAAATGGATGGAAAAGTTATTTCTCCCTAGTTCTGAGGAGAATTCAATCTTCATTAGGAATGACATTTTGCAAGTGTGTGGATTCGCCACTAACAAATTAAAATCACTTTTAAAAAACAAAACAAAACATAAACAAACAGAAAAACCCACCCTGCTTAGCAGAGAGCTTCCCTTTTTCTTTGATGCCTGTGGAGTGAATCAAGGGACAGCCTCTCCTAATAGTGCACCCATTGGCAATAGTTCTGGTGAATCAACTTGACTGAGTTCATCCCACTGTTGGTCTGCAAGTGGTAGAGAGGTAGTGTTTGCAGTTGTCTTCCCGTCGGATAGATTGCCATTGGTTATCTATTTTTTTCTGGACGGGCTGTACAGATTCTACAGCTGTCTTTGTCCTTTGTAGTTGTTTTGACCTCAACCTGAGTTTCATGTGCTTTCTCTCAGTTTAGGTTTCTACTGGCTGGAACTTCCTAAACCTCCACTCCATTCCTGCACCAAAGTATTGATCTGTGGGAAGTCTTGACTGACAACGAAACGCGGAGCTATGAGGGCAGACTGAGTTGCATCACTCCTCTTGGCATCTTACACATGCGCCGTGGAGAAGGTGGTAGTTCCCTTGTGCTTCCTGTTCTGCCTCACTGTTCCTGACAAGTTCAATAATATAAGCTTAGTTCTCTCAAACTCGATCCCCTCAGGGCTGGCTCTAGGTCTTTATGCCCCTGTCAACTAAAAGGCACCCCTTGGTGATCTAATCTTTAATTCTGTCACCAATTCCTAGTGCATTCTACCTCAAGTAGAGCAAGACATTCACAGGAGTAGAGGTGTTGATGAGTTGAAGGGCAAGTGTGTTCAAAGGAAGAGTAGGAATTGAAAGAATAGAATTTCAATAGGTAAAAATTCAGAGGAAGCAGTTACCAGGGAGGACAGGGTCTAGGGAGGGGCCACAGGTGTGGGTTGATGGACCCTCATTATAAACTCCAGCGTATTCATCAGGTATCAGCATAAATGTCCCTTTCCAAAAGAGGCCTCCCGGGACTGGGTTCGACTCCCCCCACAGTTCTGTCCACATTATAACTTCTCATTACCCACAACATTTTTCCTTCATAGCTTTCTCACATCTGTGATTAAATAATTTTATATCTGGTTATTGGCATAACACCTTTCACCGACAACTAGACTGTAAACCCCACAAAGTCAGGGATAGTGTGTGTCTTGGTTTTACTCTCTGCCCGTGCGCTGTGCTTACATGCCATGGTGTGGACTAGATGCTTAGTAAATGCCGGCTGGGTTGAACGCTGATGGTGTGTTATGCACAATGCCCAGTAACTCCCAAATTTTACTTCAGTCGGCATTCATACCTAGGAGCACTTGTTATTTATAT
Source organism: Varecia variegata (assembly GCA_028533085.1). Classification (NCBI taxonomy): domain Eukaryota; kingdom Metazoa; phylum Chordata; class Mammalia; order Primates; family Lemuridae; genus Varecia; species Varecia variegata. Next base: position 79,322,600 of record CM052440.1, on the reverse strand, counting down.
CTCCTGTGTTTCTTTCCCTGGTGAGAAAAATGTCTTCCCAATATTTTTATTTATTTATTTATTTGTTTTTTTGAGACAGAGTCTCACTCTGTTGCCCGGGCTAGAGTGAGTGCCGCGGCATCAGCCTAGCTCACAGCAACCTCAAACTCCTGGGCTCAAGCGATCCTACTGCCTCAGCCTTCCGAGTAGCTGGGACTACAGGCATGCGCCACCATGCACGGCTAATTTTTCTATATATAGATTTTTAGTTCTTCATATAATTTCTTTCTATTTTTAGTAGAGACGGGGTCTCGCTCTTGCTCAGGCTGGTCTCGAACTCCTGAGCTCAAACGATCCGCCCGCCTCGGCCTCCCAGAGTGCTAGGATTACAGGCGTGAGCCACCGCGCCCGGCCACCATTATTTTTGATGTTTAATGTTGAGCATTTAAATTGCTTTACTATTACTAACAGTAACACCATTAAAACTGAAAAGAGGACGAGTACACATATGGGAGATAGCAAGGATGAGATGGATTTGGGGCCAAACTTCCCGCTGCGCCAAGCTATGAAGTAAGAGAGAATCCAAAATGGCAGGAGGGTGAAGGCAGGAAAAAAGGTGGTGCAAGTGCACCAGGCAACTGTGTGAAGCAGATGAGCAAGTGGAGCGAGCCCAGGGACTGCTCCGGGATAAGGAAGAGTGTGTGGGGGCAGAGAGTCGCCAGGCACCAGCGGCTCTCTTGCAGGACCGCGGCTGCGGCAGCGGCACCGGGAGGACGAGATGGGGTCTGCACGTACGTCGCAGGCTGCAGCCCTTCTCCGTGCCCGCGAGGCCCCAGGTGGCAGGTGTGAGCTGGGCAGAGTGGCCGTGGGCGCCGAGAGACCCCTGAAGGGGGAAAGTTAGACTGTGCCAAAGCCCCTTGTATGAACCCGCTGAGCTCCAGGCCCTCAGGCTGCGAGAAGGGGAGAAAGACCTTCCTGAGGGACCCATAAGCACGCCCACCACTGGGTGACGCCCACCACTGGGTGACTGCCAACTCGCTCCCTCCGCGTTCCCCTGTGGGAGTCTACGCTGCTGGTCCCCGCTGTCTGCCACTGGTGCTTACTCTCCTATTGCAGTCCTCCTCGTGGTTCTCTGCTTCGGCCGTGAGCTCAGTCACAGAAGAACGATGGTCCGATTACACTAGAGACATCCTCCACCGCCGAGGGAATGAGGGTCGGTGACCGCGGCCCCTGGACCTCCAGTGATCTCACAGTCCATCGGCCGAGCGGGCCCTTGGGGGAGAGAGAGCCGCACCAGCTTTTGGATGCAGCTTTTCTGCCCCAGCCCCCATCACGGGCGGGGTCTCGGGGACCTAAGGAAACATGACGTCAAAGGGCCGTGCTGCACATATAAGGAGATATTGAAGATTCAGATTCTAATTGGTGTTTGAGCTTCAGGGCAGATGAAGTCTGATAGCATCTGAGACGGTAGAAGGCGTCTCTATTGGCGCCCAGTAGGGAGGGTGGGAGTGGGGGATGTGTCTCTGTATCCCCTCCCACTGCTGTGGACCTCTCAGTGTCCTGATGCTCACAGCCTTGTTTGTAGTGGGGCTGTGACCCTGATGACATGGGAGTCAAGATGGCTTCGAATGGACATCTCTGTCTCCGGGGACTCTGTTTTCTCCTCCTCAGCACCCTGGTGGGTGCCCAAGGTAAGAGTTGCCTCTCTTTTCCTGGGGGCAACAGTGAGTGGGTGGATACCTTGGTGAACGGAGGGGTCTCTGCACTATGGAGCCAAGCCCTCGACAGAGACCACGTGTTTTGGACCAAAGAGGAACCACAGTGATTGTGAATATTGGTTCTTCTCCTGAGGCAACTGGTCACAGTGGCAGATTTTGTAGAGAAATGATGTCTGGTTCCAGACTGGGCTGTCAATTTCCCCTGTCTTAAAGGGAGCTTCCGTTCAGTGCCGGCAGCTCCTAGTGTGTGGGAAGGACCAGTGTTGACCCAGCTGCTGCTCCCACCCTCCGTCCCCCGGGCTGTTTTTCCTCTGCCTTGGAGAGGACTGCCCCGTCAGGATTTGTTTGGTGTATTTGTGCTTCTTTAGGCCACGTGCCTGTGTGTAGGGGCGTGAGAGGTGTGTGAGCAGCGTGTCAAGGCTATCTGTATAAGGGGAACTGCCAAGAAGTGACGGAGTCAGTTGGTCTGTGAAGTGCACTGTGCCCCACTGTTGGGCTATGATCCTGTGTGTGTGTGAACCCAAGTGTGTGATGATAGGCAGAGGTCCCTCGTGTCAGCCCTAACCAGATCGTAGATAACCCTGCACCTGCCTGCCTCTCTCGGGCTCCCCTCCGTCAGTCCACGGCCTCCTCTCTGCCTGACTGCAGTGTCTGCTCAGCTCTGGGCTTTAGGAAAGGCTTAGCCTCCCAGCTATACCTGTTCCTTCCAAATCTCTGGTGTAGAGCAGAGGACCCTCAGCCATGACAGGGGACCTCTTGTCTATAGACAGAGCATCAGTTATATTATTTCCCAGGTCCGTGCCCCAGTCCTTGTGAATTGTTTCCTGACTTCCCGGGGTCCTGGACTGGTCTTTTCCATTCCCTAAGATCCTATGTGAATTCTATGTGGTGCATTTTCTCTCTCCTGCTTCCTCTGTCCCTCCCCGCAAGCTTGTTTCCAGTGAGCCTTTGACTCAGAGGACTGCAGGCATCAGGGATTGATTGGGCTGTAGAAAATCTAGCCTTCGGCCTGGAGGAGGGATCTCTTTCAGATTTGGGTGTTGGTCCAGGCTGGGACTACTGACAGCTCTGTCTCCTCTCAGCACTCAGTGTCTTTTTCCTAGAGTCCCTTAGTCCCTAACTCTCCTTGGGAAGCTTCACCCCACTGAGCTGTTGCTCGTCTGGGATTGGCAAAATGATAGTGAAGATTCTTCTCTTGCTGGCTCTGAAGGGCAGAGGTAGGTTTTGGTGCCATGATGGCAGAAGACAGTGAGTGTTCTGATACAGGCCCCTTTCTTCTTACCAGGAAAGGTGTAGGAAAGTTCCTTAGTAGTTACTTAAAAAGCAAAGACATTTCACCAAAGCAAGCATTATTTTTTGTTTTCCCCCAAACAACACTGTTCAGTTTTACCTTATTAAAAAGTTATTCTTCTTCTTCACATGACATTGGACTTGCTCCTTTGAAAATGTTGGTTTTGGAATTTCTGGGCATTTGATGATTTCTGAGTTGGACACACATTGCAGCTGTCTTTACTGTGAAATCCATGATGGGCATTGAAAAGAAATTAACCTTCATATACACTTTATTCCATTATACATAAAAACATAAACTACCCCAAATTGGATAATTCAGTAAATATTCTATTATAATCTGTTTTGAAAAATTAGCAATATATTTTGGACAATTTTTAAATATTATTAACTATTCTTTTACAGATTAAAATATTTTATTGCAGTATTACAAAAACATAGAATATTCCAGGGATAATAAAGAAATTTTAATTGCTTCCATCCATTATTTCATTATATGACTGAAACTCAATATACTCACCTAATCACTGCTGTTGGGCATTTACTTTTTGACATTTTTGCTGTTAGGAAAAGGTTGTTCTGAACTTTCTTGTACAACTCAAGGGCTATTCATGATTATTTCTCCTAGTAACATTCTTTTTTTTTTTGACAGAGTCTCACTCTGTTGCCCCGGCTAGAGTGCTGTGGCGTCAGCCTAGCTCACAGCAACCTCAAACTCCTGGGCTCAAGCGATCCTCCTGCCTCAGCCTCCCGGGTAGCTGGGATGACAGGCATGCACCACCATGCCTGGCTAATTTTTTCTGTATATTTTTAGTTGTCCGGTTAATTTATTTCTATTTTTTAGTAGAGACGGGGTCTTGCTCTTGCTCAAGCTGGTCTCGAACTCCTGACCTCGAGCCATCCTCCTGCCTCGGCCTCCCAGAGTGCTAGGATTACAGGCGTGAGCCACCTCGCCAGACCTATCCTAGTAACATTCTAAAAGTGGAATTACTGTTTTATAGGATATGAATACCTTTAAAGCTTTTAATACATAGATTTTAATTGCCTACCAGAAATGTTTGCAGTAAATTTCATTCCTATCAATGTTGTATGAGAATGTTAGTTTCCACATTCCCTTACCACTGTTGGCTTTTTATCAAGTTCTTAAATCTTAGCCAGTTTCGTGGGCAAAACCCAGTATATATACTGTCAATTTAGTCCTTCATTTGTGAATTACTTGGTCATGTCATTTGTCCTTTTAAACTCAAAGTGTTTGTCATTTTTGTCATGATTTATATTGGAGCACTTTATCTACTACTACCAGCAGGCACTTATGTTGCATTCACTTACAGCAACTCTTTTAATTGAAAGCACAACAATCCTGTGAAGTAAAAAATATTTTTATCTCAAAAAATAGAGCAGAAAACCGAAGTACAGCAAAGTTAAATCACTTGCCCAAGGTGAGACAGGTATAAATAGTAGAGGTAAGATTTGCCCTAAGCAGTCTGGGTGCAGAGTCCTTGTTTCCATGTGTAGCTTTCCCCAGTTTATTGTTTCCATTTTAATTTTCTCATGTTTTTAGGTGTATGGACATTTCTAATATTAATATACTCAAATCTATAAAAACTTACTTTTTTTTGGTTCTACATTTAGAGCCGTTAAGAAAGTTTTCTACTTTTAGTTTATATAAATTATTTCATTTTTATTCTAATAACGTTATACATTTATTTAAATATATTTCAATACTAAATATCTGTGCAAGTTATTTTACTGTGTGATATGAAGTGATATCTAATTTTATTTTATTTTTTCTAGTATCTTTTCTTGAATTATGTCTTTTTTTTCCACTACTGATTTGAATACCATTTGAAAAGCATGCTAAATTACACCATGACATTTTCCATTTCTGCTTTTTGGAATTTGTTTAGACTTTGATTCACAAATGTTTACTGAGTATCGAAGATGGGCTGCTGGGGTGTTAAATCCCTCCCATTTGTGGTTCACTAGTTGCAGAGGTGCGGTCGTGGGGAATGAAGTGTCCCCTGGCCCATAAAATTTACAGCCCAGTGAGGCTGGGCACTGAAACAAGACTTTACAACAAACTCTGATAAGTGCCTCAGTGAGGGCACCAGCAGGGTTACTTAATCTAGCTGGGAGAGGCAGGGAAGACTTCCCCGAAAAAGTGAAAAATCTAAGCTGGGGCCATGCATTCTAGAAATGAAGTTGTTTATGGCTTACAATTCCTGGTATTGTTAATGCTGTCTAATATAATTCATTATATGAGTCCACGTATGGATGTGTGTTTAGTAAATGTTACTTCTTTATAGCATCACTTGGTTTAAATTGCTTATTTCATCTATTAAGGGCTGAGAAATATATTCTAATCTCTATTTCTGTTATTACTTTTACTCTGTCAATTTTCCCTTATATCTTTAAAAGTTTTTTTTAACAATATATATATTTTTTGATGTAATATTATTTGGTGAGAAAAGTCTTGAGTTTTGTTTTAAGGAGGAAACATAGCATAGTGATAAAGATCTTGGTTTCTGAAGCCAGACTGCCTGGGTTTCAATCCTAGCAAGCTCTCACTAAATGACATTGAGCATGTTAATCTCTTCTGGCTTTAGTTCCCACATTTATAAAGTGAAGATGTGTCTGTAAATTAAGAGTATGGCCACTATTAAATAAAATCTTCAAAGCTCTTAATACTGGATTAGTATATAGTAAATATTCAACAAATATTAGTTTGAATTATTATATTTTCATTGTGAATTATTCCCTCTATCAATATAAATGACAACTTTTGATCAGTTTAATCTTGTAAAAATCAATTTACATGTAATATTATCATCATAAATATTGTTTATTATCTTTTTTGTATTTACATGATAAAACAATACTCAACTTTTACTTAAAAAATTTATACAAAAGTAGACAGATTATTATAATGAACTTGATGTACACATCACCTGGCTTTAACAATTATCAATGCTTGGCTAATCTTGTTTCATCTACATCCCCATCTTCTTTCATCTTCCCCATATTGGTTTGGATCAAATTCCAGACCTAAAATTTTATCAGGAACTTTTTCAGTAAACATCTCTAAAAGATAAGGACTGTTATTTTTAAAAACATAATTACAATACCATTATTGCATGTAAAAACTTAACAGCAATTTCTTAAAGTTCTCAGATTTTTAGTCAGAGTCCACATTTCCCTGACTTCCTACACTTTTTTCCCTTTTCCTTTGGCTTTAGATCCAAATATGGTTTATAATTCCAATTGGCTGATGATCTCAAGTGTCTTTTAACTTATAGGCTGCCCCTCTATCACTATTTTATTATTTATTTATTTAATTTTATTTTTATTTCAAAATGTTAAGGAGGTACAAGTGTTTTTGTTACATGGATACCTTGCATACTACTTAAGTCAGGGCTTTTGATGTGCTCGTCATCAGAAGAGTGTTTATTATACCCAATAGGAAAGTTTTTATCCCGCATGCCCCCTTTGAACCTCATTCCTTTGTGTACCTGAGTAGTACTTCATGGTGGGTGTTTGTGTGTGTGTGTGTATACACCCCCCACATTTTCTTTATCCACTCATGAATTAATGGACACTTAGGTTGATTACACAGCTTTGCAATTGTGAATTGTGCTGCAAGAAACATTTGAGTGCAGGTGGCTTTTTTATAAAATGACTTCTTTTGTTTTGGGTAGATACCCAGCAGTGGGATTGTTGGATCAACTGGTAAGTCCACATTTCTTTCTTTGAGGAATCTCTGTACTGTTTTCCATAGAGGTTGTACTAATTTGAAGTTTTATCAACAGTGTATAAGTGTTCCTTTCTCTCTGCATCCATACCAGCATCTATTGTTTTTTGACTTTTTAATAATGGTCACTCTGATAATGGTAAGGTGGTATCTGATTGTGGTTTTAATTTGCATTTCCCTGATGATTAGTGATGTTGAGCATTTTTTCACATTTGTAAGTCATTTCTCTATCTTCTTTTGAAAAACTTCCATTCATGTTTTTTGCCTACTTTTTGATGGGATTGTTTGTTTCTTGCTGATTTGTATGAGTTCCTAATAGATTCTGGATATTAGTTTTTTTGTCAGATGTATAGTTTATGAATATTTTCTCTTATTCTGTAGGTTGTTTAGTCACTTCGTTGGTTATTTCCTTTGCTGTGCAGAAGCTTTTTAATTTAATCAAGTCCCATTTATTTATTTCAATATAATTAAGTCCCATTTATTTTTGTTGTTCCTGTGTTTGCCTTTGGGGTCTTAGTTATAAATTCTTTTCCTACCCAATGTCTAGAAGAGTTTTTCCTACATTTTCTTCTAGAATTTTTAGGGTTTAATGCCTTACATTTAAGTCATTTATTCATCTTGAATTAATTTTTGTATATGGCGAGAGATAGAGGTCCTGTTTCATTCTTCTGCATGTGGCTGTCCAGTTTTCCCAGCAACATTTATTGAATAGGGCTTCCTTTCCCCAGTGTATGTTGTTACCTGTTTTGTTGACAATCACTTGGTTGTAGGTAGATGGTTTTATTTCTGGCTTCTCTATTCTGTTCCATTGGTCTATGTCTCTACTTTTATACCGGTACCATGCTGTTTTGGTTACTGTAGCCTTGAACTATGATTTGAAGTTAGGTAATGTGATGCCTCCAGATTTGTTCTTTTTGTTTAAGATTGTTTTGGCTTTTTGGGCTCTTTTTTGGTTCCAAATGAAATTTAGGATTATTTTTTATAGATCTGTGAAATATGACATTGGTATTTTGATGGGAATTGCACTGAATCTGTAAATCACTTTGGACAGTATGGACATTTAAATGATGTTGATTCTACCAATCCATGAGCAAGGGATGTTTTCCCATTTGTTTGTGTCATCTGCAGTTTCTTTCATCAGTGTTTTGTAGTTCTCCTTACAGAGATCTTTCACTTCCTTGGTTAAGTATATTACTAGGCATTTTATTTTCTTTGTAGCTGTTATGAATGGTATTGAGTCCTTGATTTGACTCTCAGCTTGACTGTTATTAGTATGTAGAAGTGCTACTCATTTGTGTAAATTGATTTTGTAATCTGAGACTTTGTTGAATTTATTTATCAATTCTAGGAGTCTTTTGGTAGTGTTGTTAGGGGTTTCTAGATACAAGATCATATCATCAGCAAACAGGATAGTTTGACCTTATTTTTGCTGATTTCAGTGCCCTTTATTTCTTTCTGTTGCCTGATTGCTCTGGCTAGGACTTCTAATACTATGTTGAATAGAAGTAGTGATAGTGGACACTCTTGTCTCATTCCAGTTCTTAGGAGGAATGCTTCCAACTTTCCCCATTCAGTACGATGTTGGTTGTGGGTTTGTCATATACAGCTTTTATAATTTTGAGCTATGTTCCTTCTATGCCTAGGTTGTTGAGGGTTTTTATCATGAAAGGGTGCTGGATTTTATTGAATGCTTTTTCTGCATCTAATGAGGTGATCATATGGTCTTTGTTTTTGTTTATGTGGTGAATCACATTTATTGATTTGCATATGTTGAACCATCCTTACATACCTGGGATGAAATATACTTGACCATGGTGGATTATCTTTTTTTTTTTTTTTTGAGACAGAGTCTCACTCTGTTGCCCGGGCTAGAGTGAGTGCCGTGGCGTCAGCCTAGCTCACAGCAACCTCAAACTCCTGGGCTCAAATGATCCTTCTGCCTCAGCCTCCTGAGTAGCTGGGACTACAGGCATGTGCCACCATGCCCGGCTAATTTTTTCTATATATATTTTTAGTTGGCCAGATAATTTGTTTCTATTTTTTAGTAGAGATGGGGTCTCGCTCTTGCTCAGGCTGGTCTCGAACTCCTGACCTCGAGTGATCCACCCGCCTCGGCCTCCCAGAGTGCTAGGATTACAGGCGTGAGCCACCGTGCCCGGCCTGGATTATCTTTTTGATTGATGTGCTGTTGAATTTGGTTTGGTAGTATTTTGTTGAGGGTTTTAAAAAAATTTCCAGACATCTTAATTTATTATATCAACAATGTATTTCCATTGGATTCCGCATACATCAAATTTAAACTTTCTATGAAAAAGGCATTTCTTAAACTTAGATGTTGCTCTCTGGTTTCTAACTGTTCTGGTGACAAGTAAGCATAGGGCTCACTGTATAAGGTGTTAAAGTACACTCAAAACATTTCAATATTTAAAGGAAAAGTAAACATATCAGTAATGCATGGATAGTCAGTCACTGAGACAACAATTACTGAGATAACCATTGGTGATCTTTTTTTTTAATTTAAAAATATTATGAGGGTACAAATGTTGAGGTTACGTAAATTGCCTTTGCACCACCCAAGTCAGAGCTACAAGCATGCCCATCCCCAGACAGCACATAGTATACCCACTCGGTGTGAATTTACCCATCTCTTCCTCCCCCTTCCTTCCTGCCCAACACCTGATGAATGTTACTTCCATACGTGCACCTAAATGTTGATCAGTTAGTACCAATTTGATAGTGAGTGCATGTGGTGCTTGTTTTTCCATTATTGGGATACTTCACTTAGTAGAATGGGTTCCAGCTCTATCCAGGAAAACACAAGAGGTGCTATATCACCATTGTTTCTTATAGCTGAGTAGTACTCCCTGGTATACATATACCACATTTTATTAATCCACTCATGTATTGATGGGCACTTGGGTTGTTTTCACATCTTTGCAATTGTGAATTGTGCTGCTATAAACATTCAAGTGCAGATGTCTTTATTATAGGATGTCTTTTTTCCCACTGGGTAGATATCCAGTAGTGGGATTGCTAGATCACATGGTAGTTCTACTTTTAGTTCTTTGAGGTATCTTTATATTACTTTCCATAGAGGTTGTACTAGTTTGCAGTCTCACCAGCAGTGTATGAGTGCTCCTATCTTTCTGCATCCACACCAACTGTTGAGGATTTTTGTATCTATGTTTATAAGGGTTATGGGTCCCATTTTTTTTTTGTTGTGTCCTTTCCTGGCTTTGGTATCAAGGTGATACTGGCTTCATAGAATGAGTTAGGAATGGTTCTTTCCTTCTCAATGTTACAGAATAGTTTTCATAGGATGGGTACCAGTTCTTTTCAGGTCTGATAGAATTCAGCTGTGAATCCGTCTGGTCTGGGGCTTTTTTTTTGTTGTTGTTGTTGGAAGATTTTTATTACTGCTTCAATTTTGCTGCTCATTATTGCTTTGTTAAAGGCTTCTATTTCTTCCTAATTGAGTCTTGGGAGATTGTGTATTTCCAGGAATTTATCCATTTCCTCTAAGTTTTCTAGTTTGTTTGAGTTGAGGTTTTCATGGTATTTATGGATGATATTTTGTATTTCTATGGTATCAATTGTAATGTCTCCTTTTTCATTTCTGATTGAGCTTATTTTAGTTCTTTCTCTTCTATTTCTGGTTAATCTGGCTAATGGTCTATTGATTTCGTTCATCTTTTTTCTTATTTCAGGATATTATGGGGGTAGAAAAGTTTAGGTTACATATATTGCCCTTGCCCTCCCTGCCCCCCCGAATCAGAGCTTCAAGCATGTCCATCCCCTAGACGGTGCGCATCGCACTCATTATGTATGTATACATCCATCCCCTCCCCCTCCATCTGCCTGACACCCGATTAATGTTATTCCTAAATGTGCTCTTAGGTGATGATCAGTGAAACCAATTTGATGGTGAGTACATGTGGTGCTTATTTTTCCATTCTTGGGATACTTCACTTAGTAGAATGGGTTCCAGCTCTATCCAGGAAAACACAAGAGGTGCTATGTCACCATTGTTTCTTATAGCTGAGTAATACTCCATGGTATACATATACCAAATTTTATTAATCCACTCATGTATTGATGGGTACTTGGGTTGTTTCCACATCTTTGCAATTGTGAATTGTGCTGCTATAAACATTCGAGTGCAGATGTCTTTTTTATAGAATGTCTTTTGTTCTTTTGGGTAGATGCCCAATAATGGGATTGCTGGATTGAATGGTAGGTCTACTTGTATGTGTTTAAGGTATCTCCATATTTCTTTGCACAGAGGCTGCACTAGTTTTCAGTCCCACTAGCAGTGTATGAGTGTTCCTATCTCTCCGCATCCATGCCAACATTTATTGTTTGGGGACTTTTTGATAAAGGCCATTCTCACTGGAGATAAGTGATATTTCATTGTGGTTTTGATTTACATTTCCCTGATGATTAGAGATGTCTAGCATTTTTTCATATGTTTGTTGGCCATACTTCTATCTTCTTTTGAAAAATTTCTATTCATGTACTTTGCCCGCTTTTTGATAGGGTTATTTGATTTTTTCTTGTTGATTTTCCTGAGTTCTAAATAGATTCTTGTTATCAGTCCTTTATCTGATGTGTAGTATGCGAAAATTTTTTCCCATTCTGTGGGTTGTCTGTTTATTCTCATGATTATTTCTTTGGCTGTGCAGAAGCTTTTTAATTTAATCAGGTCCCATTTATTTATTTTTGTTGTTGCTGTGATTGCCTTAGGGGTCTTCTTCATAAATTCTTTGCCTAGGCCAATGTCTACAAGAGTTTTTCCACATTTTCTTCTAGAAACTATTTCCAACTATTTCCACATTTCTTCTAGAAACTATTAGAAACTATTCTAATAGTTTCACACCTTAGGTTTAGGTCTGTTATCCACTGTGATTTGATTTTCATGAGAGGTGAAAGGTGTGGGTTTTGTTTCAGTGTTCTACATGTGGCTCTCCAGTTTTCCCACCACCATTTATTGAATAAGAAATCTTTTCCCCAGTGTGTGTTTTGTCTGCTTTGTCAAAGATTAGATGGCTATATGAGGATGGTTTTATATCTGGATTCTCAGTTCTGTTCCACTGGTCTGTGTCTTTGTTCTTGTGGCAATACCAAGCTAATTTAATAACCACAGCCTTGTAGTATAGTTTGAAGTCTGGTAAATTAATACCTCCCATTTTGTTCTTATTGCCTGATTTTGTTTACCTTTTCATAGAACCAACTTTTATTTTGTTGAACCTTTGTATTTTTTTTTGGTTTCCGTTTCATTTAGTTTTGCTCTGAGGTTTGTTATTTCCTGTCTTCTGCTGGCTTTGGTTTGTTTTTCTTTTTGTAGTTCCTTGAGATATGACATTCATTGTTAATTTGTGATCTTTCTGTCTTTTTTTATGTAGGCATATAAAGCTATGAATTTTCCTTTTAGGACTGCTTTTACTGTATCCCATAGATTTTGAAAGCTTGTGTTCCATTTGTCATTCAGTTTGAGGAATATTTTGATTTCCATCTAAAATTTCATCATTGAACCAAGGATCATTCAGCAGCAGATTGTTTAATTTTCATGATTTTGTGTAGATTTGAGCGTTTCTCTTGGAATTGACTGTTAGTTTTGTTCTACTGTGGTCTGAGAAGATACATGGTATGATTTTTATTTTTTGAATTTTCTGAGACTAGTTTTGTGGCCTAAGATATGATCAGCCTTGGAAAATATCTCATATGCTGATGAGAAGAATGTATATTCAGTAGCTTTGGGGTAGAATGCTCTGTTAATGTCTTTTAGGTTCATTTGTTCTAGAGTCCTGTTAAAGTCCAGTATTTCTTTATTCATTTTCTGCATTGATGATCTGTCCAGTTCTGTCGGTGAAGTCCCTGGCAATTAAGATGCTACTGTTTATTTATTTGCTTAGATCTAGAAGAATTTTATTTATGAAACTGGGAGCTCTTGTATTAGGTATGTATGTATTTAGGATTATTGTATCTTCTTGTTAAGTTGTTCCCTTTACCCTTATATAATGGCCATCTTCGTCTTTTTTTACCATTGTTGATTTAAAGTCAATTTTCTCTGATATCAGAATGGCTACACCTGCTTGCTTTTGGTTTCCATTTGCATGGAATACTTTTTCCCATTCCTTTACCTTAAGTCTTTGTGAGTCCTTGTGGTTTAGAGGTGCTTTTTAGGGACAGCAAATAGTTGAGTTGTGTTTTTTATCCATTTAGCCAATCTCCGTCTTTTAAGTGGGGAATTCAGACTGTTCATATTGAGTGTTAGCATTGGTATGTGAGGTGCTGTTCTGTTTATCATGTTGGATGATACCTTATTGTTTTGTTTTCCCTCTTGTGCTTTTTTTTTTATAAGATCTGAGATTTATAACTTTTGTGTGTTTTTATGCAATAGATATGCTGGTGGGTATCTATTGTGCTGTTGCATGTATAGTGCACTCTTGAGCATTTCTTATAGGGTAGGAGGTCTAGTAATGACAAATTCCCTTAGTCTTTGCTTGTCTGGAAAAGTCTTAATTTTACATCATTTATGAAACTTAGTTTTGCAAGATACAAAATTCTTGGTTGGCAGTTGTTCTGTTTAAGAAGATTAAAAATGGGGCCCCAAGTCCTTCTGGCTTGTAAGGTCTTTGCTGAGGAGTCTGCAGTTAGCCTGATGGGTTTTCCTTTGTAGGTTGGTTGTTGCATTCATTTTGTAGCTTGTAGAATTTTCTCCTTCATTTTGACATTGGCCATGTGGATGACTATGTGTCTTGGAGATGTCTTATTTGCTATGAATCTTGCTGGTATTCAATGACCATCTTGTATCTGGATATCTGAATCTCAGGTGATACCAGGGAAGTTCTCCTCAATAATTCCCTTGAAGCTATTTTCCATGCTTTTTGCTTTTTCTTCTCCCTCTGGGATACCTACCTACAATTCATATATTGGCTTGTTTCATACAGTCCCATGTTTCTCTGAGTGATTATTCATTCTTCTTTATTCTCTTTTCTGCATCTTTGATTAACTGTGTTATTTCAAAAGCCTCTTCAAACTCTGAGACTCTTTCTTCTGCTTGGTGTTGTTGAAGCTTTCTGCTGTATTTTGTAGTTCCCTAAATGACTCTTTCATTTCTTTAAGTTCTGTTGTATCCTCTCTTATGTTGTCTGTCTCTTTAGTGAGTTTTTCATATTTTCATTCATGTCCTGATACAATTTTTTGGCTTCTTTGTGTTGGTTTTCAACTTTCTTTTTCTTTTTCTTTTCTTTTTTTTTTTTTTTTTGAGACAGAGTCTCGCTCTGTTGCCTAGGCTAGAGTGCCATGGCGTCAGCCTAGCTCACAGCAGCCTCAAACTGTCTCAGCCTCCCAAGTCGCTGGGACTACAGGCATGCGCCACCCATGCCCGGCTAATTTTTTCTATATATATTTTTAGTTGTCCAGCTAATTTCTTTCTATTTTTAGTAGAGATGGGGGTCTCACTCTTGCTTAGGCTGGTCTCAAACTCCTGACCTCGAGTGATCCTTCCACCTCAGCCTCCCAGAGTGCTAGGATTACAGGCAAGAGCCACCATGCCCGGCCAATTTTCAACTTTCCATTCAATTCTATTCATCTTGTTTACCATTTATATTCTGAATTCCGTTTCTGACATTCCTTTTGCTTAGGGTCCATTGCTGTGGATCTATTATGATCCTTTGGGGGTGTCAAACTACCTTATTTTTTTCATATTGCCAGAATTAAAAAAAATGTTTTTTGGAGACAGAGTCTCACTCTGTTGCTCTAGCCAGAGTGCAGTGGCATCATAATAGCTCACTGCAACCTCAAACTCCTGGTCAGAATTTTATTTGCTTATTTATTTTTATCTCAAACCTCTTCTCTCAGCTCAGTGCTGCTAGGTTTGCAGCACACCTGTTCCCCTTTGTTGAGAACTCTTTTACTTAGTGAGAAGGAGGTGAGGTCCCTAGATAATGCTTTTGTGTCCTACTCTGGAGGATTGATCCAAGAGGAGAGGGGTGGCTGCACTGAAAGCCTGTAACACAGCTGTTCTCCTGTGTCGTCTCAATCCCTTGTGGTTGTCACAGTACAAGTTGGTGCTGGGAGATATTTGTTTGGATTGGTGGATTGGTCCCCAGGCTGGAAGCTGTGGCAGGGGGCTGCACAAGTCCCTCTCCATGGAGGTGGGTAGGGTGACCTTGGCTGATGCCTGGGTGGGTTGTGGGACCTTGGCAGGTGCCTGGACATGTCATAGGATTGAAATCAGTGATAAGTTGGGTCACAGGAGCTTGGCAGGTGCCTGGGTGCATTGCATGACCTTGGCCAGTGCCTGGGTGGGTCACAGGATCTGGGCCAGTGCTGGAGGATCTTCATGTGGAATGGTAGGTTGGTCCCTAGGCTGCTGTTGGAAGCTTGGGCAGGGAGCTGGGTGAATCCCTCTCTACTGAGGCAGGAATTGTGGGAGATTGTTCTGCTTGGGTCTCCCGTGGTGGTGGCAATGGCTGTATGGTGAGGCTATCTAGGCAGTTGCCCCAGATGTCAGGGCTGCAGGTGTTTCCTCCACCCAGGTCTAGGCGTAATGGTGGTACATGGTGGTGGGCAGCTTGTGGCTAGCATGTTTCTGTAGAGCGCTGGACTGCAGGTGTGGCTTTGCGTGTTGTGGCAGTGAGGGTATGGCCCTCTGGCTGACACACAGGGGCTTGTTCTGCTAGTTGGTGCTTGGGGATATGGGAGAGTGGCTTGCTGTAGGTCCTGTGGGTCTGTGAGGGTGTGGCCTGCAGCACAGAGCACAAGTACACGGGGACATGGACTTCCATGTGGCATGCAGGTCCAGGGGCCTTGTTCCAATGGTTGGTGCTTGAGCTGGGCTGCTGGTTGGCTGGAGCTCTCACCTCATACAGGTCCCATTGAGGCTGCTACTGTGGGACCCCTTGAGCTCTGTTCCCTGGTATGTGGGGGTGCTTGGCTCCCAGTCATGGGCTTGTGACAGCATCTGCTCTCCCTGCTCCCTCCTCAGCCTGGTAAGGTGTGATGTTGGGGCAGCTGAAGTGAAACTGATCCCCTGTGTAGACCTGGTGCTCAGACTTGAGAGCTCTGAGTGGTGGTAGCTGTGGTACCTGAGGCCACTGGGTTTCTGCTGAGCCTGCTCTCTGTTTCAGGTTTACCATATAGTCTCTAAGCAGTTCCCTGATCAGTGTGGGGGCCTGTGGTGGTGATGGGGAGCCCCTCACAGCTCAAGTTGCAGTGTCCACATGGGGAGCATGGGGGCCTGGGGTTCTCTCCTTTATCCCTTCCTCATGTTTAGAGGTCTCCCCCAGGTTCCTTTTGATTTTGGCAAGTGGAACTACCTGACTGGTCTCCTTCACTCTGAGTGTCTCCTGTCAGTTGTCTGATGATTCACAGTGCTCTTTCAAGAGGGTTCATCTGTAGGTGGGCATCTACTTGCAGTTTTCCATGCTCTCCTAGAGAGTGGTGTGTGTGGGCTCCTTCTAGTTCACCATCTTGGCCTTCCTCTCTATTTTTATCTCCTTGCAATTTTTAAAATTGAAGAAACTATATATTTTATTCTGTAGAGTTTCCCTTGGCATGGATTTTGGTAATTGCATCACCATGGTGTTACCTAACATGTTCCTCAGCCACCTGTAGATTTTATAAATTCGTAGCTAGTCTAGAGGATTGAGTAGGTTCAGGTGATTTTCATTCTTCTTTTATTCTTTGTTTTTGTTCTCTCTCCCTGCCCCTCTCTTTTTGGTAAGTTTACTTCTTGGTAGTGATCATTATTGTACTTTTAATTTTTTGTTTCTTCATTTTAAGGGGTCTCTAATAAACAGCATGTTATTAAATTATTTTATTTTATGACTGATAATTTATAAAAATAACTTATTTTATTCTTTAAGTTATCATATTCCATATTTTACTTTTCATTCTTGCTCTTGTTTCCGTTTCCACTATTTTTCTCATATAACCACAATTTACTTTTGGAATTTTGAATGTTTTGAAATACAATAATAAATAGTTTCTGTTAAAAGCTAACTTATATTTTTCAAAAGTGATCTTAGATTTATATTTTTGTATTTCTCAGGCTCAAGTATGAAATAGTTACATTTGAGCAATTTCCATTCTTGAAAAACGTAGCTAAGCATAATTTTTATTTCTCTCACTTTGTCCTTTGCCCTCTTTCCTTCCATACTTCTTATTTGCTGCCCACGTGGCAAGGGCATTTGATGAATATATTGTTATTACATTTTCTTATCTTGTTGTTTTGCTTTATTTAATTTTTTTCTTTGGTTTTTTATTCTTTTATTTTCTTTATGTAGCATTGTTACTGCACTTACCGTATATATAATTTTTCTCTTTTTAGCATTTTTTTTTTTTTTTTTTTGGGACAGAGTCTCACTTTGTTGCCTGGGCTAGAGTGAGTGCCGTGGCATCAGCCTCGTTCACAGCAACCTCAAACTCCTGGGCTTAAGTGATCCTACTGCCTCAGCCTCCCGAGTAGCTGGGACTACAAGCATGCGCCACCATGCCCGGCTAATTTTTTCTATATATATTTTTATTTTTTTTTTTTTATTTTTTTTTTTTTTATTTTTTTTTTTTTGTCCTCTGTTGGTTTTTATTTGGGGTGAGGGGGGGGCCAGCTGAGCCAAAGGGTCAGAAATTCTGCCCTTTGTCCCTACCACTGGTTTTGGCTTATGTATAGTTTTGAGTTTTTCTATGCTGGTTGTATTTATATTAA
>CM052440.1:79282396-79304654 GCA_028533085.1 Varecia variegata | reverse complement strand
CCTGATGACTCCATCAGTGGAGCCAGTGCATAGCAGACTCTCAGTGACTGGAACCATGCAGTCAATGGACTCGGCTCTCAGGGCAAAGCGGTCACTCGTGGCCCCAAAGCCGTTCCAGTTGAAGAGGTAGATGGTACCTTCACTGGAGCCACAGGCCACCTTCTTCCCACATTTCATGAGGGTGACAGAGGTCAGGTCCCCAGACTGAGGCTCTGAGAGAAGCTCGAACCGGCGTCTCTTGATGTTGAAGACACCAAGGCAGCCATCCCCGCTGGCTGTGAGCAGCAGCTTCTTGGCTGGATCCAGAGCCATGTCTGCGATGTACTCCTCATGCTGGCGCATATCCATTAAGGGGCCCTCCTTCCGCTGGTCCCAGAGACAGATACAACCTGCATCGTCCCCAGTGGCCAAAACATTCTCATCCACCAGCAAGAGACTGTTGATGGGGGCACCATGAGCCTTGGAAATACGTCTTTCTAGTCGGCCCTGCTCCACATCTAGAACGTGGATGGCTTTGTCCTTGGAGACAGTAACAAGTTTCTGCCCATCTTCAGAGAAGACCACAGCTCGGCAGGACTTGAGATGGTGACCTGATGACCAGAGCTCCTTGGTTTCTCCCTCTTGGCAAGAGTAGGAAAAGACGAACACGTCCCCGTCCACGTCCCCTGCAGCCAGTAGGTCGCGGGCCGGATGGAACGCCAGCCCACTGGCCGGCGCTTCCAGCACGATGTCTTCCGGGGTGTCCCGGATCCGGACCGGGGATTCCATGGAATCAGGGTCCTCCTCGTCGCTCCCATCCTCGGCGGGCCTCTCCTCACAAACGCGATCCATGCTTAGGAGCCTATATATATTTTTAGATGCCCATATAATTTCTTTCTATTTTTAGTAGAGACGGGGTCTCACTGTTGCTCAGGCTGGTCTTGAACTCCTGACCTTGAGCAATCCACCCGCCTCGGCCTCCCAGAGTGCTAGGATTACAGGCGTGAGCCACCACGCCCGGCCTTTTTAGCATTTTTTATATCCTGCTTCCTTAAAGCACTACATTTGTTTTCAAAAAGCTTTATTGAGGTATTAATAAACAATAAGTTGCACATACTTAAAGTGTAGTTTTTGATATGTTTTAACCTATGTCTACAACTATGAATCCATTTCCACAATTAATATGATAAATGCATCTCTCCCGAAGTTTTCTCATACCCCTTTCTAATTTTTCCTACCCACCTACTCCTTCCACATTCTCCCTAGGCCCTCCCCAGGCAACTATGATCTGATCTATTTTCTTTCACCATATGTTAGTTTGAATTTTCTAGATTTTTATAGAAATTGAATTGTATAGAATATAATCATTTTTTTATCCCTAGGTATTTAATATCTTAGATGCTATTATAAATGGTATTATTTTTAAAATTTCAGTTTACACTTGCTTATTGCTAGTATATAAAAATACAGTTGATTTTCTATATTGATCTTGGACTCTATAATCTTGTTAAACTCACTTATTACTTTCTAGTAGCTTTTTTGTTGATTTTATTCTATTTTATACATAAATGATCATGTCATCTATGAATAAAGACTGCTTTACTTCTCCCTTTCCAATCTGCATGCTTTTTTATTCCTTTTTCCTACTTATTTTACTGGCTAGAATTTCTAGTAAAATATTAAATAGAAGTAATGAGAACAGACATCCTTGTCTTTTTTCCTGATGTGAGGATGAAAGTATTCAGCCTGTGACTATTAAGTATGATATTAGAATTAGTCCATTTTGGTGGATTCACTTCATTTATTTGATCAGTCTCTTATTAATGAATATTTATTTATCCTTCAGTTTTTTGCTATAACAAATGATCCTGCATATATCATTTCATATTTGCATGTCCATCTTTGAAATAGATTCTCAGAAATGAGGCCCTTATTCTTTTCAAATATTTTTTAAAAATTTAACTTTTATTTGATTGTGGTAAGAACACTTAATGATATCTACCCTCTTAGTATATTTTTAAAGGTACAATACAATATTCTAAACTACAGGCACAACAGTGTACAGCAGAACTCTAGAACTTATCTTTATGTTCAGTAACTTGCATTACTGAAACTTTATGCCCATAAATTAGCAACTCTTCGTTTCTCCCTCCCCCTCCCCCTGGAAACTGCCATTCTGCTCTCTGCTTCTATGACTTTGACTATAAGATACCCTTATGTAAGTGGAATCACGTAGTCTTTGTCTTTCTGTGTCTGACTTATTTCACTTAGCATAATGTCCTCCAGTTTAATCTATGTTATTGCAAGTTGTAGGATTTCTTTTTTTAAGGCTAAATAATATGTTATTGTATGTGTATATATGTATATATACATACATATGTGTATATAAATACACATACACACATATATATAAAACATTTTATCTAGTCATCCATTGATGGACACTTATGTTTTATCTATATCTTTGCTATTGTGATTAGTGCTGCAATGAACATGGGAATGCGGGTATCTCCACAACATACTGATTTCATTTCTTTTGGGAATATACCCAGAAAAGGGATTTCTGGGTCATATGTAGTTCTATTTTTAATGTTTTGAGGAACCTCTGTGCTGTTTTCCATTAGATGCACCAATTTACATTCTCACCAATGGTGTATGAGGGGTCCCTTTGCACAACACCATTGGCAGCATTTGTCTCTTGTCTTTTTGATAATAGCTATCCTAATAGATATAAAGTGATATCTCAGTGTGATTTTGATTTATATTTCTCTAATGATTAGTGATGTTGATCACCTTTTATATGCCTGTTGGCCATTTTTATGTCTTTGGAAAAATGTCTATTTAGGTCCTTTGCCTGTTTTACAATCAGGTTATTTATTTATTTATTTGTTTATTTATTTATTTATTTTTGACTGTTGAGTTGTATGAGTTCCTTATATATTTTAGTTACTAATACCTTGTCAGATATGTGGTTTGCAAATATTTTCTCCCAATATGTAGGCTGCCTTTCATTTTGTTGATTGTTTCCTTTGCTCTGCAGAAACATTTTAGTTTGATGTAGTCTCATTGTTTATTTTTGCTTTGTTATCTGAGCTTTTGATGTGATATCCAAAAAGTCATTGCCAAGGCCAAAATGAGAGAGCTTTTCCTCTTATCTGTTCTAGGAGTTTTATGGTTTTAGATATTAAATTTGGGTCTTTAATCCATCTTGAGTTGATTTTTATGTATGGTATAAAATAAGGGTCCAATTTTATTCTTTTGTGTGTGGATATCCAATTTTTCCAAAATCATCTATTGAGAACACTATCCTTTCTCCATTGTGTATTCTTGGTGTCATTGTTGAAATTATTTGACTGTATATGTTTGAATTTATTTCTGGCTCTCTATTCTGTTCCATTGATCTGTGTGTTTATTTTTGTGCCAGTACCATACTATTTTGATTACAATAGTTTTGTAACATAAGTCAAAATTAGGAATTGTGATGCCTCTAATTTTGTTTTTCTTTCTCAAGATTATTTTGGTTATTTAGGGTCTTTTGTGGCTTCTTATGAAGTTTGGATTTTTTTTCTATTTCTATTAAAAATACCATTGAAATTTTGGTACAGATTGCATGGAATTTTAGATCACTTCGGGTGGTATGTACATTTAAACAATATTATTAATAATCTTCCGATTAATGAACACAGGATATATTTTTACTTGTTTTTGTTTTCTTTTATTTCTTTTACCTATGTTTCATAGTTTTTAGTGTACAAGTCTTTCACCTCCTTAGTTAAGTTTATTCTTACATATTTTATTCTTTTACATGCTATTATAAATGGGATTGTTTTCCTGATTTCCTTTCAGGTAGTTCACAGTTAGTGTATAGAAATAGAACTGATTTTGTATGTGGATTTTGTTTCCTGCTACTTTGCTGAATTCATTAATTCTGACAGTTTTTCTGTGGAGTCTTTAGGGTTTTTTATATATAAAATCATGTCATCTGCAAACAGGGACAATTTTAATTCTCTGACCTGAATATTTTTTATTTCTTTTTCTTGTGTAATTGCTTTGGTCAGGACTTCTAGCATTGTGTTAGGTAGAAGTTGTGAGAGTGGGTGGGTATCTTTGCCTTGTAAATGATATTTGAAGAAAAGCTATTAACTTTTCACCATTAAGCCTGATGTTAGCTGTGGGCTTTTCATATATGGCCTTTGTTGTGTTGAAGTACATTCTCTCTATTCCTAGTTTGTTTAGAGTTTTTAACATAAAATGGTATTGAATTTCATTAAATAATTTTATACATCAGTGGAGATTATCATGTGGTTTTTATTCTTTATTCTGTTAATGTGATGTATCACATTAATTGGTTTTCATATGTTGAATCATATGCATCCAAGAGATAAACCTTACTTGGTCATGGTGTATGACCATTGTAATATGGTGTTGGATGCCATTTGTTGGTATTTTGTTGAGGATTTTTGCATCTATGTTCACCAGGGATATGGCCTGTAGTTTTCTTATCTCTTGTGGTGTCTTTGTCTTATTTTGGTATCATGGTAATGCTGGCCCTGTAAAATGAGTTTGGATGTGTCCCTCCTCTTGGCTTCTTTGGAGGAGATTGAGAGAAATTGGGATTAATTCTGCTTTGAATATTTGGTAGAATTCACCAGTGAAACCATCTGGCCCTGTGATTGTTTTGTTGTTGGAAGGTTTTTGATTAATTATTCAATATCCTCATTGGTTATTGATCTGTTCAGATTTTCTATTTCTTTGTGACTCACTCTTGATGGGTCATATGTTTCTAGAAATTTATCTATTTCTTTTAGGTTATCTAATTTATTGGCATATAGTTGCTCATACTAGTCTCTTATAATCCTTTTTTAAATTTCTGTGGCATCTCTTGTAATGTCTTCTCTTTCATTTTTGATTTTATTTTTATGTGAGTCTTCCCTCTTTTTTTCTTAATCTGGCTAACAGTTTGTCTATTTTGTTTATGTTTTCAAAAAACCAACCCTTAGTTTTGTTTTTTTTTTTGACAGGGTCTTGCTCTACTGGGGCTAGAGGGCAGTGGAGTCATCACAGCTCACTGCAACCTCAAACTACTGGGCTCCAGGGATCCCCCTCTCTCAGCCTCTGGGACTACAGGTGCATGCCACCTGCTAATTTTTCTATTTTTTTGTAGAGATGGCCTCTCATTTGTGCTCAGGCTGGTCTCTAACTCCTGGCCTCAAGTAATCTTCGCACCTAAGCCTCCCAAAGTGCTAGGATTATAGGTATGAGCCATTGCGCCTGGCCTAATCCTTAGTTTCGTTGATTCTTAAAAATTGTTTTTGTATTATCTATTTCATTTATTTTTCCTCTAATCTTTATTACTTCATTCCTTCTGCTCACTTTGAGTTTAGTTTGTTTTTCTTTTTCCCATTACTTGTGGTGTAAATTTAGACTATTTATTTGAAATATTTCTTCTTTTTTTCATGTAGGCATTTATTGGTACAAACTTTCCTCTTAGTGATTTTGCTGCACCTCATAAGTTTTGGTATGTTCTGTTTTCATTTTTCATTTGTCTCAATATTTTCTAACTTCTCTTTGGTTTCTTCTTTGACCATTGGTTGCTCAAAGTGTGTTGTTTAATATCCACATATTTGTAAATTTTCTAGTTTTCTTTCTGCTATTGATTTCTAGTTTTATTCCATTGGTTTTTTAGTTTTTAAATTTTTTTTTAATTTAAGCATATTATGGGGGTACAGATGTTTAGGTTAGGTGTATTGCCCTCCTTTTTCATTACTGATGCAGCTTATTAGAGTTCTTTCTTTTCTGCTTCTTGTTAATCTAGCCAGAGGCATGTCAATTCTGTTTATTTTTCAAAGAACCAACTTTTTGTTTTATTATTAATCTTCCATATAACTTTTTTATTATCAATTTCATTTAGTTCTACACTGATCTTTGTTATTTCTTTTCTTCTGTTGGGTTTGGGATTGTTTTGCTCATCCTTTCCAGTTCTTTGAGATGATTCATTAGATTGTTTATTTGTGATCTTTCTGTCTTTTACATGTAGGAATTTATGGATATAAATTTTCCTCTCAGGACTGCTTTAGCTGTGTCCCACAGATTTTGATAACTTGCATCTCCTTTATCATTTAGTTCAAAGAATCTTTTGATTTCCATCTTCATTTCCTTCTTAACACAATAATTGTTCAGCAGAAGGTTATTTAGTTTCCGTGACTTTGTGTAGAGATAAGAGTTTCTGTTGGAGTTGATTTCTAATTTTATTCCACTGTCGTCTGAGAAGATACATGGTATAATTTCTACTTCTTTAAATTTTTTGAGACATGCTTTGTGGCCTAGGATATGGTCAATCTTAGAGAATGTCCCATAAGCTGATGAGAAAAGCGTATATTCAGTGGTTTTTGGGTAGAATATTCTGTACATGTCAGTCAGGCCCATTTGTTCTAGAGTTCTGTTTAAATGCATTGTTTCTTTGTTTATTTTCTGTTTGGAGGATCTGTCCTGTTCTGTCAGAGGGGTGTTGAGGTCTCCAGCTATTATGGTGTTGCTGTTTATCATTTTGTTTAGATCAAGTAGGATTTGCTTTAAGAATAGTTTTATTCCATTGTGATCAGAAAAGGTACTTAGTATGATTTCAGTCTTTAATTTGTTAAGAATTTTTTTGTTACCTAACATGTAACATGTGATCTATCCTGGAGAATGTTCTGTGTACACTTCAGAAGAATGCATATTTTGTTGCTTTCGGGTGAAATAATCTGTCAGTTTTGTTTGGTTGTGCTTACCTTTAAACAGTTAGGAAGTAGTAATATTTCCATGTGCTCAGAAAAAGAAGAGAACTTGAAATACTGCTGAACATTAGTAATGTTTACCACATCTATGAAGTTTCTGCAAACGAATTCCTTTTCATATGCCTTGCTTGAGTTTTGTTGTGTTTATTCACTCCATAGATTGGTGTGTTTCTTCAGTTCTGGAAAATTCCCAGCCAATACTTTTTGAATTTTGCCTTTGCTTAATTCTCTCTTCCCTTCTGTCTGTCTTGGGCTCTGCATCCCTTTTTTCCTTGCGATATTCCAATTTACCTTCTTAATCTATTTTATGTCTCTGTTCTCTTTTGTAGTTTTCATCCTTTTGTTTCTCTTTGCATCATTCCAGATAATTTCTTCTGACTTATTATTCACTTGAGTAATTTTTTTTTTTGAGATAGGGTCTTGCTCTGTCACCCTGGCCAGATTGCAGTGGCCTCATCACAGCTCTCTGCAACCTTAAACTCCTGAGCTCAAGTGATCTTGCTGCCTCAGCCTCCTGGGTAGCTGAGACTATAGGTGCATGCCACTGTGCCCAGCTAATTTTCAATTTTTTACAGAGACAGGGTCTTGCTCTTGCTGAGGCTGGTCTTGAACTCATGAGTGCAAGTGATCCTCCTTCCTTGCCCTCCCAGAGTGCTAGGATTACACGTGTGAGCCACCATGCCCCACTCAGTAATTCTTCTCTACCTGTGTTTAGTCTGATGTAAAAATTTTAATTATCATTGAACATATTTTTCATTCATAGAAGTTCTTTTTGAGTTAAAAAAATCTCCTATGCGTATTTTATGTCCTTGAAGATTCTTCGAGAATTTATTATTTCTTTAAATATAGTATACATGGTTGTTTTATAGCCTCTATCTGATGTACTTAACATCAGAAGTCTCTGTGTGTTTACTTTAGTAGTTTCTCTTGGTTCTTATTAATTAACTTTTGTTTCTTTGTGTGTCCGTTTATTTTTGACAATGTAATAGTCATTTTATTTATATAAGTATTGTTCACAGAAGTAATTTGAGACCTACAATAAAGGTAATATTTTTTAGAGAGGATTTTATTTTTATTCTTCCATAATTTTTTTGGCTCTATCAGTAGTGGACCATCTCAATTCAAATGCAATATTGGTATTCTCTGGATAATTTAGATATTCAAACTCTGACTCTAATTCTATGCAAGGGCATATCTATTTCAACTGGTGTCTCAGCTTATTGTGGAGAGTGTTCTGTTAGATTTCTTATCTGGGTGTTAGTTTGGACTTTGATTTTTACCTCCTCACCATGAAAGACCACAGAAATGACACAGTTTCTTGGATAAGCTAATGCTGTCAGGGGAAAAGTATATCCCATGCTCCTGTATGCCAATGGATTCCCATTTTATCTTTAGATTTGGCCTGATTTTTCCATCCTATCTTATCAGGTCTTTAAGACATTTTTTAGTATATTTTATCCCACTTTTTATGTATTTTCAGCAGAAGAGATAGCCTGACTAATCAAGCCTCCTATTACTGAGAAAGGTCTGTTGAAACTTTTCACATTAATAAAACTGTCTGATTATTTGTCTGTGTCATCAACTAGATGTTGTGCTCAATGAAGGCAAGAATATTGCCTTATTATTTTCTGCATTTCCAGAACTTAGCACAGGGCCAGCCTCTCAATAGATAATTTTAATATTAATAAAAGTAGCTTCATGTATACTTATAGAATTCCATTTTAATTCTTTACTCTGAGCTCAATGTCAGACTTTCCAAAAAAACTCTGAGTAAGCCTCTTGGGATGTCTCCCCTCTTACTATTTCTGTAATCTCCTTCTCACTTATTTTTATTTCCTTCTTGGAATGGACCTCCCAAGGTTCTATGGACTGAACTGTGTCTCCCTCCAAATTCATATGTTGAATTTGGAGGGAGACACTCCTCACTCCAGTGTGACTGTATTTACAGATAGGATAGGAGGTATAATAATTAAGGTTAAGTGAGATCATAAGGGCGGAACCTAAATCTGATTGGACTCATGACCTTATCAAAGAGGAAGAGAGAAAGAGATCTCTCTTTCTCTCTCCCCATGTGCATGTACTGAGGAAAGGCCACATGATCACAGAACAAACTAGGGGCTGCCTAGAAGCCAAAAGAAGCAGTCTGGGAATGCAATCTGTCTTGCCAGCACCTTGATCCATGACTGTGAGAAAATAAAATTTTTCTTGTTTAAGCTACCCAGTCTATGGTATTGTGTTATGGCAGCCCCAGCAGACTTATATACCAGGATCCTTTTCCAGTTCAGCATCTTCCCAGATGTTTCCCTCCTTTGATGCACCATTTCTGTTTTTCTGCGTGGAAGCACATGAGCCCAGATCTAAACCTGAGGAATGTGAGTAGCTGTCCCAGGGACCAAAGTCTTGATTAGATTCCCCCACAAATCTTATTTTGCTTACCCCAATCTAAAACTAATGGAGATGATTCTAGGGCCTTGGGAAACTCACTTTCCTGACAGGAAAGGAGGAACCTAGGCTACTGACTAAGAAAGTGATGTGATAAGAGAGAGGTGGTCTAGGTCTCAGTTCCAGGCAAGACCGAGGCAGCAGTATTGGTCACACAGTCAGGAGTCTACTTTGGATGAAGCCATCAAGGTAGGCATATAAATCTCCAGCCTGTCCACTCTGGTGCTCTGCAGGAAGCCCTTGGATTAGCTTTATATTGCAGTGTAACAAATTACCTCACCCAAAGTTGGTATCTTAAAACAATAAACCTTTAGTACCTCATGGTTTCTGTGGGTCAGGAATCTGGCATGGGTTAGCTGGGTTCTCTAGCTCAGGGTCTCTCACAAGGCTACAGCCAACTCAAGATTCAACTTGGGGTGGATCCACCCAAACTCTCTCACATGGTTATTAGCAGAATTTAGGCCTCCATGTGCTGTTGAACTGTTCCTTGTTGGCTTTGTCTAGAGGCTTCTCTCAGTTCCTTGCCATGCTGGTCTCTCCATGAACGGAGCTTATAGTGTGGCAGCTGGTGTCATCGGAGCAAGCAACTGAGAGAGCAAGGCAGGACAAGAGAGAAGGCAGAATATTCTTGAAGCCAGATCTCTTAAGTGACATCCCATTGCTTTTGCCAAAATTCAATTTGTTAGATTCAAGTTACCAGGTCCAGCCCATACTCAAGGTGGAGATTACCCAAGGGCATGAATACCTGGAGGCAGGAATAATTGGGACATTATAGAGGCTGCTTTGCCACCGTCCATTTGTTCCTAAGCTGGATGAGAGTGATCCCCATGGGACAGAGGAGGAGAGAGAGGACTCCTGTGCTGGCCTCACAGGCTGTGAGCTGTGACTGACTTGGGGAAGCTGGCCTCCTCTCAGTCTGGGACACATTTGCTGGGAAGGCAGCATGCAGAGTCCTCTGAGGGCCTGTCCTCAGCAATGTGCCTGGACATGGTCCTACTGGCTTGTGAGAAATAATTGCGAGGTCTTTCCAACTCCATGTTCAGCAATGCCACATTGGTGGCTTAAAATTGGCCACAGTAGGAATATTTACATCACAGAAATCAACAAATGATATATACTGGGGATTTTTTACCCCTCCCCCAACAGAGAGCTAATTTAAATATATTACCAGCATACCACTGCTTGGTTTCCTAAAACCTGTCCCATGTCGTGTGTTCTGTGTCTGTGTCTCTCTTGCAGATTTGGAGCTAAGGCTGAGGAATGGAGGCCACCGCTGTGAGGGGAGAGTGGAGGTGAAGCTCCAAGGAAGATGGAGGGGCATCAGTAATTACAACTGGCAGTTGAGGAACGTGTCTGTGGTGTGCAGACAGTTGGGATGTGGAGCTGCTGCTGAAGCTACCACAGGGGATCATTTTGGATCAGGAGTTGGACTCATTGGGCTTCTGTATGTTTCATGCCAAGGGGAGGAGCCAAATATCAATCGCTGTGAACAGTCTCGTTCTCAAAACTTGCGTACCTTTCCCCATAGTTGGAGTGCTGGGGTGATCTGCTCAGGTAAGGCCTGTCTTGTCTGGTGGGGTCCCTGGCAGGAGCAGCCTCAGTCTCAGTCCCAGAATAACTGGGAGTATAGGATCATAGCCTTTTGAGCACACTTGAGACCCCAGTCACAGAGCGAGTCTCAGAGCAGTGGAGCTAAAGGGAGCATAAATGGTTCAAACCTGTGAGTCCCAGGACTCTTCGGGTCTCTGTGGTGTGTCCTAGAAGGGAAGGAGGCTGGGTCAAAAGAGACTGATCTGGATGCCAGCAGATCCGTGTGCTAAAAGCTGCTCTACAACTAACTGCTCTAAGACATTGAAACCTCCCTGGGTCTGTTTACTCAGGTGTCAAAAGAAGATCTAGGCCTCAGTTTCCCCTAGTGTACTTTGTAAGCATGAGGATGTATGTCTTATGTTCGGTCATGTTTTGGTGAACTGTTAGCCTCTATTCATGGTTCTGAAATAGGGCTTGATCAGGGCTTGAATATTTGGAAGCTTAGACCTAGAGAGAGATCCAGTCTCTGAGAACCCAGAAGGGAGTTGTTAAAATGCATTTTGGGGTGAGTAATTTTTAACCTTTTTACTCAGAAGAATACAGGACATCCCTCAAATCCCAGTCCTGCCATGAAACTCTTGTTTGCCTGCAATTTCTAGAGTCAAAGACAGAGTCCAGTCTGGGGCCCTGTGCCAGGAACCAACCCAAAGACATTAGTCCTCTTTGACTCTATAGGTCTGAGCCCTGTAAGGAGGATTTATACCCTTGCCTGGGATGAGCCCCTGGCCCCTCCCCCAGTGCTTCAGGTAAAGGGATATGTGTGTCTCTTCCAGGCTGTCTTACACAGGGCAGCCAGTCTGGCTTGGTAGGTTTTGGTGGTGGGTCCTTGGATTTTATATTTTAGACAGTTATTATTGAAGTCAGAGTATAATGAACAGTGTGGTCAAAATTAGTGTTTATTTTTTTGTTCCTTTGATTTTTCGTAACATTGGCCCCTTTGAGTTCCTATAGGTTTAGAGAGAAGTAGATTAGGATGTGGGATTTAGTACCTCTTAGGAATTATGAAGCACCGATGCTGACATGCCTGCAGCTGCTGATAGAAAAGCCTCCGGAAATTTTATGGTCAGTAACATAATTTCCATTTATATAAATAAATAAATAAATAAATAAATACAAAACCAAATAAATAAATAATAGAAAAGGAGCTGTGTAGCAGTCACTAGTGTAAATTCCACCTTGTTCCGTTTACCTGGAGACTTCACTGAATTTTCCTTCAATAAATCCCTGGGAGGCACTCTGAGGAGCTGCAGGTAAGTTCCTTGAGACTCTCATCTGCACGAACACCTTCTGTTGAGGAAAAAGATAAAAATCACCAAATGAAAAGGTGCTGTGCTTACTTCTGACTAGGACAGTCAATAAATTATTGAATCATTTCAAATTCATGTTTTCTTTCCATCATTATTTTAGAGATTTGAGTACTACAAGCACATCATTAATTTTGTGAGAGTTTTGCTGTTTACATCCTAGAGCTTAAACTTCTTATGTGGTGTGTTGGGTCATCATCTTATGGTTCTCATTACAGAGTTCTTAAATGATGCTACCGAACAATAAGTCTGAAAAAATTTTTTTTAAATTGGAAACATATTCATCTTTCAAGTATGTATGTAATATTCATTGGAAAATATTAACAAAATACTGAAAATTATAAAGAATAAGGTAAAAACAATGTGTAATTAGCAACAATACCAGTCATAAGATATAATCACGGTTAATATTTTATATATATTTGTGTGTACAATATACATTACATTATAAAAGATTTCTAAGGGTGCCACTCATCCTGAGAGGGATGTCAGAGAAAAATGTAAAAATTATTTTTAAGAACCAAATATGGAATTTCATTTTTTAGGACTTTCTGATGCAAGGAACAGAAACAAAATGAAACAATTAAAATTAGTTTAAGAGAATTATCAATCTGGATTCAGAGCCATTGTAGATATTCTGGATATAAGAGGTTACCTGAATGTGGGAGGAGCTGGGGGAGGGAAGACGGAGGCCAGAGAATAAGAGAAATGTCACTCAAACGTCTGCCTAAAGCAGCAGAGTGGGGACAAAACTGTCCTTCGTGAGGAAGGCTGAGCGCTATGATCACGCAGTGAGAACTCGTAGAGAGGTCCTCAGTAGGCACCGTGGTGTGCAAGATGCTCATCTGTGCCAGCCGACGTGTCTGTGGAACCGCTGTGTTGGTGGAAGCTACAGCAGCTGTGGAAAACACCTTTTCTATCTGCCACTGCATCTGACCACCATGACATTCTGAGAAGAATGGCCAGTATTTAACTTTCAGGTCTCATTTAAAATCTTACATGAATTCCTCTCTACCACACAGAGATGGATCCTTGAGAAGTGGTCCCCAGGCTTAGAAGTGACTTAGAAGGTAGTAGTGTGGCCAAGTTGACAAAAATCAGTACAGAACAATCTATCCCTTTGTCATCTCAGCATCCAAATTTACTTCTCTTAGTCGTATTTAACTTCCCAAAAGACAATAGTATCAGTATCGCAAAAGTGTGACCCTTGGAGGGTCAAATCTTTCTGATACTGCTCTGAGATTGCTGCTCATTATGTCCATTTTGTCTTTGGTGGTTAAATATCTCATCTTTACCCCTGATAATCCAGGATCTTATAATTTTCACTGAGGTCAAGGAGGCAATTTTGGTGACAATATCCTTCACTGTCATTGCTGGCCTGCGAGAGAGCAGTCATTGTAGTTAAAGGGTGGGTGAGCAGACACACATAGTAAATCTACTCTAGTATTTCTACCTCCCTAAGCCTTTGGATAGCTTCCTTTATAGAATTCCAAGGAAGTTCTTGCCTCTCAACTTTATTTAATGTGGACTGCCATTACAACAACCATCCAGACAAATTTTTAGAGCCACTCCCATCAACTTGAGCTAATGCATTGAATCCAGATTTCTTGTTAGTGCACCAACATCAATAAATTTAGCCCAACCTAATGTTACATTCCTTCCACCTTAGTCTAATACCTTTAGGATCAATCCTCATAATATTCCCCAGATTACTGCTATCGTAAATTGGCAAAAATCTTGCAATTATTTTGGTGTGAATGATGTTTCCTCAGGATCACCTTTTCCCCTGGTACCTGCTAGGATTTAAATCTTGTTGTGTATCTAGAAGCAATAAGAGTTGGTGGGAAGGGGTCCTGAGGAGGATGAGTGTAGCTCTGCTGCAGAAGAGGTTAGTACAGGCTCTTTAGTTAAAGGAAGCTAACATACTCACACAGGGAAGGAAGGGCTGACTGTACTGGCAAGAAAGGGTCAGTGGAATTTTGGGGTTCAGGGTCTTCATCTTCATCAGAATTTAGCGGGATGCTCCATCTCAATTCTCAGTGCTCTCTTTTCAGGGCCCTGTGCTCTACCACTCAATCTAACTTTAACATGCAAGACCCTGAGAGGCTGTGAATTCAATTTGCATCAAAATTCAGCCGTCTGCTTGATCAGACTTTGGGTATGGTTTTTAGAAATCCTGACTGACTCTGTGTTTACAGGAGGTAGGGATTGTGTTCAAGGCAGTCATAAAAGGTTTTTGGTTCCATACCTGGACATTGACCTGGGAATTTAAAGTCTTTTTTTATTTTATTTTATTTTATTTTATTTTTCTTTTTCTCAGATCCTGAATTCCAGAATTTAAAGTCTTGAGTTCACCATTACCTTTCTCCAGTTCTCTAGCACACTAAGAACCAATCAACCAACCCCATGATCATTATGCTCTTTGATTTTTCTGTAATATTTTATTTCATCATATTTTATTACAAGGCTTTGGTCAAAGTCTTGGCTTCTATATGCACCTGACTCCATGTGAGCACATATGATAATTTAAATGATTTGCTTTGCCACTGTGTGCCACAGGTGACCAATGTCACAGACTACCAATGTCTCACTGTTGGGAATTGGGTCATTAATGTCTTTGAATCCTTGTGGATCAATGAACCAGTTCCAGATTTCACCCTTACATTTTTTGTCATAGTCTGTTTGGGTATCTTTAACAAAATACCATACATTTGATGGTTTATAAACAACAGAAATTTATTTCTCACAGTTCTGGAGGCTGGAAGTCCAAGATCAGGGTGCCAGTGTGGTCAGGTTCCGGTGAGGAGCCTCTTCTGGGTTGCAGACTGCTGACTTCCTGCTGTGTCTTCACATGGCAGAAGGCAAGGCAGCTCTCTGGGGTCTCTTTTATAAGGGCACTAATCCCATTCATGAGGTGGAGCCATCATGACCTAATGCCCTCCCTTCTAATACCATTACTTGGGGACTAGGATTCTACATATGGATTTTGCAGGGACACAAACATTCAGATTGTAGCAGTTTAGCTTCCCCCCAAACCACTTTTGGTGCCAAGAACTGTGTCAGTATGAGTTTGGTCAGGAAGATGGAGCCACTTACCAGTATTCAATGAACAAGGAGTTTAACAGAGAAATTAGGCTATAACAAAAATGGGAGGAGCTGTGTGAATGAAGGTCTGGAAGGCCCCAGCTGGAGGATTAGAGAAACCATCACTATGACACCAGCCTGAAGCAGTGGAGCAAGGTAGGGGATGACTAAGCACAGAGAAGTGTGAGGAACTCTCTTGGGAGCTCGCGGAGAGTTTGCAGAAGCTGCCGTGTCCGTGGAAGCCATCATGTCAGTAGAAATCCCCACATCTGTGGAAGCTGGTACATCTCACTGCAACATGTCTGACCACCACGACTTCCTGAGAATTTTGGGGCTTTCTCTTTCCCTTTGTCTTCCAGATCTCACACGAATTCTTCTCAGTGGCAAACCCTAAACTGGAAAGGGATGCTGGGGATACCGACATGTGTAAATCCTTGGAAAGGTCAAGTAGACAGAAATCAATCAAGTGCAGGGTGTTACTAATTCATGTAACAGAAAAGCCCATGAGTAGAACTGGTTTTAGGGACCTCAGACAATCAGTCATTGTCGTCTCTCTTCCCTGCTCTCAGTGGACAGGATTGTGCACCGAGAGCAGTCCCTTCAGAAACACTTTTAGTAGGGAAGTTGCCAGAACATGAGGTAAAGTGATTCTGAGGAGTCAAAAACCAAAAAAGCACCCCAACCCGCTCAAACCCTCACAACTGTTAATCTCAGGATTCTTATTATATATGCTTTTTTTGTAGACTGTTTTCTTTCCACCTAGTACATCAAATTTATTTTGGCATAAAATTTTAAAATATTAAAATATTTAAAAATGGCTGCATATATTCAAAACTATAGAAGTAAAAATTTAACGACTTCTCTACTGAGGGTTGACACAACTTTCATGTTCCCCGTAGCCTAGAAGTTAACAGCACACATTCTGGAAAACAAGCTGCCTAGTTTCTTTCCAGATATGTAACCTTGGGAAAATTACTTGGCCTCTTTGTGCTACTATTGGCACATTATGATAGGAAAATAATGGTTTTTCGTTTTAGCTTGCAGCTTTTGATTTTTGGAGAGGGCAAACAACTTTTTCAGGGGTATATCATCCAATTAATATTTTTTTGCATAGATTATTTTTCTATTGATGGGTTTATATTTTACTTAAGATTAGTAAATTCTCAAAATATATCACATATATTAATCTTTTGGTAGTCACATATTTCACTTGCTAGTTTGTAATTTTTCTAGTGATTTTACAATATTTTCCTTTCTGATATAGATGTGTTTAATTTTAATGTAATCAAATGTATTCATCTACCACTTTATGAGTTCTATTTTTTTCTGAACATTTGGAAAATTCACATCCTGCTTTAATATTATAAAAATCATTCAAAGTTAACTAACCTTTTAATGACTTTGTTGTGTCTGCTTTTTGTGTTGGAAAGCATTTGAACATTTGTTTGCAGCTTGGAGGCCCGCAGTTTCAGTTGATCCTCTAGATGGGTATCAGTCATTTGTGACCTTAAGGGTGTCTTGATTTGAGTGAGGTAGGAGAACATAGATTCCCAAAAGTAAGTGGTTGAAAAGCAAGAAAGTATTTTTTTGGGCATGTTGCTGAAGGCGTGGTGGGTATTCTACTACATTTTTCCATATTTCAATTGGATCTTTCTTAGCATCGAACAATGACTTTAAAATGTCATCTACTGAGAGCTCAATCAATTCCATCTGTAGTTCTTTAGGTGCCTTGGTGATATCAACTAGGTAAGGCTGAAATGCTAATTTGAGTGTGATGTCACGATTCCCAAAGTCAGTGAACTTTTCATTGTATGCTCCAATTAATAGGTGTATAATAGCTGCATATTTTTGAATGATTCACATATATCATCCTGCTCATCAATGACCTTTGCTAACTGGGGAAAATGTTCATCTGAAATTTCCTTTTGAAGAAGAAGTGTTTTTTTTTTTTCAACTAATACAAAATCAGATTTTATTATAGAGGAGCAAGAGACACATGGAACAAAGAGTAGAGATGGTAAATAGTTTTTTCAAAATGCTTGGATTGTTTGCCACATATCATACATAGATTTAGTTTTAGCTTGCAAAGAAATATTCAAGTCATTTTTATTTGACATATCACACAGAAATGCTGCATTCCTATAGAAATCTTCTTTCAATAATTCACATTGCTGATTCTATTCATAAAATTTAACTATCTGTTCTTACAGAGATGAAATTTTGGCTAACTCCTGTCCCTGTGATAGCCAGTGCACTTTAGAATGATATGGCAAATCCACATGAATATGCCATCTTTCAACTTTAACATGTTACAAAACTGACCATGCCATGTTGCATTTGCACGAATGTGTTAACAATACTTATAACTTATTGGAAAGTGTCACTTAAAATAGTAGCTTTAGCACAGATATTTTGCTCATGCAAGAAATGAGAACACCTGGATCTGTTAACAGGTTTTTTTTTTTTTTTTTTGTTGTTGTTGACACAGTCTCACTCTGCTGCCCCAGCTAGAGTGCAGTGGTGTCATCACAGCTCACTGAAGCCTCCAACTCCTAGGCTCAAGTGATTCTCCTGCCTCAGCCTCCAGAGTAGCTGGGACCACAGATGCACACCACCATGTCTGGCTAATGTTTCTATTTTTAGTAGAGACAGGGTAACATTCTTGCTCAGGCTGGACTCGAACTCCTGAGCTCAAGCGATCCTCCTGCCTCGGCCTCCCAGAGTGCTGAGATTGCAGTCGTGAGCCACCGCACTTGGCCTCTCTCACCTTTTAATATGTTTAAAATTTTTCTCATCATTCCTATTAGTGGTCAAGCCTATCTTCTAATTCTTTAATTCCTTTGGTGTCGTTTATAATCTTTCCTGTTCTTTGTAGTAGATTTTAATTCTGTTAGAATATTGTTTCTGACACTTTTTAGTCCTACATGTCTCAAAGTATGCATACTCATGGAATCACAGTGCTTAACCAGAAAGAACTCTAACACATGCATAAGTAACAATGAGCATGCTCAGAAACTAGGGAATTATACTTTATGACATTTGAAATTTTTTTTCATTGTTACCTTTCATTCTCTTGAAAATATGTTCTTTGGATGATTAAATTATCAATATTTTTTGTCCCTCCTTTAGTTTTAAAACTTCCATGGCCTAGGCAAAGAATTTATGAGTAAGACCCCAAAAGCAAATACAGAACAACAAAAATAAATAAATGGGACTTAATTAAACTAACAACTTCCTGCACAGCAAAGGAAATAATCAGCAGAGTAAATAGACAACCTGCAGAATGGGAGAAAATATTCACAAACTATACATCTGACAAAGGGCTAGTATCCAGAATCAAAAAAGAACTCAAAAAAATTGGCAAGAAAAAAACAAATAACCTCATCAAAAAGTGGACGAAAGACACGAACAGACTCTTTTCAAAAGAAGATAGACAAATGCCCAACAAACATGAAAAAATGCTCACCATCATTAATCATCAGGGAAATACAAATTAAAACCCCAATGAGATACTACTTTATGCCCGTCAGAATTGTCATTATTAAAAAGTTAAATAAAAAAAGATGTTGGTGTAGTTGTGATGAAAAGGGAATGCTTACACACTGTTGGTGGGAATGTAAACTTATACAACTGTTGTGGAAAGTAGTATGGAGATTCCTCAAAAAACTAAAAGTAGACCTACCATTCGATCCAGCCATCCCACTGCTGGGTATCTACCCAAAGGAAAAGAAGTCATTTTATTAAAAAAGACACCTGCACCCAAATGTTTATTGCAGCACAATTCACAATAGCAAAGATATGGAATCAACCTAAGTGCCCATCACCTTATGAATGGATAAAGAAAATGTGGTATATATTGATATACACAATGGAGTACTACTGAGCCATAAAAAGGAATGAAATAATGCAGCAACTTGGATGGAACCGGAGAACACCATCCTAAGTGAGGTATCTCAGGAACGGAAAAACAGATACCATATGTTCTCACTCATAAGTGGGATCTAAAGGAAGAATATATATAGTCATAAAGAGCAGTAATAGACATTGGAAACTAACAAGGGGGGAGGTTGAGAAGGAGGTGAAAGATAAAAATCTACCTCTTAAACTATTCTGGTACATGGAAAGCCCTGACTTCAGCAAGATACAATTTATCCATGTAACAAAAAACACTTGTGCTCCCTACATTTTTGAAATTAAAAAAATGTAATACAGACAGTCCTTCATAATGGTTTGACTTATGATTTTTTGACTTTGTAATGGTGCAAAGGGATATGCATTCAGTAGAAACCATACTTTGAATTTTGAACTGTGACCTTTTCCTAGGCTGGCTATGTGGTCCCCAACCCCCCGGGGCTGCGGACCAGTACCAGTCAGCGGTCTGTTAGGGAAGGGGCCACAGAGCTCCGCCACCCCCGCCACCCACCCAGTCCCTGGAAAAATTGTCTTCCATAAAACTTAGGAAATGGGGTGGTGGTGGAGGGGGAGCTGCACAGCAGGAGGTGAGCACCCCGCGCCTCCTCCCCGCCCCCTATGGAAAAATTGTCTTCCATGACACTGGTCCTTGGTGCCAAAAAGGTTGGGGACCACTGCCATATGATACTCTCTGGTGCTGTGGGGCAGTGGCAGCCAACCAGAGCTCCCAGTAAGCCTGTGATCAAGAGGGTAAACAACTGATACTCTATAAGGTGTTATGTTGCCAGTGTTTTTTTGATGTTGTGTTTTGTGTTTTTTCTATCCCATCATGTGTACAAAATGCCCATCTGTGTCTCCTGCTTCTGGAGAAAATTACTCTTGAGAAAAAACTAAATTGCCCAGCATGAAGGCAGCATGTGGTTTTAATTTGCATTTCCCTGATGATGAGTGATGGTGAACTTTTTTTTATATGTTCCTTGGGCATTTGTCTATCTTTTTTTGAGAAGAGTCTGTTCCTGTCTTTTGCCCACTTTTTGATGAGGTTATTTGTTTTTTTTCTTGCCAATTATTGAATGGCCACTGTACATGAGTTAGGACTTTTGTAATGCATAATCTCAACCATCTTGAAAAATAAGAAGTGACTTAGTGATGCAGTGAAATCATTAAAATTAGTTAAACCCACTGTCATTAAGAAGAAAAGAGCTGGTCCAACTGATGTTATGGAAAAATTGTCATGTGAGTGGAAGACCAGACACAGAAGTGCATACTGCTTAGCCTACTGACTATCTGGGCTAAGACAAAAAGCTTTGATATGCTAAAAGCATGCTAATGATGTGATACATAGGCAAATGTTTATAGCAAGTCATGGGTGGTTTCAACATTTCAAAAGGCATCATAATTTTCATAATGGGAAGGTCAGCAGTGAGGCAGCAAGTGCCAGTTCTGAAGGTGCTGAAGCTCATTTAAGGTAGGCGAGGCTACGAGATGTTTGGTTTGTTAGGTGTGTTAAATGCATTTTTGACTTATGACATTTTAAACTTATGATAAATTTATCTGGATGTAACCACATTGTAAGTTGAGGAGCACATATATATACTTCTAACTATGGGGTGGCTCTTATTCTTTCTTTGATTTTTAAAAATTTTCCTTATTCTGTCCTGCAATCTAGATAGTCTTTAAAATGTAAACTACAATTCACTTGCTCTCTTTATCACTTTCTAATAAATTCTCCATTGTCTTAATAATTAAAAAACAAAAAATCTTCCAGCAATCCCACCTCTACCTGCGTCACACTTGACTTCCACAGCAGTTGCTTCTCATTTTGATTTTCTTTTCCATCCATCTGTATCTTTTAATGTTTTTTCTTTGTCTGAAGTGGGAGAAATGAGAAAGGGTGGCAGGATTAAGTGGTAGACGTGGGGAGCAGAGGGTGCTGAAATGTGCTAAAAATTTGCTTAACAAGTATTTTTACCAAATATTTATGTTCTTCATCCCTATTGAGGCTTTTGCAGTTTGGAAGGCTTTTCCAAATTACGACTGGCTTGCTCTCTGTCTTCTTCTCGTCACTCTCCTTTTTTGCAGTACACCAGCTTATCTTGAGAATCCAAATAGTAGAGGAATACATAGCTAACATAACCATAGGATTAAAGTTAGTTGCTATCATCCCTTAGCATTTTCTAAGACTTCTGTATTGCAGAAGAAAAGACCCTGGTATGAAGTGATCAGCAAACTGAGTGGCCTCCTTACTCCCACTGAAAACTCATTTTTTCCCTGGTTCATTGACAAATTCTAGGGCTTCAACATCGATGGCTAGGACCACCAGCACCCTTCTCCCCTAAACTCTTTGACTCTGAGCTTCCTCAACATCTAGACTCATTGTGTACAACTGTTTCCCCACTTAGGTCACTTAAGAAATTATTGGAATTTTTTGCTATGAAAAATTTTCAGAAAAATAGAATGTGAAACCATATGTGTTCATTTTTCTTCCTAAGGATTTGTGCGCCTGGTTGGAGGAGATGGACCCTGCTCAGGGCAAGTGGAAGTGAATCCTAAAGGAAATTGGATTCCAGTTTCTGATGTGAACTTCACATTTCCCACTGCCCAGGTCATCTGTCGGGAGCTGGGGTGTGGCAAGGCTGCATCTGTCCTGGGGCACGTGCCCTCCAGAAAGGCTAGTGGACAGATCTGGGCTGAGGAGTTCCGGTGTAAGGGGCAGGAGTCTAGCCTCTGGTTCTGCCCGAGAGTGCCCTGTCCTGGAGGGACTTGCCACCACAGTGGGGCTGTTCAAATCATCTGTTCAGGTGAGACTCAGGGCAGGACTTTAACCTCCTTGCACTCTCTGTTGGGGTAAGAAGAACATGAGATTTTGCTGAATTCCTGTCTTCTCCTACCAGATTACACAGAAGTCCGGCTCATGAAAAATGGCACCTCTCAGTGTGAGGGACAAGTGGAGATGAATATTTCTGGAGACTGGAGACCGCTCTGTGCCTCCCACTGGAGTATGGCCAACGCCAATGTCGTTTGCCGTCAACTGGGCTGTGGAGTCGCCATCTCTACCCCAAAAGGAGCATACTTTGCAGAAGGAGGCAATGGGATCTGGAAAGACCGATTTCACTGCTCAGGGGCTGAGCCCTTCCTGTGGCATTGCCCCGTGACTGTCCTGGGTGTTCC
>CM052440.1:79267180-79281896 GCA_028533085.1 Varecia variegata | reverse complement strand
AGAGAATATGAAAAACTGACCTCAAAAGTGAGACAGTCTGTGTGAAAAATGGTTCTAATTGTTCATTCATTTTTCAAGTCTGGGCAAGAAGTATTAAGAGGGATAATATCTTTAAAAAATAAGTGTTTTTATTTAAATGTAATTCATAGAGAAAAGTATACAAACAATAACTGTAGCTGAATGAATGGTAATAGTATGCACTGAGCCATGTAACCCCAAGCTGGAGTAACAAAGAGAGCATCAGCAGTAACCAGGAGCCACCTTCCCACTCTGCCAATCAGTATGCACTCCTTCCTCTCCAATGAACACCACTCTCCTAACTTCCACAACCATAGAATATTTTTGCTGTTTTTGGAATGATATGTGAAATCTTGTAGTATGTCCTTTTTTGTGTGTTTTTGGACTCAATATTATGTTTGTGATTCATCTATGTTTTTGATTATAGAAGTGTTTCACTCATTATTGCCATAGAGTGTTCCATTGAATGACCACATGACCATGTACTGATCCATTCAACTGATGGTGGGGATTTGAGTTCTTTCCAATTATTTTCAAAATTGATATATACTATTTGTACTTTTTTATGGGGTACATGTGGTATTTTGTTACATGCATCGAATGTATAATGATTAATTCTTTTTTTTTTGTTTAAAAATATATATTTATTAAAATGTATGTTTTTAATTCCCAAAGTTTACAATCATCTTTTCACCTGGCCTGTGAGGTCCTTGAGCATAGAAATTATGGTATCAGTAGTGATTTTCTCTCCCTGAGTCTCTGTTT
Source organism: Varecia variegata (assembly GCA_028533085.1). NCBI lineage: Eukaryota > Metazoa > Chordata > Mammalia > Primates > Lemuridae > Varecia > Varecia variegata. The sequence continues at coordinate 79,281,113 of CM052440.1, read as the reverse complement.
CCTTTTTTGTAAAGTGAAGAGGTTCAAATATCCAGAGAGTTCCGTCTAACTCTAAAAACGTAGTGGCTTTGGTTGGACTGCTTATTGCGTCTTCAGTCAGTACCCCACCATGGCTTAATCAGTATTTTAAGTGAATGAATCATGTTTCCCCACCAGATGGTTATGAGTGAACAGTAATAAATAGCATTGAGTATTTTTAAATGCAGTTTTCTCTTCTGCATAAAAGAAGGATCAGGATAAGAGAGCATTAAGGCAAAAACAGTGATGTTACCAATACTGTGATGTAATGACATTTGGTGCAAATATACATGCATTTACTTTGGGTGTTTGACACTGGCCTTTTATCTCACTCTCTCAGTTGTGTTTGCTGGCGAGCCAAGTTCTTTATTTTAATATAGTTCATCAAATTTTTCTTGTAACCATAGTGCTTCTTATGTCCTTTAAAAGAAAACTGTCTACGCAGAGATTCTCAATAATTTCTCCTACAGTACCTTCTAGAAGTTTCGTTATTTTTATTTCACATATAATTGTACAATTCTTCTGGAATTGTGCATGAGATATGCATATGATTTCATATTATTATGTGGGTATCCAGTAGACACAGGATTCTTTCCTGAAAAGATGCTTCCCCACTGCAGTGCCACCTTTGTCATAAGCAGAGACCATGTATGTCTGAGGCTTTTTCTCTCTCCATTGTACCAGTGTTTATTATTGTACTAATACCACACTTCTGAAATTATTATTAATCTTGATATGTTGTAAATAACTCTTCTAACTTTGTTGTTTTTCTTTCCCAGTGTGTTGATCATTCTTGATCTTTTCCACATAAAGTTTTAGAATTAGATTGTCATTTTTCACCAAAAATAGCATGATGGTATATTGATTGAGATTAGAATTAATCTACAGATGAAATTGGAGATAATTGACTATATTGAGTATTCTAATTCATCTAGATGGATGAATTTTTTCTGTTCATTTGTTTACATTTTTAATTTCTCTTGGAGATCTTTGATACCTTTGACTAGGTTGCCTCCCAGGCATTTTATCTTTTTATGTTGCCATCATTAGTATAGCTTTTAAACTTTATCTTACAAGTATGTATTGATACTATTTAAGAATACTTTTTTTTTCATGTACTTTATATATTGAGCTTGTGTCCAGCAGTGTTATAATTGGACTATAACCGCCAATAATCTAACTGTCGATTTTGGGTTTTCTGTATTATGCATTTTCTGCAATCATGTAGTCTACAAATAATTATAGTTTTATTTCTTCCTTTCTAATTTTATACTTTTTTGGCCTTGTTAGAACTGATTTCAACCTCTAGTAAATTGTTGAATAAAAATGGTGATAGCAGATATTAATGTCACCTTCCTCATTTCAGGGCAAGAAATTTCAATGTTCTACCATTAAGTGCGATATTTGTTCCAGGGTTTTGGTATATGGCCTTTATCAGACTAAACAAGATCCCTTCTATTTCTAATATGCTAAGAGATTTTTATCATGCATAGGTGTTGAATCCTTTCAAATGATTTTACCAAGTCTAATGAAATGATTATGTGATTTTTTTTAAGTTTTGTTAGTTGGTGAATTTTACAGATTTGATTTTCAAACTTTACACTAACCTTGCATTTTTGGGACAAACTCCATTTAGTTGTGGTGTATTAATTTTTATGTATCTTTGGATTCAATTTGCTACCTTTTTAAAATTTCAGAATATTATGGGGGTACAAATGTTTTGGCTACATAAATTGCTTTCGTACCATTGAGTCAAAGTTCTAAGTGTGCCCATCCCCCAGACAGTGTGCACTGTACCCATTAGGTGTGAATTTACCCACCCCACCTTCCCCTCCCTCCTGCTTGATTTCCAATGAATGTTTTCTCTGTATGTGCACATAAGTGTTGACTGATTAGTTCCAATTTAATGGTAAGTACATGTGGTATTTTGTTTTTCCATTCTTGTGATACTTCACTTAGAAGAATGGTTTCCAGTTCCATCCAGGTTAATATAAGAGGTAGTTCACCATTTTTTTATGGCTGAGTAGTACTCCATGGCATACATATACCACATTATATTAATCCGCTCATGTATTGATGGGCACTTGGGTTGTTTCCACATCTTTGCAATTGTGAATTGTGTTGCTGTAAACATTCAAGTGCAGGTGTCTTTGTTTTTCTTTGGGTAAATACCCAGTAGTGGGATTGCTGGATCAAAATCTACTTTTAGTTCTTTGAGGTATCTCCATATTACTTTCCGTAGAGGTTGTGGTAGTTTGCAGTCCCACCAACAGTGTATGAGTGTTCCTATCTCTCCACATTCATGCCAGCATTTGTTGTTTTGGGACTTTTTGATAAAAGCCATTTTCACTGGAGTTAAGTGATATCTCATTGCGGTTTTGATTTGCATTTTCCTGATGATTAGAGATGTTGAGAATTTTTTCATGTTTGTTGGCCATTAGCCTATTTTCTTTTGAAAAGTTTCTGTTCATGTTTTTTGCCCACTTTTTAATGAGGTTGTTTGATTTTTTCTTGCTGATTTTCCTGAGTTCTATATAAATTCTAGTTATCAGCCCTTTATTGGATGTATAGCATGCAAATATTTTCTCCCATTCTGTAGGTTGTCAATTTGCTCTGTTGATTGTTTCCTTGGCTGTGCAGAAGGTTTTAAGTTTGATCATGTCACTTTTAATTATTTTTGTGGCCTCTGTGATTGCTTTTGGGGTCTTCTTCATAAATTCTTTGCCTAAGCCGATGTCTATAAGAGTTTTTCCAATATTTTCTTCTAGAATTCTTGTAGTTTCATGGTTTGGGTTTAAGTCTGCTATCCATTGTGAAATGGTTTTTGTAAGTGGTAAGAGGTGTGGATCCTATTTCAGTCTTCTACATGTGGCTATCCAATTTTCCCAGCACCACTTATTGAACTGGGATTCTTTTCCCCAGTGTATGCTTTTGTCTAGTTTGTCAAAGATCAGATGGCAATATGAGGATGGTTTTATATCTGGGTTCTCTGTTCTTATCCATTAGTCTATGTCTCAGTTCTTATGCCAGTACCATGATGTTTTGATTACTATAGCCTTGTAGTATAGCTTGAAGTCTGGTAAATTCATACCTCCCAACTTGTTCTTTTCGCTTAAGGTTGTTTTGGCTATACGGAGTCTTCTCTGGTTCCATACGAAGCATAGAATTATTTTTTCTAGATCTGCAAAAAATGATGTTGGTATTTTAATAGGGACTGTACTGAATCTGTAGATCACTTTGGGTAGTATAGACGTTTTAACAATGTTGATTCTGCTGATCCATGAGCATGATATGTTTTTCCATCTGTTTACATCCTGTGCTATTTCCTTCCTCAGTGTTTCATAGTTCTCCCTGTAGAGGTCTTTTACCTCCTTGGTTAAATATATTCCTAGGTATTTTATTTTCTTTGTTGCTATTGTGAAAGGTATTGAGTCTTTGGTTTGGTTCTCAGCTTGACTGTTGTTGGTATATATGAATGCTACTTTTTGATGTACATTGATTTTGTGACCTGAGACTTTGCTGAATTTATTTATTAATTACAGTAGTTTCTTGGCAAAATCTTTGGGGTTTTCTAAGTAAAAGATAATTTCATCAGCAAAAAGCAATAGTTTGATCTCTTCTGCCCTCATTTGGAGATCCATGATTTTCTTGTCTTGTCTGATTGCTCTGGCTAGGACTTCCAGCACTATGTTGACTAGAAGTGGTGATAGTCGGCAAACTTGTCTGGTTCCAGTTCTAATCAGGAATGCTTTCAATTTTTCCCCATTCCATATGATATTGGCTGTGGGTTTGTTGTGTATGGTTTTTATACTTTTGAGGTTACTCCTGTCTATGCCTATTTTGTTAAGTGTTCTTATCATAAAAGTGTGTTGAATTTTGTCAAATGCTTTTTCTGTGTCTGTTGAGAGGTTCATATGGTCTTTGTTTTTACTTCTATTTATGTGGTGAATTACATTTATAGATTTGAGTATGTTGAACCATCCCTGCATCTCTGGGATGAAGCCCACTTGGTCATGATGGATTATTTTTTTGATGAGCAGCTGAATTCAGTTTGCTAGGATTTTATTGAGAATTCTATCATCTACATGCATAAGGGATATTAGTCTGTAGTTTTCTTTTTTTTGTTGAGTCCTTTCCTGGCTTTGTTATGAAGGTGATGTTGGCTTCGTAAAACATGTTGGGGAGGATTCCTTCCTTCTTGATGTTATGGAATAATTTCTGCAGGATAGGTACTAGTTTTCTTTGTAGGTCTGGTAAAATTAAAATGTGGAACGATCTGGTTTGGGAGTTTTTTTTTGCTGGAAGATTTTGAATTGTTGCTTCAATTTCATTACTTGATATTGGTCTATTCAGGAATTCTATTTCTTCCTAATTGAGCCTAGGGAGGCTGTGTGTTTCTAACAATTTGTCCATTTCCTCCAGGTTTTCAAATTTATGTGCATAGAGATTTTCATAGTATTCATAGATGGTATTTTGTATTTCCATGGTATCAGCTGAATTTCTCCTTTTTCATTCCTGATTGAACTTATTAGAATCCTGTCTTTTCTACTTCTGGTTAATCTAGCAAGAGGCATGTAATTTTGTTTATCTTTTCAAAGAACCAATTTTTTGTTTCATTAATCTTCTGTATAGTTTTTTTATTATCAATTTCATTTAGTTATGCTCTGGATCTTAGTTATTTCTTTTCTTCTGCTGGGTTTGGGACTGATTTTCTCATTTTTTGCCAGTTCCTTGAGATAATTCATTAGATTGTTGACCTATCTTTCTGTCTTTTAGATGTAGGCATTTATGGCTATGAATTTTCCTCTCACTGCTTTAGCTGTGTCCCACAGATTTTGATAACTTGTATCCCCTTTATCATTTAGTTCAAAGAATATTTTCCTTTCCATCTTAATTTCCTCCTTGACCCACCTATTGCTCAATAGGTTGTTTAGTTTCTATGACTTTGTGCAGAGATGAGTGTTTCTGTTGGAGTTCATTTCTAATTTTATTTCACAGTGGTCTGAGAAGATGCATGGTATGGTTTCTATTTTTTTAAATTGGTTGAGACATGTTTTGTGGCCTGGGATATGATCAGCCTTAGAGAATGTTCCATGAGCTGATGCAAATAATGTATATTCAGTGGTTTTTGGGTAGAGTGTTCTGTAAATGTATGTTAGGCCCATTTATTCTAGAGTTCTGTTTAAGTCCATTATTTCTGTCTTTATTTTCTGTTTGGAGGATCTGTCCTATCTTTCAGATGGGTGTTGAAAACCCTGGCTTATTATGATGCTGGTGTTTATCATTTTGTTTAGATCAAGTAGAATTTGCTTTATGATTCTTGGTGTACCTGTGTTAGGTACGTAAATATTTAGAATTGTTATGTGTTCTTGTTGAATTGTTCCTTTTACCATTATATAATGACCATCTTTGTCTTTAATACTTTTGTTGATTTGAAGTCTATGTCATCTGATATGAGAACTGTGACAGCAGCTTTCTTTTGTTTTCTATTTGCATTGGATATTGTTTTCCATCCCTCTACCTTGAGTCTTAATGAATCCTTGTGGGTTAGATGTGTTTTCTGGAAACAGCACATACTTGGCTTGCATTTCTTTATCCATTCAGCCAGCCATTCAGCCCATATATTGAAAGAATTGATAAGTGGGGTGGATTTCTGTTCATCCTGTTAAGTAGAACTTTGTTGCTTTGTTTTATGTCTTGTGCCACTGTGGTATCTACCCTTTGACCTTTAACTTTTGTCTGATTTTACACTGGTGTGTGTCTATTGTGCTAATCTGTGTATAATACAGTTCTGAGTACTTCCTGCAGGGAAGGTCTTGTCTTGACAAATTCCCTCAGTGTTTGCTTCTCTGAAAAAGTCTTTATTTCTCCCTCATATGTGAAACTTAGTTTTGCAGAATACAAAATTCTAGGCTGGCCATTATTCTGTTTGAGAATACAAAAATGGGGCCCCAATCCCTTCTGGCTTTTAAGGTCTCAGTTCGGAAATCTGCAGTTAGTCTGATTGGTTTTCATTTGTAAGTTACCTGATGCCTTCATCTTACAGCTTGTAGGAGCACCTCTTTATGTTTATTTGAGCCAGTCTAATGACTATGTGTCATGGTGTTTGCCCCTTTGTGACAAATCTCTCAGGAGTCCCGGAGTACCTGGATGTCTAGATTTCTAGCAAGGCCAGTGTAATTTTCCTTAATTATTACCTCAAATAGATTTTCCAACCCTTGTGTATTTTCTTCTTCACCCTCAGGGAACATGATTCTTATATTAGGCCTCTTTACATAATCCCATATTTTGTGTAGGCATTGCTCATTCCTGTTATTTCTCTGTTCTATCTGTTCGACTGACTTGTTTAATTCAAAGGTGTTGTCTTAAAGCTCTGAGATTCTTTCTTCTACCTGATCTAACCTATTCTTAAGGCTTCACACTATGTTTTGTATTTCCTTGAATGAATTTTTTATTTCCAGAAGTTCTGTTTGATTTTTCTTTAATAATTCAATTTCTTTAGTGAATTTTTCCATTCATTTGCTGCCTTGTTTTTGTGATTTCTTTGTGTTGGGTTTCTACTTTCTCTTGTATTTCATTTAGCTTCCTAACAATCCATGTTCAAAATTTGTCATCTGTCATTTCAATATTCTGACTTTGGTTGGTATCTATTGCTAGATAGCTGGTGCTCCCTTTTGAGGATGTCCTATCACTCTTTTTCTTCATAGTTTTGGAGTTCTTTCACTGATTCCTTCTCATCTGGAGCAGCTGTTGCTTCTTACTTTTGGATTTTCTTTTGTTTAGATAATGACGCTCCCAGTTTATTCTCTGAGCCAGTAGTTGGTGCTTGTGGGTGAGAATCAACCACACCCTGTATGATTGATTCAGTAAATGCTGTGAAGGGTGTGCAAATTGTCCTCCCTGTCAGTAGGTGGCTTTTGCCAGCAGGAACAAGCTGCAATGTTGTTTTGGGTCCTGTGACTAGCTCTAGTCCCTCAGGAGAAGTACTCGAATGCCCCAGGTGGTGAGTGGGGCCCTGGAAGTTCAGGTGAGCCCTTATTCTCTACCACAGCAGAGGTGGGTGGCGGACTGAGTCTGGGTGGGCAGGGTTGGGTGAGCCTGCACTCACACTCCACAAATGCTGGCAATGGATCTGTGTTGGCAGCAAAGGTCTGCTCCCTGCCTCTGAGCAAAGCTGCCAGGGAGGGGCTGAAATGGCACCACTCAACCAGAAAGTCTGTGTGTGGAGGTGGGGGTGTCTGAGACCCACAGTCCAGCAGTCTGGAGTAGGCCTTGCTCCTTTCCATACTCCCATATTCCACAGTTTCTCCTGGGCCTCTGCTGACAGGCTGGATCTCAAGCCAGCTGAGCTCCCCTACAACTGTGATGCAGGCTGGGAGGTTGACTGCCCCAGATCCAAGCCTGTGCAGGGAGCATGGCCCTCCCATAGGATTAGGGGTGCCCCATAAGCACACTGCAGTTATGACCCACACTGCTCTCTCCCTCCTGATCTGCCCCTGTGGACATTCACACCTTGCAAGACTAATTCACAAATATCCTCTCTGTGCCCACAGTCAATTTGATTGAGACCTGGGGGCATGGGATCTGGCTGCAGGCCTGTCCCTAGGGCTCTGGAAATCAAACCCAGGGAGAAAGGCATTGGTCCTGAATCTCCCATAGGGCGCCCAAGCTGGTTTGCTGTCCCTCTGCCTCAGGGCATGCCCCACTCTGCTAGAGTCACTGGGCAAGCAGCACCAGGGAGGACTGGTGGGCAGGAAGTTCACAGTCCAAACTCCCCTGAGTCCACTGCAGGACCCCAAAAGGAAAGGGCTAAGCCCCCTTCCCTGTGGAAGCTTCTGTGTGGTGGCTCAAGTATCTCTCTCAGTGGCTGCAGGTTGGGAAGGGGAAGGGGAAAAAAAGTGTCTGGGTGGAGAAAAGTCTGCACTCTGGTTGTCTCTGACACTCTCTCCAGGAGGCAGTCTACCTAGAATGACCAGGCTCTGGAGTCAGGCAGATCACCCGGGACCCACTGGATCACTGTGGCTCCTGCAGTCTGGGCCAGAGTTGGGCCTTATTTGTGTGGGAATGAGCAAGACAGAACCTGAGGAGTTGAAGCCACCTGAGGAGGACAAAGGTGCCTGGTGGGTAGAGAAACAATATGGCACCTGCCATCCAGGCTCAGATCTGTGGGGCAGGAGGTGCCCTAAGGGGGCTGGGAACCTGGTGTCCTGTCCACAAGAAGCTCCCAGCTCACTGGCAGCAGCAGTCCCTGGGCTCATGTGGACAAAAGGTCTCTCTAGCAGTTCAGCAGCCCACTTAGTGTCTGAGATGCAGGGAGGGAGAAACCAATCAACTGCTCCACCTAACCTCACTGGTCTCCAAGCCTCTTGGGGGTTGATCTCCACCAATGCCTTTCTCCTGCCAGTTGTGGTCCTCAACCTCTTCTCATCAAGTCTCCTGAAGGTTCTGGCACCCTTCCTTCAGACCTTCATCTGATTTATGTTTGTCTGTTTGTTTTTTCTCTTTCATCTAAAACTTCTCCTTCTTACTGAGATGCTCTGGCTGGTGTTGTCTCTGGTCTGCCATCTTGGAGCTTCTTGCTACCTTTTTTAAAATCATGAATTCTGCATCCACATGGACAGAGAAATTTCTCTGTCCTTCTTTCTTCTAGTGTCCTTGTCAGATTTTTATATTAAGATTTTGCAATTCCCATAAAATGAGGTGGGAATTATTCCCTCTTTTTCTTTTATTCTTTGGAAGATTGGTTCTTAATTATTTCTTTATGTATTTTTAAATTCTTATTTTTTTAATAACATTGTATTTATTTCCCTACAGGTAATTTTTCTATAGCTTCAACATTTTCTCCTCAAAATTAAAGGACAAAAAGAGTCCCAAAGTTTAGAACTGGATCACTTGGCCTTTCTTTTCTTATCTCCTCCCAGTTCAAAATGCTTGCATCTCTTAATGGCCAGCATCCTCTTGGATCTGCAGTTAGGCTCAACACATTCCAGCCTTGGCACAATCTTCTTTGTGGTTTTAGCCTTCTTCTGGAAAATTGGCTTTGTCTGCCCACCATAGCCACTCTGCTTCCGATCATAGGGCCTCTTTCCCTGGGCATACAGGGAATCCTTGCCCTTCTTATACTGGGCCACTTTGTGAGGTTGATGCTTGCCACACTTCTTACAGAAAGTTCTTCGGGTTTTAGGTACGTTGACCATCTTTACTGTAGAGCTGTCTGTCTATACAATGAAATCGGGAAACTTGGCGTTCGCAACCCTTGCCTCCCGTCGCTCGCGCTCTCTTATTTTTAAATAATGACAAACTTACAAAGAGTTGTAATAATCATATTAATAACCCCATTTTACCCTTCACTCAGATTTGTAAATTGTTAATATTTTGCCATATGTATATGGATTCATGTCTGCCATATATTTATGTATCTACACACACACACACACACACACACACACTCTTGTGGTTTTTTTTGTTTGTTTGTTTTTATCCTTGAACAGTTTGAGAGTTATACACATCGGGTTTCTTTACTGTTTTGTACTTCAGCATGTAATTCTTAAGTTTTAGAACATTTATTTACATAACAACTATACAGTTATCAAATTCAGGGAATTTTAATTTGATACATATTATTAAGTGTTTACTGTAAAAGCCATCTGGGCTTAGGATCTGTTTGTTTTTTATTTGTGTGGTTAGTTTTGTTGTTATTGTTGAAAGATTCTAATTACAAATTGAACATTTTAAATAAATAAGACAGATTTTTCTATTGGCACTTGTGTCATTTCTTTCTTTTTTTTTTTGAGACAAAGTCTTGCTCTGTTGCCTGTGCTAGAGTGTTGTGGTGTCAGCCTAGCTCACAGCAACCTCAAACACCTGGGCTCAAGCAATCCTCCTGCCTCAGCCGCCCAAGTAGGTGGGACTACAGGTGTGCACCATGACGCCTGGCTAATGTTTTATATTTTTAGTAGAGATGGTGTTGCTTTTGCTCAGACTGATCTCGAACTCCTAACCTCGAGTGATCCTCCCAGTTCAGCCTCCCAGAGTACTAGGATTACAGGCACAAGATACCATGCCCGGCCTTGTGTCATGTCTAAGTGGTGTTTTTCAAAGAATTTGTCAGATTCTCATTTCAGATACATATTCAAAAGTATTGGCAAAATATTATTCATAATAGCCTCTTATTATCTTTTTAATGTCTGTAGACTGTGTGGTAATATGCTTTTTTCTGATGATGGTTTTTCTGCCTTATCTTTTTTCTTTCTTATTTAGTTATGCTCAGAGATTATAAATTTTACATCTTTTCAGAAATATTTGGCTTTATTGATTTTGTCTGTATATTGGCTTTATATTTCATTGATTTCTATAATTTCCTTTATTATTTATTTGTTCTACTTTCTTCAGTTTGGGTTTGATGTTCTTTTGCCTTTCAGATATGAATACTTATGTCTTTGATTTTCAGGTTTATAAAATTTTTATTATATCTATTGAGATTAATACATTTTACTTTAATCACAATTGGCTACATATAAGTTTTGATTTGTTATATTTTATATTCATTTATATAAAATTTATTCTAATTTCTATTGTTTTATTTAGAACATCTTTTAAGTTCCAGATAACTGAAAATTTTCTAGTTAGTGTTTTGTTATTAATATCTAGTTTAATTCCATTATGAGAAGAGAAACTACTCAATGTGCTTTCAACCTCTGAAAAATATATTGAGATTTATGTTCTAGCATATAGTATCTTTTAATAACTACTTCCTATGCACCTGAAAATGTGTTTTCTATATTTCTTGCTGCAGAGTTTTATGTCGATTTATTAGATTTGTTAATCATATTATTCAAAGCTTTTCAGATATCTACCCATTTTTGTATGTTATTCTTTCCTTCAGTTATTGACAGAAGTGTATAAAAATTTCTAAATCTATTTTTTTTGTGTTAAGTTTTCACTTCATGTATTTTAAGCCTTGTCTTTAGTTACCTACACATTTAGAATAGTTTTTTCTTCTTGTTATATATTAGCCCTTTATAATTCTGAAATGCACTTTATTTCTAGTAACTTTCCTTTCCATAAAGTCCACTTTGCATGACATTAGTATAGCCATACCAAATTTCTTTGCATGATATTCCTTTTTTATCATTTTTTGTTTTGTCTTTATGGTGTGTCTCTTGAAATTAGCATAATATTGAGTTCTGCTTATTTTTAATACACTCTGACAATCTTTTAATTGAATGGATATATGTAGTTCATTTACCATTAATGTATTACTGATACATTTGGAGTAAATGTTACATATCCACATTTCTTTTTATTTTTTATCTCTTCTTTATTCCTTTTTGTCTTCTTACTTGCATTCTTTTGGTCAAACCAAATATATTTTATTATGGCATTTTCTTCTCCATTTCCTTATTTTTTTATTTTTAGAATGATTGCCATTTAACTACAGTTTTATCTTTTAAATCTCACAATATTATCATGCATGTTTTCAAAAAGTTTATTTATTTTTAAATTGACAAAAATTATATATATTTATCTGGATAACATGTTTCGAAATATGTATACATAGTGGAACTGCTCAATTGAGCTAATTAACATATAGATTACCTCACATACTTATCATTTTTTGTGGTGAGAACACTTAAAATCTATTCTCTTTGTGATTTTCAAGAATAAAATACATTGTTATTGACTGTAGTTGCCATCTTGTATGATAGATTTCTTGAACTTATTCCTCCTATCTAGCTGAAATTTTGTGTCTCTTGACCACCTTCTCCCCATCCTCTCACTCCCCCACTAGTCCTGGTAATCACCATTCTACTCTCTGCTCCTATGCCTTCAACTTTTTTATATTCCAAATGAGTTCATGTGGTATTTGTCTTTCTGTGCCTGGCTTGTTTGACTTAACATAATGTCTCCTAGTTCCTTCATGTTGTCGCAAATGGCAAAATGTGTTTTTTTTTTTAAAGGCTGAAGAGTATTCCATTTTATTTATCCATTCACCCACTGATGAACACTTAGGTTGATTTTATATCTTTGCTATTGTGAATAATGCTGTGTTTTTTATTTATTTATTTTTTTGAGACAGAGTCTCGCTTTGTTACCTGGGCTAGAGTGCCTCAAACTCCTGGGTTCAAGCAATCCTTCTGCCTCAGCCTCCTGAGTAGTTGGGACTACAGGCATGCACCACCATGCCCGGCTAATTTTTTCTGTATATATTTTTAGTTGTCCAGAAATTTCTTTCTATTTTTAGTAGAGACAGGGTCTCGCTCTTGCTCAGGCTGGTCTCGAACTCCTGACCTCAAACCATTCTCTTGCCTGGGCCTCCCAGAGTGCTAGGATTACAGGCGTGAGCCACTATGCCCAGCCCTCCACACTGTTTTCTATCTTGACTGCACCAATATACATTCCCCCCAACAGTATACAAGGGTTCCCTTTTTTCCACATCCTCACTGACACTTGTTATTTTTTGTCTTTTTGGTAATAGCCATTGTAACAGGTGTGAGGTGGCATCTCATTATGGTTTTATTTTGCAGTTCTCTGATGACTGGTGATGTTGAACCTTTTTTTTTCATATACCTGTTGGCTGTTTGTGTGTCTTTTTTGGAGAAATGTTTATTTAGGTCCTTTGTCCATTTTTTATAGGGTTATTTATTACTTCTATAGAGTTGTGTACATTCCTTATATATTTTGGATATTAACCATGTTTTAATTCCCTCATATATACCCTATCAATGTTCTTCCTACATTACTGCATACCTTTTGCCTTAAAAACACTTTTTGGTATTCTTTTAATGAAGGTGTCCGGGGAATGAATTCTTTCAGAATGTTTTTCATCTTCATTAATTTTTAAAAATTTTGACATTATTTGGTACTTACAGAAGTGTTACAAAAGTAGTATAAGAATTTCCAGGTAGTCTATGGCTGTACCAGCCTGAACATGCCCGATCTTGAAAGCTAAGCAGAGTTGGGCCTGGTTAGTACTTGAATGGGAGAATTTCCAGATAATTTTTACCCAGATTTCCCAATGTTAGTATTTTGCTACATTCCCCCTCATCTGTGTCTCTCCCTTTCTCCCTTTTCTTCTTCTGCCTCTCCCTCTCCTCCCCACCTCACACTCTTTCTTTCACTCTCTCTGAATATGATAGCATTTTTCTGAATTAGTTAGTAAGTGGATTGTAGAAGTGATGTTCTGTTACTCCTAAAATACTTACATACGTAAGAAATTTTCTTACATAACCACAATACAATGATAAAAATTCCATTACTTGTTATTGGTTTATTCAAATTTTGGATTTTTTCTTGGTTCAATCTTCCTAGGTTGTATGTGTTTAGGAATTTATCCATTTCTTCTAGGTTTTCCAATTTATTGGCATATAGTTGTTCATGGTAGTCTCTACTGATCCTTTGGATTTCTGCAGTATTAGTTATAATGTCTCCTTTTTCATCTCTGATTTTATTTATTGGGGTCTTCTCTCTTTTTTTTCAGTCTGGCTAAAGGTCTGTCAATTTTTTTTATCTTTTCAGAAAACCAACTTTTTGTTTCATTGACTTTTTGTATTCTTTTGGTTTTAAATTCTTTTATTTCTGCTCTGATCTTTATTATTTCTTTTCTTCTAATTTGGGGTTTGGTTTGCTCTTGTTTTTCTAGTTTTCTGAGATGCATCGTTAGGTTGTTTATTTGAAGCTTTTCTTTCTTTCTTTTTTTTTTTTTTAGACAGAGTCTTGCTCTGTTGCCTGGGCTAGAGTGAGTGCCGTGGCGTCAGCCTAGCTCACGGCAACCTCAAACTCCTGGGCTTAAGCGATCCTCCTGCCTCAGCCTCCCAAGTAGCTGGGACTACAGGCATGCGCCACCATGGCTGGCTAATTTTTTGTTTTCTATATATGTTTTTAGTTGGCCAGATAATTTGTTTCTATTTTTTTA
>CM052440.1:79238271-79251999 GCA_028533085.1 Varecia variegata | reverse complement strand
GAGGCACAGAGCGGTCTCCAGTCTCCAGAAATATTCATCTCCACTTGTCCCTCACACTGAGAGGTGCCATTTTTCATGAGCCGGACTTCTGTGTAATCTGGTAGGAGAAGACAGGAATTCAGCAAAATCTCATGTTCTTCTTACCCCAACAGAGAGTGCAAGGAGGTTAAAGTCCTGCCCTGAGTCTCACCTGAACAGACGATTTGAACAGCCCCACTGTGGTGGCAAGTCCCTCCAGGACAGGGCACTCTGAGGCAGAACCAGAGGCTAGACTCCTGCCCCTTACAGCGGAACTCTTCAGTCCAGACCTCTCTGCTAGCTCCTCTGAAGGGCACGTGCCCCAGGACAGACGCAGCCTTACTGCACTCCAGCTCTGCACAGATGACCTGGGCAATGGAGAACGTGAAGTTCCCATCAGAAACTGGAATCCAATCTCCTTTAGGATTCACTTCCACTTGCCCGGAGCAGGGTCCATCTCCTCCAACCAGACGCACAAATCCTGAGAGAAAAAATGAGCACACTGAGTGTCCATGATCCTGGCTTGTCATTATGAAATGACTATTACAGGTAATGATGTGAAAGCTTTTTTTTTTTCCCCAGGGGTGGGTCATGGGGAGAGGATTTGACTGTTGGTGTCAGAATGGAAGTTACATGAGCAAGTTTCTGAAGACAAATTCAGGGAGAATTTGAAGGGTCAGTTCAGAATGGCTGAATCGCAACACACACACACACACACACACACACTCACATACATACACACAAATATATGTATGTATGTGTGTAAACATATCCTTTCATAAGGATACATTATCCTATATATTAAAAGGATATCTATCTATCATCTATATCTATCTATCTATATCCATTTATAAGATCTATATCTTTCCACTGAAGGTGAACTCAATGAAGGCAAAGACTAGGCTTATCTTTTTCACTATTTTATTCCCAGAAGCTTTTACTTCCTGGATAATAATGCCAACTAAGTTAACATTTGTTAATGAATTAAAAAACTTTCAGTATTTACCCAAACCTCCTGATTTATATTTACTTTCCATTTAGAAATGAGAAAAAGGCCCACTAAATAGTGTGAGATTGAGATGGAAAGGAGTTTATTATGACTAAAACAAAGTTCTTTAATCATATTTTCCATCACAGGAGACAGAATTTACAGAATGAAAATCTAGGAACTGGATTAGTAGAGATTAAGATATTTGAACTTGATGCTTACTTTGTTGTTGTGGTTGCTGCTTTGAGGGATTGTTTTGTTACTGCTGAGTAGAATTTGAAGATACTATGGGATATATATTGAAGATGATCAGGAAGTGATTTGAAATATGGGTTTGGAGCTTTGGGGAGTCTCTGAACTACAGATATAAATTTGTTATGTAACAGTAAATCAATGCAATAAGGAAATTCAGCAGGGATTTCCTGTCTCAAGAGAAAAACATGGTAAGGATTCAGTTTTGTTTTGTTTTCAAAGTAGCCATCCAAATGTGCTGAACATGAAAAGCATTAATCTACTTTCTTAAAATGGTTACTTCAAAAAACAACGAGTAAATGTATAATATGAGTATATTGTGACTGTATAATTTGTGTATAGGAAGATGAGGAGTTCCCTTTTTTAAAAAAAATGGTTACTTTAGACATTCTAATTAGACATGCTCCTATTTCTTGATGACACTGATGTATTTAAGTGAAGTCTGGATTCCTGAAGTGTTTCTACAAAGTCATTTTCAATATATATAATGGTTAGGATGAAATGATGATAACGTACCTTACCTGGAAAGCCAGAATGCAGAGTATTCTAATACACAAAAGTTCCAAACTGAAATGACTAAACCTTAAAGCCTTATGGCTTTAAAGAGTGTGAGACTTGAAGTGGTATAAAAATTAGCCATTGATATTTGTGGCCAGGGTCAGGCACAGTGATGATCATCCTCCCCACCCCCAGCCAGAGCAGAAAACCCAATGGCTACGGTCTCTGCCTGTGGATGCAGCCATGTCTCATTCCCCATATGCACTGGTTTCCACTCAATTCTACCTCCACAGTAGGGGTTAGAACCAGCAGCTTCACTGAGGGCTGCCAGGTGTGCATGACTGAGTCAGAACTACTGGCTTAATTAGATGGATACTTCACCTTATCTTTGGCTTCACTATTTTCCTTTCTTTTTCATTTTTTTTAGTAGTAAATGGTACCTTTCTAGCTTCCAAGAGGACTGGTGGAACAGCTCTATTCAGATGCAATAGCATTACCCAAGAGAATTCGCAGGGATATCTTATCATAGTCCCCTCTAGTTGGACTGTGACGATGGTATTGGTGTCTTAGACACTGACTTCCAGTGTAATATAGAACGCTTACAAAGAACTTTTGTGTAATTTCCTTTGATGAAAATTGGAAGCATTTCTGAGAAAGAAACAGATCATCCAGTGCAGTTCTCAACTTTACCGTTCTGCTCTTCACAGATCCATGGGCCCCTAATCCTTTTGTAGCCTGAGAGAGCAGTGATACGAGTAAAATTCACACAATGAATGTTCCTAGGGCAGCAGCCCAGTGTCGGGTGCCGTGCTGGACAGAGGTCCTGAAGTGACCCAGCAGCACCATCGCTGCCAGCTCAGCAATCCATTTACTCATCTTAAAAAAAGCATTTTTTGAGCATTTCTATGTTCTAGGCACTGTATTATGAAACAACAGACACCCCGAAGCCTTGGAATAGTGTTTGAAGTATACGTGATTCAGAACTCTCAGCCAACCATCAACACTACACAGAGGTTATCGCCATCTGTCGTTCTCAGGGATTGAAGAACTTTGTTGCAAATGATGACAGAGTCTGGGTGTGATTCAGGTTCAGGTGTCCATTATTCTCCCAAATCAAAAGCACCTAATTTCAAAAGGTGGATATTACTATGGTCTACACAGGTCTTCAATTAAATAGGTGTTTTTTATATAATGGTTTAAAAACTTCATTAGTTTTTAATCTCAAAAATACACTATATTGGCAATATGCCAGTAATATAGAGGACTCTAGAGGAAATCCCTTTTTCTTCTCCATTCCCAGATGGCTGAGGTAAGTAATGCTCCCAATAACTACACAAATGTTGCCATCTGAGGTAAAATAGAATTTGGGTTCACCAGAGACAACACGTGCTTGTTTGGTGCCATCTATATTTTTATTTGAAGGTAAGAGAGTTTCTGTACACATGAGGCCAAAGAAGGGCCCAGTGAGGCAGAGCTATTCATTGAACTCACTACAGAATCATCTGAGGGGAGTGGGTGAAAATTTCGGGGTGAAGCCTGGGTTTACATTGGTGGCTACTGCCCAGCTCCTTGTCCTTTTAATGGCAATCAGTCTTCCTGACCTGACTTGGGAAATGTTGGGACACATTTCTAGGCAGAGGAAATGATGGAGGAAAAGCAATTTTACCAAAGACCACTGAATTTAGAATTAATATATTTAACCTAATATCACAGAAATCCCAAAGCACCAACATAACAAAAACTAAAAGTAACAAAAACCCTATAATTCAGGATCCGTGTCTTGCACTCTAGAGAACCAGGCTCATATTTTTATGTTACAAATTAAATTACAAGAGATACAGACACACCATTACTTCAGTCAAAAAAAGAGGAAAGCACCCAGGCGCAGACTAAGCAAGGTGTGATCCTTCTCTAGTGATACAAAGGAATTAGGGAATTAGGACTGAAAATGACTTAAGGTTCCTGGGTGTGTGTTTGGCATACGACCATGAAAGGCCTCTTCGTCAGCTCCTCTTGGAGTGGCTGAAAGATGGGTGGTTTCCAGGGAAGGCCTGGGGGTTCTGATTTCTTTCTAGGCAAAGAGGGTACTACATCCCTTCATCTATGTAGTATAAATCCACTCTCTCTTTCTTTTCCTAGTACTCCCTCCTAGTGTCTTACTTCTCCAATATCCCAGACTCTCTGATAATGGACTCCTTCAGGGCTAAGATTAAAGACCAACAGACCTTAGAAGCTGTAAATAATATTCGGGATCCTTGAGCACTATGTCCTTATTTTACACCAGAGAAGACAGAACCCAGGGAGGGTAAGTGACTTGTTCAAGGTTACAGAGTTAGGGATAGGGTTGGCATCCAGAGCTATCCTTATGTGTCTTTGTTTTATGCCTCTCAACAACAACTCTACATCCCTGGTGTCTGCACAACATTTCCTCTTCCTTCAGGCCCAGTGTTAAGTATATACCATGTCCCACCCTCCTTGGTGCTTCACCTCTATGCTTCTGTCTCACTGGTCACCTCCAGTTTCCAAACTTAGTCTATCTGCAAGAGAGACATCAACCTGTGTCACAGGAGGATCTCAGAGGGACAGGCTTTCAGGAAACTGTTCTTTCTACACCTGCGCAATGGGGAGAGCCTCAATGTTCCACATCTAAGCTTCTGCTTAGGGCTCTTTGGCAAGAGGAAATTTCTCCTCTGATCTCCTCTCACAATTACAGCTTTAGGACTTGATTTTATCCAGAGTCAAGAGAGAGCAAGAATGGCCAGATTGGTTTTCATGAAATCTTTCATCTAGAGCACACCTTTATTTCTTCCCTTATAACAAGATTGCCTCCTCTATTCTGCCTGTGGCTATGATTCATCTGCATCCAGCCAACTCTCAGGTCCTCTAACACAAGCCTCACCTGCCTGTGTCCATCTGGCTCCTCGTCTATTGCTTCAGGCTCCTATGATACTGTTAGGACAGGAGCACTGTGTTGTCTGAGATGCTGGGAATGTCTCCATTGGATGTGGTATGTAGCCATGTAGAGACCCACAAAGATCAAAGCATCTTCCTTGAAGATCAAACTTGCCCTCTGCCCTTGGGCTGCCCATTTACCTTTGAAAGCCAGAAATGATCAGCATGGTCTTCCCGTCAAGGTGCAGTAAGAGGAAGAAGAGTGGTGGCTAGAAGCCCCAGAATAGATAAAAATCAAGCCTTTGATCAGGAAGTGGTGAAAATAGGGGAAAGAAGGGTGGCTTTAGAGGAGGCACACCTAAACATTCTGCACAAGACTGATATTTAGGTAGGAGAAAAGGATTTGAAAGCATTATTGAGAGTCCACTTTCACATTGTCTTACTCAAAATAAAAACAGCTTCTCAGAATTGTCTACATTCTAGGAACTTTGGTAAGTGCTGAGGACGTAGATCTCAATAAAACAATGTTCTTATCTTTGTTGGGATTTTCTTCTAGTGGTGAGAAAAACAAGTAGACAGTTTTAAGCCTTCTGAACAGTTTTGTGAGACACCCAGATAGCACAGAGGGAAACTGCCCCTTAGGAGGGTTATTAATATATATGAACCAACACCTCTGAGGCAAAATGAAATTGCAGTCAGATAAATCCTTGTCTGGCCTCTTGACATATATTAATAGATACACTGTGTCCTCAGGGAAGTCATTTAATAAAATGTCATCACCAGGACTCTTCCTTCCACCATTCTGACCTTCTCCATGCCTCAAACTTGAGTCAGTCTTGCAGCTCATTCTTTCCTACAATCAGCCTTATAGAATTCACATAAATGTACCCCTGGCATTCTTCACACCACACATGGAACATCAGCACTGCTCAGGTAACCCTTATGTGTCTTTTGTCAGCTCCCATTGCTATCCCCAAACCCCTCAGCCTCTTGCACTTCTTCAAGAATTCCATTTGTCGTCTTGCTCCTGTTCTTATGAAATAAACCCACCAATGCACTTCTCATATCATCGAAGCCATCAGGTATAAACTCACTGAAGCCATCAGGTAAAACTCTATAACATCTTATTATAAAATATGCAAGTTAATATTAATATTTTATTGCATCTACCATTGATTTGCCATTGCATGACTAAGTGTCCCTCCAAAGTTTGAGTTTATACATATGTTGTTTTGAACCAAAAATGGAGAGAGAATATTTTCTAGTAATCATGCAAGGAGAACCTATGACTCAGAATTTCATCCACGTTCTCTGGTCCTTCCAGCCCAAGAGCTATGCATACTTAACTCTGAATTTGCAAAGAAGACTCGCAATTTGACACAAATCCATAAATTTCTCTCTGGTTGGTTTACTGATATCTCATGTGCCTATACAGCCTAGTGGAAAATAATGTCTCTTACCCTGTACACCCAGAAAAACTGAATTCAACCAAGGAAAGTAGTCCGATGGGCTTACTGTCACAAGAAGAGTGTGTATAGTGATTTGCAGATGTTTCCTTATATAAAAAGTAAATTATAGAAACAAAATTACAAAGCTTGATTTTGAGATGATACCAGAATAAATTGTCTTGTCAGGTAAGAGCACCGGGGAAGGGGAAGGAAAGAACAGCAGTTGAGACTTAGAAAAAGAAAGTAAGTGAAGTGCTTCATCTACAGCTACTCAGAGCAGTCAGGGACTCTGGGTGGACCTCTCATATCTCTCCAGCCCATCCATCCCCTATTTCCACAGAGACCAGTCACCTGCTCCTCTGTAACTTTCCATTCTCCCAGTCAGTGGACAATGTGCTGACCGTACCTGAGCAGGTGACCCCTGCGTCCTCAGCATGACTGCAGTCGTGCTGCTCCCAGCCCCGGGAAGGGCACTTCCACACGTGGGACTCCTTTCCTGTGCACTTCAGGTCGTCCAGCCAGATGGGCCCTGACCCCTCCCCAAAGTGAGCAGAGCTCAGGGCATCCAGGGCCTGTCCACAGCCCAGCTGTCTGCACACCACGTGGGCATCGCTCAGGTCCCAGCTGTCATCACAGACGGTGCCCCAGGAGCCCTCATGGTAGATCTCCACTCTGCCGGCACAGCGACTGTCCCCGTCCACCAGGCGGAGCTGTCGGCTCTCTAGGAGAGACAGAGCCATGTCAATGGGGCGTTTGTACAGGAAGTAAGAAGGGTTTCTGGTCCTGTGGGGCCTCGCACCTGAGCAGGTGGCAGCACTGTCCTCCGAGGCTGCAGGGGCTGCTGGGTCAGACAGGGAGTCACTGCACTGGGGCAGCAGCTGGGTCTGGTGTCCTACAGAGAGGGTCAGAGAGCAGGAAAGGTAACTCAACTGGAAATAATCTAGTGAGTAGTCTGAGATTGAAGCTGTTACATAGACCCTTTCAGAGTTAACCTTCTGGTTTGTAGAATTCTACCCAGGGTCTGAAAAGAGAGGACTGTACCTGTCAGAATCCCTACCCTGAATAGTCGACAGTGTCTTTCTCTGAGTGAATTCAGTTAAAGAGTAACTGGAATGGCCCAGCAGCTGAATTTATTATTTATTATTTCTTATAAAACACACACACACTTCAGTGCCAATGACCTGGAAGTTGGGAGGGCTAGAGCAAAGGGAATGGTGTCAAGAACGGGGTTGAGCTCATCAGAAGCCTCAGGCAGCAGCATGAACCCAGAAACAATCTGATTTGTTCCTCTTCGCATAGTGGAGGTTCATGCCTATAATCCCAGAGACTCAGGAGGTGAATTTGGGAGGATTGCTTGAGCCCAGTGTAAGGGGAAAGCCATTCATATAGGCAATAGGCTTCTTAGGCCAAACCAAGATGACTGCTGGCATATCTTGTCAGCAGGCTTATGTAACTATGATGTCACCTCTTATGTAAGACCCATGTGTTCGATCGCCCCTGCTCTTGAGCATGTTGCCACTATTGTTCCAAGCCATATGTAAGTGATCGCCATGTTCTCGCTGTGGCAGTATCATCCCAACAATAAAGAGTATGTCTCATCTACCTGCTGCCATCTCTTCTTTCACTTCCCAGAACCTGCTCCAGTACCCTCGCTGGCTGCAGAACTCCCACACCACACCCAGGAGTTCAAGACCAGCCTGGGCAACATAGTGAGGCCCCTCTCTCTAAAGAAAAAAGAAAGAAAGAAAAAAAGAATTGTTCTTCTTGTTATTCAGAGCTGAAAATGAATGAATGAAAAATGAATGAACACTGAGACAGGTCATGGTTTACTTCAGAATATTTCAGTTAGTATTCTAGGATTCAGACTCTAGATCTAGATACTTAATTAAAAAAAATGTGCTCCTCTTTTGAGTAGATTGGGCAACCTCACATGAGAGATGATGTCAGATGATACTGACATTGTCTAGATAACACTGGGAATCATAGACTGCTGTTTCTTCCCCCTGTATAATTCTAATCTCTGCTTGGACTTCCTATAAGGAGTTGCTATTATTCAATATTTGAACTTTGTTCTCTAGGGGAAATATACGTATTTCTAACCCCACCACAGAGCAGAGATAGGTTATATTCTTGCTCTGCAATCACTTGAACAGACAATTTGGACAAGCCCACTGTATTATTGTTCTCTTCTTTCTAAACACAAGAATACCATTTTATCCAGCAATCCTACTACTAGGCATCCACTCAAAGGAAAAAAAGACATTCTATAATAAAGACATTTGCACTCAAATATTTATGGCAACACAATTCATA
The DNA here is from genome assembly GCA_028533085.1 of Varecia variegata. Lineage (NCBI taxonomy): Eukaryota > Metazoa > Chordata > Mammalia > Primates > Lemuridae > Varecia > Varecia variegata. Next base: position 79,243,590 of record CM052440.1, on the reverse strand, counting down.
ATTGCAAAGATGTGGAAACAACCCAAGTGCCCATCAATACATGAGTGGATTAATAAAATGTGGTATATGTATACCATGGAATACTACTCAACTACAAAAAACAATGGTGATCTAGCACCTCTTATATTATCCTGGATAGAGCTGGAGCCCATTCTTTGAAGTGAAGTATCACAAGAATGGAAAAACAAACACCGCATGTACTCACCATCAAATTGGTACTGACTGATCAACGCTAAGGTGCTCTCATGGAAGTAATATTCATTGGGTGCTTGTCAGGTGGGAGGGGGTTTTAGGGGTGGGTAAACCCACAACTAATGGATTCAGAGTGCACTGTATGGGGGCAGGGCAGGCTTGTAGCTCTGGCTTGGGCGAGGCAAAGGCATTATATGTAACCAAAATGTTTGTACCCCTGTAATATTCTCAAATTGAAAAAAAAATCAGAAATTAGTAAAGAAAAAAAAAAAGAAAATAAAAGCGATGAGTAGATAAGTAATGCTCATCAACGTTGCACTTTAAGTAAATGGTGAAGCAGAGAATCAAACCTAGAACTTTTGCTTCCATGAAGAACAGAAGAGAAATTCACAGCAGGTCAATGTTTCTATTAGGTACAACTAGAAAAGCTAAAATATGTAAACAAAGAAAGAAAACTTAAGGCATTAGATGTTTGTGGAAGCAACATGGACTAAATATGCTAAAATCTCAAAGAGTAAGATTATTTCAGAGTTTATCCAATGATCTGTGCCTTCTTTTTCTCTAAGGGATTTTCCCAATTCAGTGGATGGGCTAATGGCTTAGACTGTGGGCTTAGGCAAGGCAGAGGACTGCTGTCTCTGAGAAGCCAGCACAACTTTGGGAATTACATGAGGCTAGGATGACAAAATTGGAGACTTGAGGGCCACTATCATATGGCAGGTTTTCTCCTTAAATATTTTCCTGGAATTAAAGCTGGTTGTGGGGCGGGGAGGAGGCCAAAGAACTACATCAAACACCTTGGAATTCAGAGTGGATACTCCCTCATTCCCTTGGTGCTAAGCAACCAAAAATGCACAGACTCAGGCTCTTAGTTGACAGCCCTGAAAGCTCACGCCATAGGAACAGAGGCAAGTAAGAGGGGGACTGAGTCAATTAGACTTGTTGCAGTTCAGTTCTGGGTTGGATGTAGATGTTTGGGTGATCAGCACTCCCACCCCCACCTGCCTGGCAGAACAAAAGATGAATTCTTTCAGGCGTTAGGAAAAATATGAAATGTCTTATTTGTTCATATATAATTTCTAGCTTTCAATAAAAAATTACATGGCATGTAAAAATATGGGCTCACATGACAAATTAACGAAGTGAAAAAAAAAACACCAAGAGAATGCAGAAGCACACATAACAAAGATGCTGGAGTTAGCACATAAGAATCTTAATTATGATCAATGTATTTAAAAAAATAGAGAAAATGAGAGAACAAACAGGTGAAAAGATGAAAAAATTTTAACAAAGAATTTTAAATATACAAAAAAAAATCAAAGGAGCAGTCACCTACTGAAAATAAAATGTTTAAACTTAAGAATTGGATGAACGAGTTTAAAAGCAGTTTATTTATTTATTTTTTAAAATTTTATTTCAGCATATTACAGGGGTACAAATGTTTAGGTTATGTATATTGTCCTTGCCCCACCCCAGTCAGAGCTTCAAGCATGTCCATCCCCCAGATGGTGTGCACCGCACCCATTAGGTGTGTATATACCCATCCCTTCCTCCCCCCCCCATCTGCCCAACGCCTGATGAATGTTATTACTATATATGCACTTAAGTGCTGTGTTAATTACAATTTGATGGTGAGTACATGTGGTGCTTATTTTTCCATTCTTGGGATACTTCACTTAGTAGAATGGGTTCCAGCTCTATGCAGGGTAATACAAGAGGTGCTAGATCACCATTGTTTTTTGTGGCTGAAGAGAACTCCATGGTATATATGTACCATATTTTATTAATCCACTCATGTATTGATGGCCACTTGGATTGTTTCCACATCTTTGCAATTGTGAATTGTGCTGCTATAGACATTCAAGTGCAGATGTCTTTTTTATAGAATGTCTTTTGTTCTTTTGGGTAGATGCCCAGTAATGGAATTGCTGGATCAAATGATAGTTCTACTTGTATCATTTTGAGGTATCTCCATATTGCTTTCCACAGAGGTTGTACTAGTTTGCAGTCCCACCAGCAGTGTAGGAGTGTTCCCCTCTCTCCTAAAAGCAGTTTAGACAGAATTGAAGACAGAATCAATGATTTAGAACTCAGGTCAATGAAAAATTTAAAAACTGAAAATCATGGAGAAAAAAATATAGTAGACATGGGTAGACAAAAATATAGTAGAAAAGACATTTGGAATATACTCAAAAGGTCTAACATACAGAAGAACTGAAGTCCTAGAGAGGAGAGAGAAGGAGGAGGAGCTGAAGGAGAGAGAGAAGCAGAAGCAATATTTGAAGACAAAATAAATGAGACTTTCCTAAAATAGATGAAAGATATCAATTCACATATTTAAGAAGTTCAAGAACCCCAAGAAAGATATGAAAACTCTTACACCTAGTAAAGCTGCTGAAAATAAAGGGAAGAGAGGAAAATCTGGAATAATAAAAAAAGATTTAACACAAAAAGGCAAAAAAAGAGAAAAAAAGGAACATAAAGCTGATGGGTCAATTAAAACCCAATAATAAAAGTTCACCTTTCTCCACATCCATACTGGTATTTGTTATTTTTTGTCTTTTTGATAATAGGCATTCTATCTGGGTGAGGTGATTTGATATCTCATTGTGGCTTTGATTTACATTTCTCTGATTAGTAATATTGAACATTTTTTCACATACCTGTTAGCCCTTTATATATCTTCTTTGGAGAAATATCTATTCAGATCTTTTGCCCATTTTAAAATTGAGTTATTATTATCATTTTTGCTATTGAGTTGTTTGAGTTCTTTATATATTCTGCGCATTAACCCTTGTCAGGTACATAGTTTACAAATATTTTCTCCCATTCTGTAGGTTGTCTCTTCACTCTGTTGATTGTTTCCTTTGTTGTGGAGAAGCTTTTTAGTTTGATGTGATCCAATTTGTCTAATTTTGCTTTTGTTCCCCGTGCTTTTGGAATATTATCCAAAAAAATTCTTGCCCAGACCAGTGTCATAAAGCAGTTTGACTATGCTTGCTTTTGTAGTTTTATCATTTTGCATCTTACATTTAAGTCCTTAATCCATTTTGAGTTGATTTTTATATATGGTGGGAGATAGGGGTCTAGTTTCATTCATTATGGAAGAGTATGGAAGTTCCTCAAAAAATAAAAATAGAGCTATCATATGATTCAGCAATTCCATCACTGGATATATACCCAAAGCGAAATCAGTATGTTGAAGAGATATTTACAGTCCCATGTTTACTGCGGCACTCTTCACAAAAGCTGAGATATGGAACCAATATTTTTTCCATCAATGGATGAATGGATAAAGAAAATGGGTTACATATACATAATGGAATACTATTCAGATGTAAAAAGAATGAAATTCTATCATTTCTTGGCAACATGGAGAACATTATGTTAAGTGAAATAAGCTAGGCACAGAAAGACAATTATGATATGATCTCATGCTTATGTAGAATCTAAAGAGTTGATCTCATAGAAGTAAATGGTAGAATAGTGGTTACCAGAAGCTGGGGAGGATACAGGAGAGGGAAGGAGATAGGGAGAGATTAGTCAATAGGTACAAAGTTGCAATTATATAGGAGTAATAACTTCTGGTGTTCTATTGAATAGTAAGGTGACTATGGTTAACAATATTGTGTTGCATATTTCAAAATAGCTAGAAGAGAGGACTTTGAATCTTTTCATGACAAAGAAATGATAAATATTTGAGGTGATGGATATGCTAAATACCCTGATTTGGTTTCTACACAATGTATACATGTATTGAAATATCACACTGTACTCAACAAATGTGTACAATTATGTGTCAATTTTTTAAAAAAGCAAATGATAGATATTAACCAAAGATATCAATAATTGCATTTGTAGTAAATGGATTAAATACTCTAAATAAAATTCAATCTAGATAAAACAATAGAATACAAGTACATGCTACTTGTTTTAATAACATACTCACCTTATATATAAGGGTAAAGGAAGGTTAAAGTAAAATGAAAAATTGTGTATACTATGTAAACACTAACCATAAGAAAACTGGTGTATCTATATCAGTATCACAAAGAGTAGACTTTAAGGTAAGATAAACCAATTTGGTTATAGAAGGATTTTTCATGATTATAGCGGGATAAATCTTTAATAAAAATATTACAGAAGCCTAGTATAATGGTACATGGCTATAGTCCCAGCTACTTGGGAGGATGAGGTGGGAGGATTGCTTGAGCCAGGAATTCAGATCCAGCCTGAACAACACAACCCCCACCTCAAAAAAAGATTGTTGTTATCAAAATCCAAGAAAGATGTCAAAATGTGGCTTCAAAATATATAATAATACTTGACAAAACAAAAAGAAAAAATAGACAACTTCACAATCAAAATGAGGGAACTTTAACATAACTCTTTCAACTGCAGGTAGTCCAAGCAGACAAAAAACGATGAATATAGAACATGTCAAACAATGTCATCAACCCATTAAACTAAACATATTTAGAACACATCATTCAAAAATGATGGAACTCATATTTATTGTAAATGCATATAAAACATGATTCAAAACTGACTACATGATGAGACAAAAAGTTTCAGATAGTTGAATTTGTACAGTATTTCTTCTCACCACAGTAAAATTAAATTAATAATTAATAAGAAAATATAGTTAGCAATTCTTAAATGTTGAGAAATGAAGCAACAGTCTTCCAAAAAATGCCTTGATCCAGGATGAAATAAAAAATTAGAAAATTTTATGAAATAATGATAATGAAAATATATAACTAAACTTCTCTAATGCAACTAAAGCAGTGCCTAAGAGAAATTTATAAGCTAGAATGCATGACTTAGAATTTTCTAAGACTGGAAGTGAAAAATGTATGCTTTCATTTAAGAAACTAGAAGATCAGCAAATAAAGCCTAAAGGAAGTAGAAGGGTGGAATTAATAAAGCCAAAAGTAAAAATTAATAAGGTAGAAAGCAAACATAAGGCATAGAAAATAGAGAAAAAAACCTCAGATGTAGTTTATTGAAGATATTAATAAAATTGATAAACACTAAGCATTACTAATAAAGAACAGAGAGAAAACCAACTTACCAATACCAGGAATAAAAACATAGATATTACTATAATCATTTAGATTTTTTTTT
>CM052440.1:79220444-79237771 GCA_028533085.1 Varecia variegata | reverse complement strand
ATCCTTTCTTTGCAACTTTGTCCTAATTCCCAAAATATCTATGCAGATAATCGCAACTTTTATAGATTTTCCTAAATGGATGTTATTACTTAAGCTCCAAAAGACAACCCGCATCAAATAGCACCCAACTTTCATCTTACACAGCAAAGAAAAGGCAAGTTTTCTCATCTTCTCATTAAAATATTTTAGTTGATATTTTCCACATCAGCTGTAGTGCTTCTGGCTGTAATCTTCTAAGAGAACATTAAAAAATATGGAAAATCTCTTCTCATTTAATCCAAGAAACTATATATCTATAAAAATATTACTCTATTATATTAGGGGTAATGGTCATCATAAGGTAGGAAAATGTCACAAAAATGCCGATATTTCAGCATATAAAGCAATTCCTCAAACTTGAAGATACCTAAAAATAGCACCAAACAATCCTATAATACTCTAAGGAAATAACACTTGAATTTGTGAAATACGATTACAGTAGCGTAACTTGTGTGCATCAGTGACTGAGAATGGGGCACGGGGAGGCATAGGCAGAACTCAGGATTTACCCAGCCTCTGTGAGGATACAGAGAAACAGCAGAAATGCCTTGAAAAGGGAAAAGTTACGTATAAGAGAGACAGGAGCCCACTCAGATTCCAAATCTCAGAGAGGAGAGCTGTATTCACTTCTCCTGTCCTTGGTCATTACAAGAGGCCCTGGACAGTAAGCCTTTGTCTCCTTACCCCTCATGGGGGAGAAACTCCGCTCACTCACTGCGGGAAGGGAAAGCTGCTGACAAAGCCACACTTTGACCCCTTTGGAGCCATCACTCCTGGTGTTGTTCTGACTGTGGGCTTGAAGGGCAAGCAGGGTCAAGAACAGCAGCAGGGTGAGGAAATGGAGCAGGAACCGAGGAAGTGAAGACATTGGTACAAATGACTGGGAGTTACAGTGACTTCCTGTGAACTTTGGGGTAATTCACTTAACTTATCCAACTACAATATTGAATTGGATATTCTCATGATAAACTGTATATTCTCATTGATGTAATGGCAGTGTTGGGCTAGACATTCTGGTTCTCTACAATTAAGACCATCATATACTTTAGTCATGGTGGGAATGAGACAAATCCAGACATGTGGTACCATTCATTCTTCCCTTGAGTTAACAAACAAAAAAGTTCCCATATCCAAATATGTATTCAGATAGAAGTTTATTTTCAACCTGTTTTTCTTACCTCAAAGCAACACAATAACCTTTTACAGACTAGACATTTCAATTTCATGTGAGGGAAACCTGGTCAGAATATCATCTGTAGGACAAGCTGATAAAAAGGGTGTGATGTGGTGGGCACAGAGAACACTGAAATTTACTGTTTTCCTGCTCTTTGATGTCACAGGGAGCCATAAAACAGTGAGAAGGAAGGCACAGCTGGCCTTAACTGGAAAAGTAAGTCCATAATACACACAATCTGTGGGAATTAGTCAATAAATGGTCAGAATGTCACCCAAAAATAACAGACTTTCAATCTCCTCAGGCTATTTGTATGATGATCTCAAATCTGCAAAGTCCTTCTGCCCTTGTCCCTATTAAGAAAGCAAATTTACAACCACTTCTTGGAGAAGAGTCACCTTTTCATTGTCCACCATGAAAAAAACAGTAGCTTAGTCATTGAGTCACATGAGAGGAAACTATGATAGAAAGAGAAACATCGCAAGTGTTGATAACAAAAGAGAAACTTTTTCAACCAACCAACATTAATAAGAGCACAGAATCATTTTCATCTGCTTGAAAAATGTCCTCTAGCGAGAAGGCTCAGAGCTCTTAAGCTAAACTTAGAAGGAGAGGTGATGTACAGAACATGAAGAGGCTGTTTCACTAAGACCATAAATGAGCGTGGGATTAGCCATCTAGCACATGGACTATGGAATTTATAATAACTGCCAGCTATGACCTAAACAACCCAAAAGTGAAGGGCAAAGAGTACTCACCTGGCCTTCCCAGATGGTCCATCCTCGTCTCATTGTTTTCTTTGTCTTTACGCACAGCATTATGCAGAGAATACCTGCATCTGAGCAAGACTAACACAAAGCACACGTGCTCAGAGATCGTCATCTGGAAACTCCCTCATATTTCCCCAGATTCCACAGGGTTTCTCATATCTGTATGCTCGGGTGTTACCATCATCTCAACCAGGGCCTAAGATATTTCCTCATGCTCTACAAGAATACTGGGAATGAACTTCTTAAACAAGTTTCGATACTTCTATGTCATGTAAGATTATGATTTCTAAGAATTTTCAGCCCTGCGTCATTGGGCCTTAGAGACCAGAGAAGAATAGACATTGTTTTCTTGTTTCCCACATTGTAATAGATACCTTCCTCTTCCTCCAATCACACATTATCTCACTACAGATCCCCTATGCCCAAAGGCCCATCATGGCACTTACGTCGTTTTATGTGCTGGTCTATCTCAAGTAAAAAAGGAGAGAACATGACAAACAGAAAAAATACAAAAAGCATAGCAAACAGAGCATAGAGCCAAGGAACACCATTTGGGAATAAACTGGCCCCTGGTTCAACTTCTGCCATTGGGATGTGGGAGAGAATATGAAATTCTCTGCCCCAACTCTGCCACCTCCTAGGTGATGAGAGTGATGAAGTCACAATGGTAGTGATGAAGATCTGCATGGGGATTGGCTAAGCTTCATCTCATATGTGCTATGTAGGAATGAGAAATCTCGGGTAGCTTTCCTTCTACTGCAGATTCGTTGAACCTAAAACATTAGATATCAGGGTAAACCAGGAGGAGGGTAGATTACTACACAGATATTCAGAACAAGCATATCACTACACTGGAACCACATCTGTGTACAAAGGGAATGGTCTGTTTCCCTAGACTTCTCAGCCCTAGAGCCAGTCTTATTCAGCAGAGTGACATCTAAGTTAAAGGACCAAAAAAGAATATATTTTCCTGAAGAAAGATTTCAAGTTTTTCTCTAGAATTCCTGGCATTCCCTGTCTTGGTGTACTTTGTCATGTCAGTAATGTGTGTCCAGTGGATCATGGGAATATCTCCCCAGTCACATGTGCCAAAGAGAAGAAAACAGTTTATTTTCCAAGATGGGCATTATGTTGTCTTCTGAACTAAACAGAATATTTAGCAGTGGTCACTCAGAATATCACGAAAACATGCTACGCTGGTCTTTGGAAGCAAGTCTGGAAGCATAGTAGGGACAGAGATGGGGGAATCTCATCCTACTCCCCAGTGCAAGAACACAGCCTTGATCACTAATGGAATTTCCTGTGAAGAAATAGCTCTGCATTCCTAACCTACTACACAAACCCATCTAACATTTTTCAAAAAGTTTCAACCACCCCATTCCCCTCTTTTTAAAAGAGCACCTTGCAGTATAAGTTGTCTCATACTCAGGTCACTTTCCCCTGAGATTCTCAGCCCATTGTCATAGGGATGACTCTCTAGTGCTCTTTCCAATGCACACAATGATCCCAATTCTTGGTCAAAACCCAACCTCCCTCTGGGAGCTTCTAATCCAACTGAGGAATAAAATCCCAGGCAGAAAATTCAAAAGTCATCATGGGCTGAGATAATTGGGGAATTCTTTATGGAACACAGAGGAAAGAATAGTAATTAAAGAAGTGGAACTAAGAGGAAATGGTCTCCTGAGAGTCAAAGTGCCCTTCTGGTTTCAGGGAATGAAAACAGAGAACCAAGATGCCTACATTATGTGCCTTTATTGTCTTTTGGGGAGAAAAAACAATGTTGGGAGACTCTCAGAAACTTAAAATTTCTCAGCCTAAGTTTTTTTAAACAATTATTGAGATAAGAATTAATGTTTAGAAGTTGAAAGAAAAAAATGTTAATACTGTTTTACTCATCATTACTAATAACCACATTGAATAATACCTACTCCCCATGTTGTTTTGTTGTGTGTGTTGATAGTCTCATACAGAAAGGCTCTTATTTTAGGCTAAAACAAAACTCATTGACTCTAGCTTATTTTTCTACCCTCAAAAAGCTCTTTCCTTCTTATGTAGAACTTGACTCATTATTTTCATTCTTTTTTATTCAATAATCCAAAATAGAAACACAAATAATTAAAGGAGAACTGTATGGGGACAAAAATATTTAAATAGCATAGGGAAATGGTATGGAATTAAAAGGTGGTTTATTAGAATCTCTTTTAAAATTTTATTTTCTTCAGAATTTTTTTATCAAGAAAATAGCAATTGAGAGTTTCTTATATTTTTGTTCTATGACATCATTTATCATAAAGGATAACTCCATTTAAATATTTAGGAAATTCACCAAGATCAGTTATCCAGTTGACCAGTTTTATGCTCTTTTAAGAGCATAAAAGAATAACCAGACATTTTAATTCTTAGGCATTCTTGAATCTGAATTTAGGCCCCAGAGATTGGGTTATAATATATATTCTTTAATAAATTCATCCAGTATATAATTAACCAAAGACTATCTTTTTTTTAAACTTCATTTTGAAATAATTACAGATTCACATAGTTGTAAAGATAGTATATTTTGGTCATTTCCAATTTGGGGCTATTACAGATAAAGCCGCTATGCAAAAATGTGTAAAAGTTTTTGTGTAGACATAAATTTTTCTTTCTCTGGTATAAATGCCTAAGAGTAACTGGATCTTATGCTAAATGTATGTTTAATTTTTTAAGATCATGAGAAAACCTCAACAATTTCAAATATTTGGAATCACTCATTTATATTATCTGACCAAAGTGGGGAAATCACAATGAAAATTAGAAAATATTTTTAACTGAACAATAATGAAAATGCAATATATAAAATTTGTGAACCTGGATAGAGTTGGAGCCCATTCTACTAAGTGAAGTATCACAAGAATGGAAAAACAAACACATGTACTCACCATCAAATTGGTATTAATTGATCAACACTTAAGTGCACATATAGTAGTAACATTCATCGGGTGTCAGGCAGATGGGAGGGGGGAGGAGGGGATGGATATATTCATACCTAATGGGTGCAGTGCGCACCATCTGGGGATGGACACACTTGAAACTCTGACTCTGGTGGGGCAAAGGCAATATATGTAACCTAAACATTTACACCCCCATAATATGCTGAAATAAAAAATAAAAATAAATAGCACTTCAATTTCATTATATTTATTGTTGAATGCAAGTTCACTGTTTCTTCTTATGTTAAAAGCAGCAGTATATATAGAGTATGTATATATTCTATAGTTGTGAACTTATTTAACTTATAGATTTCTCCCTCACTTAGAAATGATATTTTTGCTGTACGTACAACTCTAAGTTCAAAGTCCTTATTTCTTAAACTCTTTTAAGATATAATTTTATAGTCTTCTTGTAAATAATATAACTACTGAGAAGTTTAGAGTCAATCTGATTTCTGTTTCTTGGCAAATAATGTGCTCTTTTTTCTGGAAATTTTACTTTGGTACTTTTTACATTTCTCCATAACTTGTCTTGGTGTGATTGTTTGTTTTACCTGAGTGGAAATCTGCAAGTCCTTTCTAATTGAGACCTTATTTGTTTACTTCTGTGAAATTTCTATCTATGAGTTCAACTCTTTCCTCCTCTCCAGTCTTGTTTACTTCCTTCTGGGGCCCCGTTAAGTAGATGCTGGTGTTTTTCTCTTGTCTCTAGGTCCCTTAGCATTTCAGTTACATTTTCTACCTCTATTCTTTTGCCTTCTTGGAAAATGACTCGAATTGTTATTTTATCTCACCAGTTTGTTCTTCAACTATATCCATCCTACTACTTATTTTTTAATTTATTTTAACTTCTCAGCTTAGTAGTGCTTTTGTACTTCCCTGGTATTTGTCATGGACACAGTGAGTGGCTTAGATCGTTGCCACAGATTTCTGTGGCTACAGAACAAGTGATAAGATGAACTGGACTAAAAGCAAGACCAGAACTTTCCCCCAGCCTACACTTCCCAGTTGACGTCACTCACCAACCTTTCCTCACCCACTTGTCTCCACTCACCGGTTCAATCTGGCTTCATTCTACTCGAGAAACAGACTCACTCTGATGTGGTTAATTCTTTGGATACTTATCACTATTATTTCTCCAGAGTTGATTTTTGGAGCTGGATGCCTCTGTAGTTCACCGTTTTGGCAGGAATAAGAAACCATAGCATATAAAAGAAATTAAGTAACACATACTAAGTAACACTTTGAGAACATAAGACAAGTACTTGTCATTTTTGAGCCAAACTACATAAAATGGTATCAATTAATACATTGAATTCAAATTTTTAAAATTAAATTCCCCTTTATCTCATTGAGTAATCAGTGGTAAGCCTGCTAGTTTAGGAAGTTCTGTAGATACTGCAGATCTTTCAGAGCAATCTAAGATTTAAGCATATCACAACTTTCTGCCAAGTAGAGGCCAGCAAGGCCCCTTGCATTACTGTTAATCAGATATTGCTAAAGGTACAGGATGTTTTTCTGTTCATCATTAAGCCCATTTGTATTTATAATCATAGTGGTATGTAACAGGAAGGAACATGTTGCCATATCAAAAGAAATAACAGCAGTTGCTTTTGCATTCAGGAAAAGGAGGTGGGTTGTGGGTAATAGTAGTAAAAGTTAACGCTCTATGTGTACTTTATTACAGGAGGTCAATCAGTGTCCAATTATTATAATAATTATAATTGGATTTACATTCCTTACAGTGAATCTGCTATGTGGGCAAGATTCCTACAGACCAGACTGATCTTTTTATATGCTAAAACTGTCATGCTCCTACACAGAAATTTAGACAATCCCTGTTGGACCAAAGCACAGCTGGCGTAGACTTCAAATAGGCAGAATACACAAATTCTGTTTAGTGGGGTGCACTTGTGCACAAGATACTTTATATGTGAGAATCAGGGAACCAAAGGCTGACCAGGCCGTGACTACTAAACAGATAAACCTTGTCTCTGATTTCCTGCCCATAAATGAAGCACACAGTCTGAAGGAGACTAAATTTTTCTGCCTTGCCTCTGTGGGATGAAGCATGCATTACTGGCTTACTCTCCTGTGGCCTCTTTATCCTGAGACAGGACAGCCAATTTCAAGAGGACTTATGGAAGGCATTTCAAAACTTGTAAGAGAAAGAAATTAGGAAAGGCCCATAGAGAGAGGGGACACCGTGTACTAAGTAATGGTGACAGGGTGAAAATGGAAAGAGACACAAAAAGAAATTCCCGTGGGTGGAAGAGAAGGGGGAGAACAGCAGTGGGACATTAGGATTAGGTGATTGTTTTTACGATTTGCACCAGGCTACATTTCTCTTCACCTCCTTTAACAACAAAACCTCACTGAATGTTGACTATATAAAATAAGTTTATGGTAGTAATATTTTGGAGGAGGAAGAAGCAGCAAAATGTGTACACAACAGGTGAAATGGAGTGGAGAGAAGATAGAGGCAAGTGGAAAGAAAGGCACAAAACGGAGATTGAGAATTCAACAAAAACACACTTTCATGAAGAAGTGGTCAGATGCATAATAGCTCAACTACCACTGGAAATACAAGGGAGAGTATCTTGAGTTAATGATGCAAACCAGTTTATTTCTTATTATTGAAAGGACTTGAGAACTTGGACATGTTGCATGTAGATGGTGTGTTTGTGTTCAGCAGACGTATGAACTCTAATGGTTTTCTCAGGAAGCTCAGAAATTAGCAAGTCTGATTCTACTTTACCCAATATGTGAACCTATTGCCCTTCGTACAGCAGGTCAGAAATAAGAACCTCACTCACTTCTCTTTCTACTGACAGGCAGACATACATTAGGATAGAATTTGGGGACAAAAGTAGGCATTTTTGTACTTTTATCATGTTGACTTTCTTGTACTCCCAGCTTGAACCTAGAGGGTTACTTCATTTCTTCAGAATAATCCAAAGACAGCAGACTAGAGAGTAATTTTACAGAGATAGTAGAACTATTTATAGTAGAACTATTTTCCAAGATGTCATGCACCAGTATCTTCTAGGATGTGAGTTTAGAGGAATATCCACATTCATCGTGGTTATAACATGCTCAGGGAACAAGAATAGTCCATTCCCTAACACAGTCTCACTAACCCCGACCCCAATCCAGTTCCAGCACTACTCTAACAAGAGACGTGTGGCTTCTGATCTTTTTCCACAGCCAGAGGAAGTGAGAACAGAGAAGCAAAAATTGTTTTCCCAACTAAAACCTAAACATTTAAAATATCACTATCATTGAGAATATGATATAGTCTTCATTAATATAAGGGGTTAGGTCTTTGTTGCCCATTAGCACATCTTAAAGTGCTATACCCAGGAACTCAACCAGGAAAAGACAGAATTAAGCTTAGAAATAAGTTGGAATCAGAATCGTCACATCCAAACTTGAAAAAGTTAAGATCTTGAAAACATTGTGCTTCCAACTAACTTGTACTTTCCTATTGCAATGTGTCTCTGAGAAGTTTTTGGATTTCTGATATTTTAGATTTATTTTTACTAAGGAGTTCTGCTACACCTACCAAATTTCAGAATCTTTAGGGGGAGGAGCCAAAATTATGTAAGAAAAGATGACATAATTAGAATAGAACATTCCTGGAATATTCAGGTGTTTTTACTGTGAGGTTGTCTTGGGGATAAAGAAACCTCAACTCTGGAGCTGGATTCATCATCTGCCTCAGTCTGACAACAAATTATTCACCTAGGATTTCATCCAGGAGAAGAAAATATATTTAAGTTAAAGCAGCTAGGGTAAGAATACTATAAAAGCAGTTTGTGCTAAAGTCTCTAGATGTTCACAAAGATTTCTCAATAACACAGAACTGGTCTGGAAGAACCAAAGTATTTATTATTGGACAACTTACATAAAAATGGAACACAAGTCAGCGTTATCTTATCTGAACACGGACAGCAACTGTCTGGACCAAAATGTAACAAAAGTTTCAATATACGCATATTGATTCTTCCAGTGGCATCACAGGGTCTCCAAACTCAGCATCCTTACATACGCACTCCGCCACTGCTTCATTCAGGAGTGTCTCCTCTCCCGGATGTCTCCTCTCCAGGCATGTCCCTGAGGAATGTGAGAAACAACCAGAAATAGTTGTGATAGTTATGATCCAGAGATAGAGCCCTCTAGAAACACCAAAATTATGGGCAAGGTGAAAACACAGCATACCTAGGGGACATGGATTGGGCTCCCTCTGTACAATATAAAACATGTCAGGAAAATCCTGTTAGATGTAAACTACTGATCTCAGATCACTGTCTGTGGAATGGCTGTCACAGGTATTACTAGCAAATTAAGGAACTCTGAAAAGCTTATTCTCAGTCTATACAAACATCCGGGACATGGCATGGGAGGAAGGAATTGTGAGTATCCCACTTTTCCCATGGCTAAATTGCAGGAAACTGGTGGCAGTAAGGTAGCTGCCCATTAGCATCTATTCCATGAGAACACTTAGGGACCAGATCCTGACTTCCCAAACGCCCACAGGGATAATCCCAGATTTTTCTGAAAGTCCTCAAATGGGTATAGCTGCTTCACTTCCTATGGTTTTTCTTTTCCCAAGGGACCACTGGCGGTGGGAGCAGATTGGGCCTCCCAGCTCTGAAATCCTGTGGATGAGGGCCAGCTTCATGGGCAACCCATGCAACTGCGCCAGGCCCCGTGCTCAGAAGGGCCCCAGGCTGGACTAAATGTTCTGCTTTGGCCATCCTGAAAGTCTTAATAATTTTTGAACAAGGGAGCCCACATTTTCATTTTTCACTGGTCCCTGAAAATTGTGTAATAAGTCCTGCCAAGAGTCTTAAAGAACCAAGGAGTAATTCCCTCCCCTCACCCAAAACCTATGCTCATGAAAAAATATACTTACCAGAGTAATTTTAATATATTAGTAACTTTAGAGTACCAAAATGTAACCTAATATCAATGTTTTGCCATTATAACTGCATTTCTCACTGTTTTTTACATCCTGAGTTAACCAAAAACATCTTTACATAATCTATATGACTGTTGTAATTAAGAAAATATGGTCACAACATCCAAAAAATGCATGCATGGCTCAAACTATAGGAGAGTGCCTATCACATACTCCACCCTCTTCCTATCATCTCTAAAAGTGCCTAGAAATAACAGAAATGACTTCGGAAGGTAAACCTGATTGAAATTAAGAATTAGGGGCACAATCAAATTTGTCTTTGCAGGAAGGATTGGCAATTAAAGGCTCAAATTCAACCTCCCAGGAAATAAGAACAGGACTGCTGGAGACCGAACGTCCCTCCCTTTTATTTGTCTATGAGGAACTGTCCTCCGGGCTACATAATTTGTGAGGCCCAGGGCAAAATTAACATGCAGAGCCTCTCGTTCAAAAACTATTAAGAATTGCAAGATGGTGACAGGAGAGTAACAAACCAAGCACAAGGGCACAGGTCACATTCCCATGAAGGTGACCCTGGGCATGTTCATCTCATCCATTTCATATAGAGAGAGCTCAGGGAGAATTTCAGTCCCAGAAAATCCTCCACTTTTGTAATTATATTCTAGACTATCAGTCTTCTGCTCTCTAAGAGCAGGCAAGGGTCTCTGGTGGAAAGCAAGGAGCGAAACTGCCCTTAGGAATCAGGAAAGGGACATCTTGAATCTAACAGTGACTTCTGGTGTGACCTTGAGAAAGTCACATATTGTCTTCTTTCGTTCATTTGTGTAGTAGTATCTGATTATACCAGGGGTGGGGAACCGGTGGCCTTAAGGCCACATGTGGCCACCTAGGTCCTTAAGTGTGGCCTTTTGACTGACTCCAAATTTTACAGAACAATCCTTTTATTTTTATTAATACATTTTTGTTCATCATTTATGTTTTTATTTTATTTTTAAAATGAACGTATTTAAAATACCAAAGAATAAAATAAGTTTCCATGAAATAATCCTCCCAGATTGACCAGCACAATTAGAACATTAGTAAGCCATAAGGGCTAAATTGACGGCTGCTCTGCTCATGATTTAGTTGTAACTTCTGCCTGACTGGCATCACTATAGATAGATAAATTTTATGAAGAACAGAATCTGGTCCCTGGGGCTGCCCTCAGACCATCAGAGTCCTGACCTACTTCATGTTTTGTGGATACACCCAGAATTCCTGGCCCAATCCTAACCTATGTCCCTACCCCTGGCACTGAATTTACTGCTGTCACACGTGATACCATGTTTCCTTGAAGCACTAATCCGAAGTCATAGAGTCCAGAGAAGCACAGGTATCATTTTCCAGAAAACATAATAAGGACAGAATGCAGATTCAGTATCCCACATCACAATGGGTCTCACCTACTGCCCACAAGCTCTCGCAAGGTGCCTGGCACTTTCTAGAGCCTACCTTGACACTTTCTTTTCTTTTTGCAATGATGAATCGCCAGGAAAATGAGAAAAAGGCAGATGCAAGGTCCCCCGATGAAACTGAGGATACCTGTCACAAGGAAGATCCCGGGGCCAGGGTCTGAGCTTGAAGAGGTCTTTGAAAAAAGCATATCCTGCAGATGGGAAAAAACATGGGGGGAATCCTGTCCCTTTACTGTCACCTGTTGAGTGCTCAGGATGGTGAAGTCACTGCTTCAGGCACAATGGGAGATTGTGAGAGCCTGGCAGGGACTGGCCAGCCTCTGCCCTTAGGGAATCTCAGCCGCATCCTATACAGCCCTGGTTAAAAAAGACAATGCTATTGAACATACAGAAGCTTCACAACTACCACAGACTCATAGGTTCAGAGGCACCGATCCAACCCCCTTCCCAGGAACAGAGCTCACTCACATCTAAGTGGGGAGAGAGAAAGTCAGAGGGCAGTGCTCGGCGAGTGATCTGTTTCCCCAACTTTTCTGTCCTAAATCAACCCAAGGAAGAGAAAAATTTGCCGAGGAGGGACTCCTGATCCTTTTCTGAAAAGCCAAACCCCCGTGGGGCACATTTAGTCCTGTCTGCATTGTGTGCCCTAGAGAGAATCTTGGACTGCCTCTCCTGTCACATGGGGTAGAAAGAAGGGAACAGGGTACCTGCCTGAATGTGAGGCAGATTTTCTCTTTAGGCTGGACAGTCAGGAAAGAACCTGGCGTTGTCTAACCATGACCAGGACATCCACCCTGAATCCTTGACCCTGCATTCCTGGGAGGTGCCAAGTCCCCTCCTCCAAAAGTGCCTGGAGAAACCAGCAGTTCAGGCCACAACCTCACCGAGTGTAAGAATATTACTACTCCACGGAAGAGATTTTTGAAAGAATGTTTACATTTCTACCATCTCATAGGGCTGTCATAGCAAGTTACCACAAACTGAGTGGTTTTAAACAGCAGAAATTTATTCTCTCACAGTTTTGGAGGCTCTAGGTCCAAAGTCAGTGTGTCAGCAGGGCCATGCTCCCCCAGAGGTTCCAGGGGAGGTCCCCTTCTTGCCTCTTTCTGGCTTCTGGTGATTGCCAGCGACGCTTGGCCGGCCTCGGCTTATGGACACATCACTCTGCCTCCATCATCAAATGGTGTTCTCCTGGGGTTTCTCTTGTCTTCACATGGTGTTCATCTCTCTGTGGCTGTGTCTACATTTCTCTCTTCTTATAAGAACACCAGTCATTGGCTTAGGGCCCACCTTAATCCGCTATGACTTCATATTAACTTGATTACATCCACTAAATTGCTATTTCCAAATAAGATCACATTCTGAAGTTCCAGATGGGCATGAATTTGGGGGAGTTGCTATCCAACCCAATACATACCTCATCCCCAAAGGTGTCAAAACTAATTCTCCTTTACAGTTAGAACCCATAGCCCAGGCCTCTTCACTCCCAGAGCACCTCCCTCCAGCATCGTCTTCACCCTGTTGTCTGTCCCACAGTAGCTGCAGTCACAGGCCAGTGGGGAGGGCTCCTTGCCCCTGTACTGCTCCTCGACAGCCAGGTGCTCCATCCCCAGCCTCCTCAGGCAGCAGAGTGAAGACACGCACACCGTGATCGGAAGTACAAAAAAGACAAACCACACTTTCAGGGATCCACTAATTTATATGACTACATCGTGGAAAGCATCATGAGTCGTATAATCAAAGCAAACTGTGTTCACTCCTTTGTTCAGATTCCCAATAGAACTGGAACCAGGAGCCTGTGATCTGCAATGACGCACACCTCAGGGTATCAGCACCACTCTTTAGGGCTTATAGAAACACAGAGTAGTAAACCCCGAGCCAAACTCCCCATGCTGTGTATGTGGTCCAAAATAAGGGCGCACTGTCTGGGGAATGGACACACTTGAAGCTCTGACTCAGGGGGATGGGCGGGACATGGGCAATATATATAACCTGAACTTTTATACCCCCATAATAAGCTGACATAAATAATAAGAAAAAGAACCAGCATTTAAAATAGTCACTATTAGAGTGGTTGGATATTTTTCACTATAATAGAAACAACTGAAACAAGTTCCCCAGAAAATCAGTTCTGACATAGAGATTTGAGGGAAGGAAGTTTATTGAGGAATAAATACTCTTTTTTGGGACCAAAAGAGGCAGACTGGAAGAGGATAAGCTGAACTATAATGCAGTCACAGGAAAGGCTGGTCAATCCCACAGGGAGCTCTGGAGCTGGCATGGCCCTTCATAGTTGTCCCAAACGGAGACAAAGGGCTGGGTCTTCATACCCATGCACTGAGAGCCATTGGATAAGGACTGTCCCAGGGAGTGGACAGTCACCAACATCCACAGCAGCTGGGGAAGAAGCGAGCACTTTCATCAAGAAAGAGGGGCACACCACAGCTTCCGCCATAGTCACCTTTGGTGCCTCTCTGATTCACTTGCTTTATACAGTAAGCATACATTATACATTAAGTTCTATGAGCTTACCTTTTTCTTTTTTTTATTTCAGAATATTATGGGGGTACAAATGTTTAGGTTACATATATTGCCTTTCCACCGCCAGACAGTGCACACCACATCCGTTAGGTGTGAATTTACCCATCCCCTCCTCCCCCCTCCCACCTGCCCGACACCCAAGGAATGTTACTCCCAAACGTGCACACAAGTGTTGATCAATTAGTACCAATCTGATGATGAGTATATGTGGTGCTTGTTTTTCCATTCATCTGTGAGCTTATGCTTGTTGGATTCACGTATGCCTCTTTTTCTTAGGAAACCCACAAGAGGAGAGTTAGTAGGATAAGCAACAGACCCTAGCATTGCAGTTGGGTCCCAAGTCCACAACAACTAGTCATCATCTCCCTCCTCCACCACATTCTCAATTTGCCTTTGCCTCTGTGAGCGCCTCTTCTGGTCTAGGTGGCTTACCTGGTGGGGGGACCCAGCCCCTCACCCCAGGGGGTCTGAAGCCCTAGCCACCATATAGTTCTTGGGCTATGGCTGCTGCACTAGTACATTTATTATCAAAATGGGGCAAAATAGTGTCAAGAGATAGATTACCCAAATAGATTACCTAGGTGTCAAATATATTCTTACCTGCACCCATTGTGCAGCAGTTCTCCACCTCCATGGGCATCTCTTTAGCTGCTGCAAGTCACCTCAGGATCCTCATGGGAAATTATCAGCAATCAGAAAAACAGTAACCTTCTAATAGGGGAATGGACCTGGAGGATCCTGAAGGGACTGATCAGCAGAGATAGCTTAAAGTTTAATGGTACTTTTACCATGTCCCCTGGTGAAATCAGTTTTCCTTCTGGTAACTAGAGCCTCTAAATCTACAAAGCCTAGACTTGAAAGATGCTAAGCCCAAATTCCTCAAATGGACCACTGGAAATGAAGGTAATATTGCCACTCCTACTTCCACAGGTTCTCAAACCCATATATTCTTAGCTATTGGATACACAGTACCATATGTATTGATTCAGATTATTTATATTTTGCCCTGGAGGATGGCCCCCATCCTTGCAAGGTGTTATCTCCAAGCTGGTCCTTCAGCTATACCTTCAGCAAGCTGTTCCATCACTCTGGTAGTATGGCAGATTCTGGGTGGGTTATAGGACTTTGGACTCTTTGGTCATGCAACCCCTGCCACACCTCCTTTGCCAGAAAATGGACCCCTTGGTCTGGAGAAATGTGGTATGGGATCCCATATCAATGGTTTAAACACTTTGTAAGAACCCCACCCCACAAAAAGTGATGGTGGCTGAGATCCTGCAGGCAGGAAAGGTAAACCTATATCCAAAATATGTCCCACTGATCCTATTAAAGATGAATCACTGCCCTTCTCAGGGTGCTAAGGGTCCAATGCAGTCACCTTGCCACCATCTGGCTGGTTGGTGTCCATGGGGAGCTCGGGAGCTAGGAAGGCCCTTCAGAGTTGTCCCAAGATGAAGCAAAGGAACTGGGCCTTTACATTTCTACTTTGACCAGGCATTGGTCATGGGCTATCTCCAAGGAAGAAGTTTGACCTTAGATGAGGAAATGCTCTACAGCAGGGGGCAGTTCCCAGAGAAGAAGTCAGACAAAAAATGTCACTTGTCACCATTCCCAATATGAGGAAGAAAAAGTGCTTCAGTCCTGAAAGAGGTGACTTTGCAGTATACCCAGGCTTCCAAAACACAATAACCAAAATAAAAACCCAACTGGATGGGTTCACTACCAAAACAATGATGGCAGAGGAAAGAAAGATTGAAATTAGCGATATATCAATAGAAATTATGCAATGTGGAAAAAGAAAGAAAAAGACTGTTAATAAACAAACAAATCAACAAAGCCTCTGAGACCTGCGGGAAAATAAGAAAAGATCTAACTTTCATGCTATTGTAGTAGTTAAAGAAGGAAAGGAGACAGAGTGTGGAACTGAAAAAATATTCCAAGAAATAATGGCTGAAATTTTCCCAAGTTTGGGAGGAAGCATAAACCTACAGATGCAAGAAACTGAGAGAATCACAAATAGGATCAACACAAATAAACTTATACAAAGACACATCATAATCAAACTTCTGCAAATGAAAGACAAATTCTTTAAATGAGAGAAAAATGACATATTGCCTATAAAGAAACAACAATTTGAATCAACAGTTGATTTCTCATTGGAAACCATGGAGGCCAGGAAAAGGTGGCACATTTTCCAAGTGTTAAAAGAATAGAACTGTCAACTCAGAATTCTATATCTAGAGAATATATCCTTCTGGAATGGAAATGAAATAAAGACATTCTCAGATGAAAGAAAATAAGAGAATTTGTGGTTGGCACCCATGCCCAAAAAGAGTGGCTAAATGAAGTTATTCAAACAAAAGTAAATGAGAGCAAAAAGAAATTTGGAACATCAGCAATGAAGAAAGAGAAATGAAATGGGTAAATACATTGGTATATATAATAGCCTACTGTCTTCCTCTTGAGTTTTTAAATTATGTTTTGACAGCTGAAGCAAAAGGTATAACATTATCTGATGTGGTTCTCAATATATGTGGAAGGAATATTTAAGACAACTATATTATAAAAGTGGGAGGTTAAAGAGACCTAAAGAAGTAAGATTTCTACATTTCATTCAAAGCAGTAAAATGTCAACACCAGTACACTGTTATAAGTTATACAGTTTAGTTTTAGTTTGTATATTACCATATACATATAATGTAATACTTAGGGCAACCACTAAAATATATATAAATATACAAAGAGATACATTCAAAAACACTGTAGATAAATCAGATCGATTTCTTTAAAAATGTTCAAGAAACCCATAGGAAGGCTGTAAAAAGAGAAACAGGAATGAAAACCAGAGGGAATTTAAAAAAATAATAAAAGGCCAAATGTGAGCCCTAACATATCAGTAATTACACTGAATGAGAATGGCCTAAATACATCAACAAAAAGACTGACATTGGTAGAGTAGATTTTTTTCAGATGACCCAATTATACGTGCTGTCTACAAGTCACTTCAAATATGTCACAGGCAGACTGAAAGTAAAATAATGGGAAAAGTTATGTCATGGGAATACAAAGCAAAAGAAAGCAGAAGCAAATAACAAAATTAGCAGGGTCGTTACATAATGACAAAAGAGTTAAACTACAGAAGAAATATTGATCAAAAATGTGTATGCACCAAACAAAATACATGAAGCAAAAACTCATACAACTGAAAAGATAAACATATAAATCCACAATAATAAGGGTTAGGGATTAGGGACTTCAACATTCTTCTTCCAGCAATTGGTAGAACCACCAGAGAAAAAATCAGCAAGGATAGAAGAACTGAAAAACACCACCAACCAACAAGATTTAATTGACATCTATAGAATGCTCCATTAAACAGCAGAATGAGCATTCTTTTCAAGAGTACATGAAACATTCACCAAGACAGACCATATACTGAGTCAAAAAAAAAAAAAA
>CM052440.1:79199388-79219944 GCA_028533085.1 Varecia variegata | reverse complement strand
CACCCATCCCCCTTCCCCCCCCCCCCACCACTGTCCAAAACACAAATTGTGTTATTCCCAAAAGTTCACATAGGTGATGATCAGGGAAACCAATTTTCTGGTGAGTACATGTGGTGCTTATTTTTCCATTCTTGGGATGCTTCACTTAATACAATGGGTTCCAACTCTCTCCAGGAGAACCAAAGAGGTGTCGTATCACCGTTATTTCTTATAGCTGAGTAATATTCCATGGTATACAAATACCACATTTTACTAAAAAAAATAAAATAAAATGTTTTACAATAAAAAAAAATAATAAATAATGTCAGGATATTTTCTAGGGCTTCCTGCTGTTTTGTTGTGAATTCCAGATATCTGAAAAAGTTTTCTGATATCAATAATCATTGGCATTACATGGATGTATGCAAATAGCCATACAATTGCATGTTTTTCAAGTGTTTACTGAGTTGCCTGAAACCAAGTTATTATATAAAGAGTATATTGAACTTTAAATTAAATGTGTTTGCATAAAAAAAAAGGAAACATAACAAACTGAGACCACAGAAGTACAAAGTATCATTAGAGACTATTATGACAAATATACAACAACAAATTGGAAAGCCCAGAAGAAATGGATAAATTCCTGGACACATACAACCTATCAAGATGGAACCATGAAGAAATAGACAACCTCAAGAAACCAATGAGTAATGAGATCAAAGCCATACTATAAAGTGTCCCATTACAGAAAAACTCAGGACCAGATGGCTTCATTGCTGAATTCTACCGAATATTTGGAGAAAATCTAATACCAATTCTACTCAAAATCTTTTCAAAAAAAAAAAAATTAAAGAGGAGGGAATACTTTCAAACTCATTTTATGAGGATAGTATTACTCTGATACCAAAACCAGATAAGGACACAACAAAAAAAGAAAATTACAAGCTAATATTTCTGATGAACATAGATGCAAAAATTCTCAACAAAATACTACCAAACCAAATTCAACAACACATTAAAAAGATCATTCACCATGGTCAATTAGGATTTATCCCAGGGATGCAAGGATGGTTCAACATTCACAAATCAATAAATGTGATACACCACATTAACAGAACCAAGAACAAAAATCATATGATCATTCCGACAGATGTTGAAAAAGCATCTGATAAAATTCAACATCACTTAATGATGAAAACTCTCAACAAACTGGATCTAGAAGGAACATACCTCAAAATAATAAAGGCCATATAGAACAAACCCATAGTAAACATTGTGTTGAACACAGACAATTTGAAAGCCTTTCCTCTAAGATCTAGAACAAGATGAGAATGCCCACTTTCACTACTTTTATTTAACATGATACTGGAAGTCGTGAACAGAGCAATTACGTAAGTGAAAGAAATAAAGGGCACCCACAATGGAAAGGAAAAAGTCAAATTAGCCTGGTTCACAGATGACATGATTTTGTACTTAGAAAAACCTAAAAACTTCACCAAAAAACTGTTAGAACTGATAAACAAATTTAGTAAAGTTGCAGAAAACCAAAATCAACATAAAAGAACCAGTAGCATTTATATACACCAAAACAAACAATCTGAAAAAGAAATCAAGAAAGCAATCCAGTTTACAACAACTACAAAGAATATACAATATTTAGGAATAAATTTAACCAAACAAGTGAAACATCTATACAAGGAAAACTATAAAGCACTGACAAAAGAAATTGAAGAGGACATTAAAAAATGGAATGATATCCATGCTCATGGATTGAAAGAATTAATATTGTTGAAATGACACTACTACCTAAAGCAATTTACAGATTCATGCAATCCCTATCAAAATACCAAAAATATTCTTCACCAAAACAGAAAAAACAATTCTAAAACTTATATGGAACCACAAAAGAGCCTGAGTAGCCAAAGCAATCCTGAGCAAAAAGAACAAAGCTAGAGGCATCACACTACCTGACTTCAAAATATACTACAAAACTACAATAACCAAATCAGCATGCTACTGGCATAAAACAGACATAGACCAATGTAACAGAATCGAGAACCCAGATAGAAATCCATGTATTTACAGCCAATTGATTTTGGACAAAAGTACCAAGAACATACAATGGGAAAAGGACAGTTTCTTTCATAAATGGTGCTGGGAAACTTGATAACCATATGCAGAAGAATGAAACTAGATCTCTATCTCTTACCATATGCAAAAATCAAATCAAAATGCATTAAAGACTTAAATCTAAGATCTGAAACTATAAAACAACTAAAAGAAAATGTTGGTGAATGCACCAGGACATTGATCTGGGCAAAGATTTTTTTGTGTAAGACCAGATTTTTTTGTGTAAGACCAGGAAACCAAAGAAAAAATAGACAAGTGGAATTATATCAAGCTGAAAGCCTTCTGCATAGCAAAGGAAACAATCAACAAAGTGAAGAGACAGCCCACAGAATGGGAGAAAATATTTGCAAACTAGTCCTCTAACAAGAGATTAATAACCAGAATATCTAAGGAGCTCAACAACTCAGCAAAACCCAAGTAATCTGATTAATAAAATTGGCAAAAGATCTAAATAGACATTTCTCAAAAGAAGACATATAAATGGCCAACAGGTATATGAAAAAATGTTCAACATCACTAATCATCAGAGGAATGCAAATCAAAACCACAATGAGATGCCATTCTACCCTAGTTAAAATGGCTTTTATGAAAAGGAAAGGGAATGATGAATGCTGGTGAGGATGTGAAAAAAGGGGAACTCAATAAGCTGAAATAAAAAAAAAAAAGAAAGAAAAAAGGGGAACTCTCTTACACTGTTGGTAAGAATGTAAATTAGTACAGCCACTATGGGAAACAATATGCAGGTTCTTAAAAAAATAAAAATGGAACTACCATATTATCCAGCAATTCCACTAATGGGTATATATCCAAAAGAAAGGAAATCAATATATTGAAAAGACATCTGCACTCCCATGTTTATTGCAGCACTAGTCACAGTAACCAAAATATGAAAAAACCGTAAGTGCCCACCAATGGATGAATGGATAAAGAAAATGTGGTACACACACACACACTGGAACATTATTCAGTCATAAAAAAGAATGAAATCTTGTCATTTGCAGCAACATGGATAGAACTGCAAGTCATTACGTTAAGTGAAATAAGCCAAGCACAGAAAGACTAATATTGCATGCTCTCACTCATATGTGGGAGTTAAAAAAGTGGATCTCATGAAGATAGAGTGTAGACTGCTAATATCAGAGGCCAGAAAAGGTAGAGGGGAGGCGTGGATGAAGAGAACTTAATGGTTACAAATATACGGTTAGATAGAAGAAATAAGACCTCGTGTTTGATAGATCATAAGGGTGACTATAGTTTACAATAATCTATTGTATATTTCAAAATAGCTAGAAAAG
The DNA here is from genome assembly GCA_028533085.1 of Varecia variegata. Classification (NCBI taxonomy): domain Eukaryota; kingdom Metazoa; phylum Chordata; class Mammalia; order Primates; family Lemuridae; genus Varecia; species Varecia variegata. The sequence goes on along the minus strand of CM052440.1, from coordinate 79,216,540 downwards.
AATAATTTGAATGTTTCTAGTATAAAGGAAAGACAACTATTTAAGGTGATTGGATATCTCAAGTACCGTGATATGATCTTTACAAATTATTCATGTGAATGTATTAAATTATTACATGTACCCTGAAAATATATACATCTATTATGTATCAATAAAAATGAAATTTCAAAAACAATTAAAATAACAGTGAGATGTTATTTATCAAATACTGAATTAACAACATTATAAAAGAGATGAAAACATTCAGTTTTAGTGAATATTCAGTAAAATACATTTTCATTCATAAATTATAGGAGTAAAAATTGTGATAAGTATGGGGAAATCAGTTGCCAGACAGTGTTCATTGTGTTTTCACAGTAATTCAACTTATAAGTGATTTCCAAAGAAGTGATTTAAAGTTTAATGCACTGTTTTGTACACATTATATGTCATGAGAAGATTATTTTAAAAATAATCATAAATGTAGAAATAAAGATAATATACAAGGAAGTTAGCCATTACATTAAAAAAGAATGTAATAAAATTGGACAACAATTATTGTTTATTGGCTTTGTAATGCAATTTAGGGCAAGCCATTCAACTGCTCATCAGAAGCTAAGTACTTTTCGTTTTAGTCCTCTCTGCTTGGAGCCTCTGCCATGGACGAAGTATGACACTGAGGATGAAATGAGTGAGGATTCCAACTTTCTTAACTTTGAGTCATATTTTATTTCATCTACTCCCTCTTTTGCTTCCCTTTCATGTGAAGTATTTTGTATAAGAGGCTGAGGTACATCTCCATCAAGTGGGAATTTCTAAAAATCAGTGGCATTTCCTCATATTCCCACCCTCTCCTTGGAGTGAAGCCCCTGGAGTCACAGACCTGAGGTTCTCGTCTGACATGGCTCCTCTCTCTTGAGGCAGGTATCCATCTCGTGGAACAGGTTCTCCTCTAGAGAATCCCTTCTTCTTGATGAAGCTGAGAATGGGTGCTTCATGGTTAGGATTTAAATTCAAATGGCCTATCCCTACACTAGGATACACAACTCTAATATTTGATACATATTCATATCTCTGAGCTAAAATCTGATGGCTCTTTTAGGACCTATCCCTGCTAGTGAATTCTTAATAGTTCTAATATTCATTCTCCTTTTTGCTGAACCCTTAACATTCCTCCACTTTTGTTACCAAATCCTTTCCATAGCATTTACTATGTGCTGGCCGCTATTCATATGGATGATTCATTAATTTGACTCTCATAACAACCTAATTAGGCAGTACTATTATTTTCTTTATAGATTAGGAAATTGGAGACTGAAAAGGTAGTTTTTAGCCAAAGGCCACACATATAGCAAATAACAAGTGGGGTTCAAACCAAGGACACTCTTGTTCTTAATCTACATTTGGTTCTACATTTTCTATTGGTTATTTCTGCAATCCAGATCCTGAACCAAAATGCAAGTGCATTTGTTCCTCTCTGCAAGAATCCCCATCCCTTGTTCCCAGGCTCCCAGATAACTCACTTTTTATACAGCCCTGGGGGACTCTCACCTCTGTGGGGCAGATGTTTTTGTTTCCGTACTCGAGACCACACGACAAATAGAACAAACAGAGCCAGGAGAATGAGCCCCACAATACCAGATAAAATAAGTGCTGAATGACCTGTATAAAAATTAAACATTGGTCGGTATTAAACTAGTAGGTATCAATTGTGAGTTTATACATTGGAAAAGGAGCTGGTTCCCTAGTTGCTGTGAGGAATGATGGCCGCACATTTCAGCACACTCTCAAACAGAACAGTACATAATCTCCGAGAGCTATTTCCAGTGAAAACTATCTCTGAATAATAGACTCCATTTAATTGAATCCAAATCTTTCCATAATTCTATTGGCCTAAATTACCTCCAATTGTATACAAAAGGCTTCATGATTAAACCTTTCCTCTTGCATTACATTCACCCCTAAAACACCAGGTCCAGAAAATACCTAGGGCTTGAGGTGTTTCTGCCCGTCTGATAAGAATATTTGAGAACCTGTAGAGATAATTCTATCTCTGAGGGTAATGTGAGTGTCTTATCCTTCTCTACACAAAAAGAGAATTTTTCTAGAGAGAAGGTTTGTGTAGCAGAACAGTCACAGAGCAGCTGCTCTATGATGCCAGTTGCTGCCCTGCGTGGTTTCATGATTTTGGTAGGCTCCAGCCTTCTTTGATTGTCATTGAAGTTTTTTTCTCCCTTGACTTCTCATATAGTCTTAGGTATTGCTGACATCACTGATGGGCAGAAAACTGTACCTGAGGTGTTCAGTGACTTTGGTGACTGTCCTGGAAGAGAGGGGAAGAGAGGGGGAGAGAGAAAAATGCAAATGAAATAGAAATCAAAGAAAAGAACCTGGGTAGTCTTTTTGTATCCCCTGGGCATATTGGATGTCATTTAAAATATCACTTAGAATCCTCTTGCTTGGAAGTCTGAGGCTAAATCCTGCTTTCTTCTCTCACAATTATGGGAGCGATTTTGCGTAACTGTGGAATGTTATCTTATTTAGTTAGAGAAATTGTTAGTTTAACACATCCTTTCATTCTTCAGTAAGAAACCCTGCTATCTTCCAGCTCAACTACCTGAGGCTGTTTCTCAATGTCCTTTACCTTTAGTAGGAGGCCCAGTTCAAGTTCAGCCTTTTCACACTTACCAGAGCACCTCACACCAGCATCTTCCTTGTGTCCACAGTCACTTTGTCCCCAAGGTTTGGCATGACAGTGCCATAGAAATGACTCGTTTCCCTTGCACTGCATCTCATCCAACCAGATAGGTCCAGTCCCCTGGCCAAATGCTGCTTCCCCCAGGGCAGCCAGAGCAGAGCCACAGCCCAGCTGCCGACACACCACTTCTGCCTCTGCCAGGTCCCAGGAATCGTCACACACTGTGCCCCAGAAGCCTTCATGCCAGATCTCCACTCTCCCAGAGCACTTGGTGTCTCCTCCAGTAATTCTTATTTTATCTAGAAAGGCACAAAATGGGAGAAGGTTGGGGTAGAAAGACTTGAAAGTAGTAGGCATATGTGATGAATATGGGGGCGGTAAGGAAGGCAGAGAGGCAGAGTTTCAGTGTTACGTGGATTACAGAATAACCTGTGAAGTGAAGAAGCCCCTGCACACGCCTGTGGTTTGTCCTAGTCATGGCAAGGGGTGAGGCATTTCCAAGTTGGCAAAACTAGATATTCATTTTCTGCTGCTGGATGCTTGAAAACAAAACATAGTGATTTCATTCTCCAAATCCTGAGGTCCTATCATCTCACCCAAACCTCCTATCTTGACTCTCATTTTCACAATTTCTTCAAAGATAACTTTCATCTGACTTAAGTCTGGTCTGTAAGACCATTGCTTCTTCTATGCCCTCCAATGATCAGTCCTTTCCTGCCTTTACTTCCCCACCTGTAAATCATGCTATGATCATAACTACAGACATTCTCTTGCCCAGATGAACGATGCCTTGAGACTAGTGACCTTCTAACATACTCTCTGCAGCTGTGTAGATGCAGGATGAGCTTATCCTTTGAGCCAATTCCTGCAATATTGAGTTGCACTGCAAATGATTATAATTCATGTCATTTTAAATTTATTTTTAAAAATTCTGCTGAACCCTCAATATTTTTGATAACTTAACCTTTTTCTTTATTTCTTATTCTTCATTATTTTGTCAAATGCTCTTTAATTCTAAGCCTCTACCTTACCTCTGCCCACCAGTCACATGAAGACAAAAGGGAATCTCAGGATTTCTTTACTGGATTTCAGATCCCTTAATAGTATAGGAAAATCTACAGCTTCAGTAGACAATTGACTTTTAGGTATTTTGGCTTCTATTTGAAAAAGTTTTTTGACCTCAGTTTCTCATCCCCAAGTCTACTAACCTGATAGCTTTCACATTTACCCTTTAAAAAATCTCCTTTCCCCTTGCCATAAGAACCCCTCTGCAGTTACCATGCTCACTCACCCCTCTTTCTCACAGCCAAACATCTTGAAAGAGTTTGATTTATTTTCTCTCTTCATTTTTTAACCTCCTGTTCGTTAAGAAATACTTTTAGACTAGCTTCTACCTCCCACCAACACACAGTGCATCACTGAATGGTGATTTTAAGCTATGGTTTTTTAATTCAATCGCCTTTAATCTTTTCACAAAATTGACTCAAGAAAACTAGAATAACCCAATAGTCTTGGACATTCTTTTAAATATTAACAAACTACTGTGCAAAATAGCTATAGGTATTCTTTTGCAAACATTAAACGTACTTATGTTGTTCTCTATACTATTAAAGACCATAAAAGCTGGTAGAATTTATTCTAATCAATTTTATGTTGCAACAAAGCCCTAGTAGTAAAATCAGCAAATATAAAAAGATAACAGCACTAAAGGGAAGTGATGGCACTGTATCATTTCCATATGTACAGATGCAAAATTTCAAAGTATAATATTAGTAAATTAAAACTTAATATGAAAGCCAAAATTTCAGGTAATATAATCGATGATTCAACAGGAAAATAGATTGAGGGGAAGATAATGATAAATATGCTTCAAATGATTTTTGTGTCTGAGGATTTTTAATGTGATATTACTTAAGATTGAAAAATAACTAAAATTTCCTAAATGTCCAACAGGCATTTTGTGTATCAAGTCATAGTATATCATAATACAAAGAAGTATGTTTTATCATGAGAAAATATTGCTGAGTCAGAAGAGCAGGCAATACAAAGATGCATAGTAAAATAACTTTTTTGCAATAAAGTATATGAATATATATAAGATATATATACATTTGACACTCAAGAATGTGTCATCAGCTACTATATCATCAACCAATAATGGGATTAGAGCTAATATTTATGTTTTTTAATGTTTTCTGTATTTTCAGGTTTTTTTTTGTTTTGGGAATGATTTTATTTTGTGATAAAATTACAATAGCAAAAGAAGCAAGAAATTTAAAAATATAAACTGCAAATGGACAATTTCATAAAAAATGTTCATACTCATTACTAGCCAAACCTAGGCAAATTATGTTGAGATAGTGGAAATTTTAATTTGGGAAGGTGTGTGTACGTCTGTGTATGTTCTCTCTGTGTGTAACACTGGTAGGAAGGGTGAGATAAAAGTGATGCTGTCATACACTGATCACAAGAATGAAAATTAACACACAGGCTTCCTGTGGGAGCAATTAGCTAGTGTGTATACAGAATTTAAAAATGTTCATTCACTTTACCCACTCACTACAGGACTAGAAATATAATTTTCAGATATAATCAGAGATTCACCAAAACAGATGAAGAAGCTTATAAAGGCATTATTTATACTGGCTTGACTTTGAGAAATAACCTTAATACCAATAAAGACATGGTTATTTACGTCCATAGGATAAAATACTATGTGCCATTTGAAGACCATTTACTGAAATTAGAATATAGTCACAGCATAATTTTATATACAAAGTAGGGTATAGAAATCCTACTTTATGTATACATGGTGTTATACATATCTAACTACAGTGTGATACATTACGTGCATATATATCATACTACATATACATATACACACATGTAGTATCATCTATAATGTATAGCACAATCATAACTTTAAATTTTTGCACAAAAGGAATACTGATAGTTAATGCTTCTGAATATTAGCAATGGTTATTTTTGATGGTAGGATTAATTGTGGAATGCATTTTATTATTTATAATTTTAAAATTTCCAAAATTTCTACAAAAAACATGTTAAATTTTAATTGGATAAAACTATTTATAAATGTTTTATAAGGAATCAACTTCCCATATGGAAAGTTCTACAGAAAATAATGGAGCATTTTAGTCTCTCTGATTAATTCACATTACCCTGAAAGTTCTGAACTTTCTAGAATTTCTAAGACAGATTGTACATGTCAAATTTTTCATTTTTTAAAATACCACAGTTTTTATGAGAGTTGTTATCCTTTTATGTGCTTTTCATCTAGCTGCTCACAGGGGGCTTAAAGGAAGCAAAAGAGATAATACACATTTAAGAAAAAAAAAACCTCTAAAATTTTAAACCAAGTAATAAATTTCACTGTGGGACAGAAGCAATGTCAATCAATATTCATTGTCATGCACTTTTCAGTGAGTCTGCCATGTGCTCCCAAACTAAAAGATTAGCTATTTGGGGCAAATTATAATTCACAGGGCTCCAGTGACAGCCAGTGTTGAGATTCCCACCTTCACATGTTATCCAGGTCTCTTCTGCTGGGCTGGAGATTCTCTGCTCCCATGGGGCAGATGGGCACTGCCATATGGAGATATGCATTTTAGGACACTGAATGTCATCCACCCACATGAAACCAGAGCCTGCCTTGTTTGAAGGGGCTAGGCTGACAACTCCATTCTCTGCACAGCCCAGGTGCCTACACACAACCCCTGCTGTGTCTGCAGTGATGTTCCTCCTGCCAACACTGCCCCAAGTCCCGTTGTAGAAGACTTCCAACCTCCCAGCACAGCTCTCCATTCCAGTTTCACTGTAGAGCCTCAAGGCTGTGAATTCTGGAGAGAAATAGAGAAGCTAATGTTAAATATTTCTTTTGGAGTTTCAGAAAATTCTTCCCTGGGGAATCCAATTTTTTTTTACCTTGGAAATAATGCATTAGGACTCAAAATATAATTTCATAAACCATTCTAACATAGTAACAGACTGTATGCGATGGAAAGTAAGGATCTTGTGTGATTTCAGAGTTAATGGGGGTTTCCCAAGGATGGTATTTGAACCTTAAATTCATATCAACTTAAGCTAAAATGCAACTTTCTTCATTCTACACTCTCCAACACAAATTTGATTCAGAAATAATCAGAGGTTAATCCCATTTCTGCTACTCATGAGATTGTGATCTTAGGCAAGTTATAGTTTGGCCTGTTAAAAACAGAGTGGATGGAATGTAAGGTCTCTTTCTTGGGGTCTAACCTTCTCTGATTCTAAGACCAATTCTCTATTTTCCTAAATTATGAAATATCATGCAAAGGTATTAAGAAATCACTGTGAGAACAGAATTAAAATCAAGTTTTCTAAATTCCTACATCACACAGTTTTCCCTACACTTTACCATTGTGTTGTGTGTGTGCATGTGTGTGCGTGTGTGTGTAGAAGAGGGTGCAAGTGTTGCAGCTCGGACCTGAGCAGGTGACCCCCGCGTCCTCCTTGTGCCTGCAGTTGTGCTGTCCCCAGCCCCGGGAAGGGCACTTCCACACGTGGGACTCCTTTCCTGTGCAGTTCAGGTCGTCCATCCAGATGGGCCCTGACCCCTCCCCAAAGTGAGCAGAGCCCAGGGCTTTCAGGGCCTGTCCACAGCCCAGCTGTCTGCACACCACGTGGGCATCGCTCAGGTCCCAGCTGTCATCACAGATGGTGCCCCAGGAGCCCTCATGGTAGATCTCCACTCTGCCGGCACAGCGACTGCCCCCGTCCACCAGGCGGAGCTGTCGGCTCTCTAGGAGAAGAATAGGTAACAGGTTACATTCTTGAGAGTTGCAAAGCATTTCCTAGGACTCCTAGGACTGTTTGATTCACTTACCTGAGCAGATGAAAGCACCATCTTCTGGAACAGCAGGCAAATATGGGTTAGATACATTTTCAGGGCATGGGAACTGTAGCTGGGTCTTGTTTCCTGGTAGGAGGTGCAGGAAATGGGGCAAAAGTAAATCAAAATACATGGAAAAGTTTGAAGAATTCTATGATAAAGTGTAATCAGCAATCGTGGTAAGGATTTTTCGAAACTTCTGGTCAATTAAAATTGTCTTTATTAATAAGGTCTACTCGTAAACCCCAAAGTGAGGTGAGTGTTGCCTGTGCCCTAGGAGTGGCCCCAGTTATCATTACTTATTACATGTTACTCTTGGACTCTCATGCCTCTCTCCTCCCCAAGGCCCCCATTTTCTTACCCATATTTCCTTTAATCCCATATTTCCTCTACCATGTTTGGGCTACCTTGCCAATAGGTAACCATAAGCACTGTTCTCTTACCTATGCAGGTCACAGAGACAGTGTTTCCATGGGTACAGGGAGCTGCTCCAAGGACTGTCATTGGACAATTATCTAGAAGTGACTCATTCCCTAAGCAGTGAAACTTGTGCCCCCAAACATGACCTTTTCCTTCTCCAATATATTTTCTTCCTGTGGTTGAGAGAGCAAACCCACAGCTGAGCTGCCTGCATAGGACATGGGCATCTTCCAGGTCCCAGTGGGTGTCACAGATGGAGCCCCAGTATCCAAGAACCTTGATCTCCACTTGCCCCTCACACTGGGATTTGCCATTCACAAGTCGGGCAACTGTATACCCTAGGAGGAGACAAGGCTTTAGAGAAAAGACCATAGCTTTTCAACTCCAGACCCATATTCCCTTCTCTAGCCCCAGCCAATTAAGGTCATTTAAAATCTCACGAGAACAGACAACTCCAACTTCTCTGCCATCGTGACAGGTGTCTTCCGGATGGCGCACTGTGGGGCATAGTGCAAGGTGAGTTTCATTCCCTTCACACTGGAACTTTTCAGCCCAAGTTTTGCCATTCCCTTTTCCAAAGTGAACTCCCACAGAAAGAGACATGGCCTCTCCACAATTTAATTGTCGGCACAGCACATTGGCAGCAGAGACAGAGAAGTCAGAATCACAGACAGAGCTCCATGTATCTGCATGGTTCACTTCAACACGGCCAAAACAGGGACTATCAGATCCAACCAGCCTGGGCTGCCTGTGAGCTACAAAATAATATTTTAAAGGTTAGTTTTTATGGTTCTTCAATATCTACCTCTGTCACCAATCTCTGCATTTAACCCCAGGGCACTTTTTCTCCATGCATCGTTAGAACACTCCATTTGCTGGGGGTCAGAGAATGATATCTTTGCTGTACAGACTTGGTTCATAGATGTGGATTACAAGTTTACTTTCTGTGTTTTGGTGACACACCAGTCCTAGGTTTAGAACTCCTCTGAGGGAAATGAATTGCACAATTAGTTTACATTTTAAAATACTGAGTAACCATAGCATTAAACAACCTATATTAAGATTTATAATAATTTTAAGAAGAATGAAGGGTGTAATATAAAGATGAGAGGACTTTTATCTACAGGTTATACCCAAGTAATACATCTGAGTAATTTAAAAAAAACAAACAAAAAATGCTGCCCTGTTTTTCTGACCCCATGCTTTGCATCAAAACTACTTGTATTAGTAACCTAAGCTATCTGTCTCTAACAGGCATTTTTCCAAATTCCTGACTCATTTATCCAATTTCTACCTAGAATTTCTACTTGGCTATCTCAATCTGAATTCTTGACAGTCCTTTCAAGCATCTTCTAAGACTGAAGACTTCCATATTTCAATTGGTGGAACTCCATTATTCCGAATATTCAAATGTTTGGAATAATTCTTAACTCCTATTACATGATCCATCCTACCTTTCAGAAAGTTTTGTTTTGTGTGTCTTCAAAGTATGTCCGTAATTCCCAAACTTCTCACCCCTTTCATTGCTAGTGCCTGGACTGAGCCACCATCATCACTTCCCTGAGTCACTGGAATAGATTCCTATGGATTCCCTATTTCTACCATTATTCCTCTACAGTTCAATTTTTAAAAATAAAAAGCCAGAGAGGTCATTTAAAACAATAATTCAAGTTAGATTAGTCTTCTGCATAGAATCCTCTAATGGCTCCACATTTCACTCAGAGTAAATGCCTAAACTCCTGCAAAGACCTACTCATCCCTGAGTGACTTCTACCCACTTACCCCTTTGAGTCCTGCTGTTCTGCTCATTGCTTTTCACACTGGGCTCTGTCCTTTTCCTCAAACACATCAGGCATAATCCTGCCCCAGGGCTTTTGAACTGGCTGTTTCCTCTACCTGTATTTTTCTTTTGCATATATGCACGTAGCTGACTCTCTCATTTCCTTCAAGTCCTTCAAGTTTCACCTTTTTAGTACCACCCAAAACCATCCTGTTTGGAATTGTATTCTGTACCATACACACTCTGGATTCCATTTTCCTGTTCTATTTTTTCTATAGCCCTTAACATCTGCTAATAGTATTAATATATATTTTACTTCATCACAGAAAGTTCCATTGAACGGCACTACTCCAGAATCTCCTATCAAGTAAAAAATGGAGTAAATTCCCTGGAGATTATAATCCTTTTTAGTCATCACCTTATCTATTTACTCCCTTTAAAATTCAACTTTTTGGAAACAGTGTATACCTACTATCCTAGCAGCCTTACCTTCTCAACTTGATCTTCTCTTTTTAATGTGACAAATTGCTTTTATTAAGTTTACTAATGATTTCTTTATTGCTAAACTTAGTAGAAAATGTTCAGTTTCATCTATATTGGCTTCTTACTATATTTTTGGTCAGAATTGATATCCCCTCATTTTTGAAACACCTTCTTCCCCTTTTAGTGACATGACATTCTCCAACCACTAGTTCTCAGTATCTTTTTCCAGTTGATTTTACTTCAATAACCTATTAAATATTGTTGTTCCTCAGGGATAAGAATTTCTTTTTCTTGGATCTAAGTTTATAAAATTCTGGATTTATGCTTTATTCCTATATTTTAGTTTCCATCCACATATCTAGGACTTTAATAGTTCTACCTCCATTTAAGATCAGTCTTCTGGTCATCTAAATCTTATATCCAAGTGCCTATAGTCCTCTTCACTGGGCTGTTTTACAAATACCTCAGACTTAACACATACAAAACTGGACTCATAATCACCCCAGCCCCTTCAACCTGCTCCTCTGCCAGGATTCTTTTCAGATACTGAAACTGCAGTATGTCTGCCCACTTAGTCCGGAAATGTTGGAGTGATCTTTGAGTCCTCTTTATCTGTATTCTTGCATTCAATGTATTATCAAGTTCTGGTGGTTTTAGCAACTAAATATTTCTGGAACCTCTTAACTTTTCACCAGCTCCACAGTGAACATCCTAATCAAAATTCACTAACCTTCATTAGAATTATTTAATAATGTGACTCCCAGCATCCAATAGCCTCTCCTCTACAAATAGGTAACATCCTTTAATTATGCCTTGTCTTTTCATTTTGTACTTCTACTTCTTACAATTTTAAGCAAATAATTATTTTATTATATATTTTTATTATACTTCTGTCTTCTAGATAGGAGGGTAGGTCTACTTTTCTCTCTTTTGTCTACCCATGACCTAGTACTGTTAAGTAGTCACTTCATAAATATTTATTAAATAAATGAAAAAAATAAATAATTGAATAAATGTATGTATCTTTGTTCAAAAATTACCTGAGCAGATCACATTAGCTTCCACATAAGAAAAACACCGTGACCACCTCCAGGGTACACAGTCCCAGAGGGAGGCTTCACTTCCAGTGCAGAGAACTTGAAACTGCAACATGTGTAACGTGTCTCCTGTGAAATAAGGCTGTATGGAGGCACTGATTGCAGACCCACATCCAAGTTGCCTGCAAATAACGTTAGCAACGTTCATTCTCCAGCTGCTAGCACACAGGGTGGCCATGGCACCCTGGACTTTCACTTCGACTCTTCCAGCACACCTGCTGCTTCCACCCACAAGCCTTAGTTCCACATTCGATTCATCTGTAACCATAAACCAGAATGATTTTAGAGAAGCACACTATGCAAGACATTTAAAATTCGTATCCACTTACTTACACTAACATACACCAGTGGCCAAAACTTGGAAGACTGTCCAGGTTCTGACTTCACTATTGTGTTTAATAATTTTATTTTCTCTTTTCCTTCAAAGTTGATTTTCATTCTTATTGAATTAAAAAAAAAACACCAAAAGTATCAACCAGGTATGTTTCAAACCAATGAACATTTCTGGTTTAAAAAGCAAGGATATCATTTTGGTTACAAAATCTGATCAGAGATTTAGGATGAAAAATAATGTTACTTAATGGTCCTAATTCCTGCCTCAATTTTGAAGAATTACATATTATCTGTTAGAGGCTAAGGAGAATATTAGGGAGAGGTTATATAATATAATGAGGAGTCAAGGAAAAAATGCATAGGGCTATGATATTAGCACATCCAGGAAAACTTAGACACTTGCCTATTAGAGATACTGAATGAAATAATTTCAAAAATAAATTGGAGCTCAGGAAAAGAAAGCACAAAATTCATTGTATATGAGAAGAGTAGGTGATTTTTTTTTAAGAATTAAGAAATCAGAAATTGGGACTGGGTCAAATTGAAACTGCCAGCTTTTGAAATTGAAACTTTTGGAGGGGGGAAAATGGTGGACTAGAGGCAGCCTGCTAACTTGCTGCTACCAAGGAAAGAAGTGAAAGGTGCAGGCAGCTGCCTACACACAGATCTCTCATCCCGGAAGCAGCATCGTGAATTTACAGAGAACCAATGCAGGACACTCGGTGTGGAAAAAAAGGTGATGGAGTGAAACATATAAAAAGATTAGAGAATGTGAGGAGAACAATAGGAGAATAGAGCGTGGGAGTGCCGTGCTTGCCCCCTGTTGCAGTGTGGAGTGAACTATAAGATAGCATACACCACCCCCATAGACCTCCTTACCTGCTCAGACAGGAACATGCCTGGAGTCTGTGCAGAGCTGCTGCACTAGACAACAGATGCTGCAGGGATCAGGCAACAGGTAAAGCCATCCTGAACTCTCAGGTGCACCATGCCGGGTCTACACTGGGCTGGGGAGGGAGTGGGCCGATTTGTGGCTTTCCTGAACCATACCCTGGAACTCAAAGCCAGGAGCTTCTCTCCTGAGTGCAGTGGGACCTGGGCACGGGAATTGACCTGAGAGCAGCAGGCTCTTATCTGAGAGGCTTGGGTGACTGCTTTGGAGGGTTCTGGGTGGGGCATGGAGAGATACTACCTCTGCACATCTGACCTGGCATCCACGAGACCCTTGTGCCTAAGAAGTAGCCTGCAGTTTGCTTGGCCCTGAATCTGCCCTTCAGGCCTGAGCCACCTCCTGCCTGCCTGGCCCTCATCCCCCACTCCAGGTCTGGTCATCCTGTAATCTACACGGCCCCACTTCTGGCTCAGAACCCTTACTCAGAGGCTTTGCTTCTGGCTCCACTCCAGTTCTGCCTTGGAGGCTCTCATGTAGGAGTGCAGCAGGCTCTGAACTGAGAGGCTTTGGGTGGCTGCTTTGGCAGGCTCCAAGAAGAGAATGGAAAGCTCCATGGTCCCTGGGCTGTTGGAGCCAAGAACAGTCCGCCTAACTTGGCATCAGCAGGACCCTGGTGCCTGGAACCAGCCAGCTGCTTGCTTGCTCCAATTCCACCCTGTGGGCCCCAGTCGCCTCCTGCCTACTTTACCTTGACCCTGACCTCCAGGTTGTATCAGTGGCCATGTGCACAGCCCAACTTTTGGCTCAGGGGCCTTGCTCAAAGATTCTGCTTATGGTTCCTTCCTAGTCTCAGCTCTGAGGCTCTGCCCCTGAGACTCCAGAAATCCTGCCAGGCCTGAGACACCATCCCCAATTCTCCAGTGTTGCATCTGGACCCCAAGATCACAACCCAAAACCTCTATCACCAAACCAAGGCTGGAAGAGCTGCTCCAAAGTCCAATGCCCTGCCATAGAGCCCCCAGCCTCAAACCACCAGCACACTGTGACGGGCTTTGAGCAATCTTCCATAACCCAAGAACCCACAACAACCTTATCCAGCTGCTACAGTTACCTCTGTGGGGAAACCCTGGATAAAGCAATCTCCACAATGCCAGCCTCAGTGAAGAGAGTCTTGTCCAGCTCCCAACTTGAACATCCTACAACTGTCTGGCGAGTTTCCAAAAGGAACAGGAGTCCTGCAAACCTAGTAACATGGAACTCAGAAAAGAGGGTTCAGATGAGAAGAAAAAAGCAAAAGAACCCTGGCAACAGGAAAAATCAAAACAGATCAACACCCCCAAGGGATCACAATGGAGCTACAGCAGTGAACTCCAACTACAAGAAAATTGTTGAAATGACAGAAAAGGAATTCAGAATATGGATGGCAAGTAAGATGAATGGAATTGAAGAGAAAGTTGAAAATCAACAGAAAGAAGCCCCCAAAATGCTTCAGAAAATTATTGAAAAAGGCACTAAAGAGCTTGACAAAATTAGGAAGGATATAATAGAACTTAAAAAAAATTAAAGTCTTTCAGTGATTTTCAAACTGCAGCAGAAAATTTCAGCAACAGATTAAACCAAGGAGAAGAAAGAATCTCAGAGCTTGAAGACAAGGCTCTCAAGCTAACCCAATCATTTAAAGGGGCAGCGAAGAGAACAATAAGGGCAGATATGGGACTACATGAAGTGAACAAACATATGAATTATAGGTATCCCTGAGGGAGAAGAAGAAAGTGCTAAAAACATGCAAAATCTATTTGAGGGAATGATTGTGGGAAACTTCCATAGTATTGCCAGAGATCCAGACATCCAGATACAAGATGGTCATCAAACTCCAGGAGGATTCATAGCAAATAGAAAATCTCCAAGACACATAGTATTCAACCTGGCCAAAGTCAAAGTGAAAGAGAAAATTCTACAAGCAGCTACACATAAGCAACAAACAGCTGACTTACAAGGGAAAAATCATCAGGATAACAGTAGACTTCTCAGCAGAAACCTTACAAACCAGAAGGGGATGGGCCCCCATCTTCAATCTTAAACAAAACAACAGCCAGCCTAGAATTTTGTGTCAGGCAAAACTAGGTTTCATATTTGATGGAAAAATTAAGTCTTTTCCAGACAAGCAAATGCTGAGGGAATTTTCCAAGTCCAGACCTGCCCTGCAGGAAGTACTCAGACCTATACTAGACATGGATCAGACAATAGACTTCCACCAGTGTAAAATCCCCCAAAAGCTAAAGGTCAGAGCCCAGTCACTACAATGGCTCAAGAGGTAAGACAGAGTTATAAAGTCCTACTCAATAGGAAGAACAGAAATCCACCCCACTAATCAATTCTTTCAATAAATGTGAATGGCTTAAACTCTCCACTCAAGAGACACAGACTGGCTGAATGGATAAAAAATACACTTAGAGAGTATTATCTGCTGTCTCCAGGAAACACATCTAACTCACAATGACTTATTCAGACTCAAGGTGAAAAGATGGAAAACCATATTCCATGCAAATGGAAACCAAAAGAAAGCTGGTGTAGCAGTTCTCATATCAGATAAGATAAACTTCAAATCAACAAAAGTAAAGAAAGACAAAGATGGTCATGAAATAATGGTAAAGGGAACAATTCAACAAGAAGACATAACAATTCTAAATCTTTAGGCATCTAACACTGGTATGCCCAGATTCATAAAGCAAATCCTACTTGATCTAAACAAAATGATAAACAGCAGCACCATAATAGCTGGGAACTTCACCACCCCTCTGACAGAACTATACAAATCCTCCAGACAGAAAGCGACAAAATTGACTTAAACAGAACTCTAGAACAAATGGGCCTAACAGACATTTGGAGAACATTTTACCCAAAAACCACTGAATGCACATTCTTCTCATCAGCTCATGGAACGTTCTCTAAGATTGATCACATCCTAGGCCACAAAACATGTCTCATATGCCTCAACAAATTTAAAAAAACAGAAATTATACCATGTATCTTCTCAGACCACAGTGGAATAAAATTAGAAATCAACTCCAACAGAAACACTCATCTCTACAAAAAGTCATGGAAACCAAGCAACCTACTGCTGAACAATAGTCAGGTCAAGGAGGAAATTAAGATGGAAATCACAAGACTCTTTGAACTCAACGATAACGTGGCAGAAGTTATCAAAATCAGCGGGATACAGCTAAAGTAATCCTGAGAAGAAAATTCATAGCCATAAATGCCTACACCCAAAAGACAGAAAGATCACAAATCAACAATCTAATGAATTATCTCAAGGAACAGGAAAAGGATGAGCAAACGAGTTCTAAACCCAACAGAAGAAAAGAAATAACCAATATCAGAGCAGACTAAATGAAATCAATAATAAAAGGACTACACAGAGGATTAATGAAACAAAAAGTTGGTTTTTTGAAAAGGTAAAATTGACAGGCCTCCCACTGGGTTAACCAAAAGCAGAAAAGAAAGGACTCTAATAAGCTCAATAAGGAATGAAAAAGGAGAAATTACAACTGACACCATGGAAATAAAAAATATCATCTCTGAATACTATAAAAAAATCTATGAATATAAACTTGAAAAAGTAGAGGAAATGGACAAAACTTAGAAACATACAGCTTCCCTAGGCTCAATCAGAAAGAAATAGAACCCATGTACAGACCAATATCAGATATCAAAATTGAAGCAGCAATAAAAATATCTTCCAGGAACAAAAAAAAAGTCCCAGACCAGATTGTTTCACATCTGAACTTTACCAGACCTACAAAGAAGAACTGATGCTTCTCCATAATATCGAGAAGGAAGGAATTCTCCCCAGTACATCTTATGAAGCCAAAAAACACCTTGATACCAAGCCAGGAAAGGACTCAACAACAACAACAACAGCAAAACCATACAGACCATATTCAATGAATATTCCAATCCTTATGAATATTGATGAAAAAATTCCCAATGAAATCCTAGCAAACTGAATGCAGCTGCTTCTCATAAAAACAAAAACAACAACAAAAAACATCCATTGTGACAAAGTGGGCTTCATCCCAGAGATGCAGGGATGGTTCAACATACACAAATCTACAAATGTAACTCACCACATAAACAGAAGTAAAAACAAAGACCATATGGTCCTCTCAATAGACGCAGATGTATTTGACAAAATTCAGCACACTTTTATAAGAATGCTTAACAAAATAGGCATAGATGGGACCTACCTAAAAATGATACAAGCCATATATGACAAACCCACAGCCAACATCATACTGAGTGGGGAAAAATTGAAAGCATTCCCACTTAGAACTGGAACCAGACAAGGCTGCCCACTGTCCTCATTACTTTTCAACATAGTATTGGAAGTCCTTGCGAGAGCTATCAGGCAAGAGAACAGAATTAAGGGAGTCCAAATAGGGAAAGAAGAGATCAAACTCTCACTCTTTGCTGATGATATGATGTTATACCTAGAAAACCCTAAGGATTCAACCAAGAGACTCCTGGAATTGATCAATGAATTCAGTAAAGTCTCAGGATACAAAATCAATACACACAAATC
>CM052440.1:79135464-79198888 GCA_028533085.1 Varecia variegata | reverse complement strand
CCTAAATACCCTGACTTGTTCATCACACATTCTATGCATGTATCAAAATATCACTTGTACCCTATAAATATGTACAGATATTATATATCAGTAAAAGTATAATAAAAAGAGTATAGTTCAGTGGCAGAACAAGCTTCCAGAAAACAACAGGCAAAATTCTAATTGGAAGAAGATCATCTCTGAAGAAAGATTATGATTATTCGTAAATCATAAACGTAAGTCTACCTAAACTGAAAGGCAGAATAGAATTGTGGATGTTTAAAAGCAAATTTCAAATTTATACTGGAATTTAATGATTATTTAAAACATAATTTAGCATCTTACCCATTCATCTTAGAAAAGAATAGACTAAGGAATAAATATATTGATATTGACTTAAAATATGGAAAGTCTAACACTAATGAAATAATATATGAATCAAGGATTTCAACCCTTCTAAAATTGTACTACATGAGTAGGTATACATGGAATTTTTCTTTGCACAAATTGAAAGTTGTCTAATAAAATTTTGATCTTGGAGATGGAATCTTCAGGGTAATTTCTAACATTTTTTAAATTATATAAACCATAAGCCTCTACCTTTGGATGAGATTCATTTGTTCTAATGCTACTGGGACCAATCTTAACATAAATAAGTCTTTCAAGTAAGAATCAGTACTTGAGTCATCTTGGGAAAGAAATGTTGAGCATGTGAGTGTTTCAACACAGATGTTTAAGTATTTAAATAACTGCATTCTGATTAATTTTTCCTAAACTTAATTGACTATGGATAATTTCTTTTTATAGAATCCCTTGTAATACTAGTGCTTGGTGAACCTAATTTTGGGAAAATTTGGGTAAATATTAGAAAATGAGGTTTTGTTTCCTGAGAAAATAGGTTTGGTCCTATAGAAAGAGAAATTCAAGATCTAAATTGAGGATATGAAGTATGGTTAGTTCTGAAAAAATGAGAACTCTGCCATAAATATACTGATTAAGAACAAAAAATGAGTATGTTAGAGAGCCCAGACACTTTCCTTACAGGAAATCATGGTTTGGATATCTTACCAGAACAGGTCACTCCAACATCTTCCCTGTGACCGCAGTCATGCATTCCCCATCCTCTATGCCTGCATGACCAGAGAGCTGACTCGTCCCCATAGCAGGAAACATCATCAAGCCAAATTTTTCCGGATCCCATAGAAGCACCTCCCAGACCCATGGCAATGATAGAAGATGGACAATCCAGTTGGCCACACACCACAGCTGCATTATTACTGTTCCAACCGTCACCACATACTGTGCCCCATTGTTCTTGAAACTTCACTTCCAGTCTTCCTGAGCAACGGTTGGGGCCATCCACCAGTCTCAGGCTCCATGTTTCATTGCCTACATCAAGAACAATGAGGCAAGTAGTTAATGGGTGTGATGGTTAATTTTATGTGTCAGCTTGGCTAGGCTATAGTACCCAGTTATTTGGTCAAACATCAGTCTAGATGTTGCTGGGAAGGTACTATTTTTTTTTAGATGTGATTAACATTTAAATCAGTAGACTTTCAGGGTAGCAGATTATTTTCCCTAATGTAGGTGGGCCTCATCTAATCAGTTCAAGACCTTAAGACAAAAGACTGAGATTACAGACTATCTTCAGATTCAAGACTACAACATCAACACATCTCCAAAGTCTGCTAACCTACCTTGCAGATTTTGGACTTGTGAGACCTCACACACACACAGTCACACACACACACACACACACACATACACATACACATACACACACACTATATGTGTGTCTATACATTGATATAGATATAGGTATAGATACATATATATATAGATATAAATGCAGATAGATACATATAGATACACACACACACACACACACACACATTCTATTGGTTTTGTTTCCCGAGAGAACCATGACTAATACAGATTTTGGTATCAATAGTGGTTCCAGAGGAACAATACCTTAAGGATGAATTTTCTGAACTGATTGTGGGGTTTCTAGAATTGGTTCACTAATCTGATAAAATTTAAGGGCACTAATGACTCTACATTAAGTAGTAGTGAGAACACTGATAGTCCATGGCAGGATATGGCAATAGAAATATGCACAATATCACCATTGGATACTCCTAATCAAATACTTAAGAGGCAAGGTTTGGGGTGAGCATATATTTGAAACCTTAGGACATTTTTGCCAAACTGACAAGCATAATAAGATGGGATGATTGATCCCAATTGCACTGGATAAAGTGAGGAAAGAAAAGGATGAGCTCAGAGATTCAAATTCCCAGCTCAAGTGCCATATGACCTGAAAGTTTCTATGTATTTCCTGAAAGAAACTGGTATCTTCTGTAGCCACAGAACCGAGAATGCTGAAAATTAAACCCTAGCCTCAATCTGGCAAGGAACTGAATGACAATGCAAATTGAATTTCCAACCTCCCAGGGTGTCTACTGTCAAAGTGAGGCATTGATTAGGAAGGAATAGAATAATGAAAATTGGGATGAGGATATATGGGAAGATCTGATGGGGCTGGGACCATTGAAAC
This sequence comes from Varecia variegata, assembly GCA_028533085.1. Lineage (NCBI taxonomy): Eukaryota > Metazoa > Chordata > Mammalia > Primates > Lemuridae > Varecia > Varecia variegata. The sequence continues at coordinate 79,196,352 of CM052440.1, read as the reverse complement.
CCTAAACTCTAGTGTTTCTTCTTTGATAGTAGAGGCAGTCATCCACCCCAGTCTGAGGATATTAACCCTACTTTGCCTGAAGAAACCGTAACAACCTCTCCTGAGGTAATAGCCTTGAAAGATACTCCTGATTCTCCTTAGCTCCCACTCTTCTTTACAACTAGATTCAAGTCCCACCAGGCCTCAAAAGGTGAGGTACAAAGTGTCTCATATGGAGGTGCACACAAAAGAACATAATTTTTCTAATTTATACGGACAGAAGTCTAGGAAATATGTATGGGAATGAATATCAAGGGTGTGACATAACGGTGAAAAGAACATAAAGTTGGATCAGGACAAATTTACTGATATGGGCACACTAAACAGAGATTCTGGACTTAATGATGCAGCTGGGGGTGAGAAAGGGCTCTAACAGTTTGTTTGATTGGTTGGCTGAAACATGGACCAAAAGGTGGCCTACACTAAATGTGAAATGCCAGAACTGCTTCTGTATATGGTAGGGCAAGGGATTCAATGGGGTCAGGGAAATTGGAATGTTATAGTGGATTTACCCTGTAAGACCTGCTCACCCACCCAGGAGGGTCCAGAGGACACACCTTTCACCACAACTGTGAGAAATAAAGGGAACCCCAGCATCCTTAAAGAGCTCTGTGCTAGCTCTTCTCTATAGGACAGGAATTACAGTCGGAACTGCTGCCACTGACCAGGATCCTTGGATGCAATGGGAATAATTGGATCCCAGTGTGGCAGAGGACAAATGGTGGCACTTAATCACTGAATAAAAAGTGAGCATGGTCACTGTAACCAGTGGACAGCAGTCAAAGCAGAAATCAGAACAGTCTGACAACACAGACTAGTGGTGTTTGCTAATTGATTGTGGCATCCCTAGAAGTGAAACAGGTGGGCCGTCTACTCAATTTTTACTTGATCTATATATGTGGAAGAGTTGTAGGTGAAGTGAATAGAAGTTTAACCTAAAAACGGAGAGTCGTGACTCCTCAATAAATTTCCAGACTTGAGCCAGCTTATAGATCCTATTAGGAATACTATTTCTCTTTTCAGGAAAGAATAAACAAGAACAAGTCTTACCTGAGCAGCTCACAATCACATCCTCCTCATGTAAACAGTTATGCTTTCCCCATCCACGGTGTTTGCAGTCCCAGATGTTTGACTCATTTCCAATGCAAGAAACATCATCCAGCCAAATAGGTCCTGATGCGCCCTTAAGCAGGGTCATGCCAAATATGCGGACAGGATTTCCACATCCCAATTTTTTACACACAATAGCTGCATTCTTTGTGCTCCATAGGTCATGACACACAGTCCCCCACTCTCCTTGGTATTTCACCTCCAATCTCCCATAACAGGGATTTTCTCCCCCCGTGAGCCTGAGGTCCAGATCCAACTCATCTGTAAGCAAGACAAAACCATACATTTGAGATCAAATTGAGAGGGTCCTTTCAGAAGACCAAAGATGATATTTTCTTCACCGTCTAAATTTACCACTCTGAGGCTTTGCCTAATGGATGAATTTTTGATGAAAAATTTGGTTTTCTGTCTTTTGATAATGTCTTATTCAATTTTGGAGAGGTGTACCTAAAGCATGAAAAACAGAAGCAAATTTCCTGAAGTGAAGCCTGGGGTACATTATAAAGCCTCTCAGAATGACTGATTTGGACAAGACGGGCAACATGGGATCATGAGGAGAGGTTCCTGGAGGCATAATTATATTCAGGAGATAACTTTGGCAGGTTTCTGCAGTGTAGTCCAGCATTGGCAAGAAAGCTCACATCTCATAGTCTTCATTTTAGTTTGTCCACCCACGTTTTATAAGATAAAAGGAGGCATAAGTACATGAAAATGCCCTTTTATAAAATAAATTCCTCTTTTTGATCTTGATTTCTCCAATGTTCAAAGCACTTGAGAAATATTTTTCCATCCAGCTATTACTATGATATAGGAAAGGTATAATTTTTTATACTGTACCCCTTTAAAAATTCTAAAAGCTTTCCAGTTCCTTCTCTGGGTATCCAGTAAGACGATTGCTTCTAGTATACATAATAATCTCCCATTCTATTCAACCTCGTGTATTTTTAAAACATAATATTTAATGGTTTCATAGTACATCATCATACAGAGGTTCTGTAAGTTATTTAATCAAGACACAATTCTTGGTTAAGTTGATAATTTTTCATTTTCTTAAATTATGCTGCCATAGATATCCTTGCACATAAAGTTTTGGGTATGTCACCAATTACTTCCAAGAAAAATATAATGGAAAACAATGTTCTTAATCTAGGTTAAATGTGCATGTGTATGAATACATGTATATATGTCCATATAATATGTATAATTTCCATATATACTAAATAAAAATTCATAGAAACAAAGCAAATAAAAAATTTAAGTTCCTGAGACAAATACATAAATATAGTATATCATCTTCTAGTATAGGATAACTAAATATTGTAATGATAATTTCTCCCCAAGTCAAAGCAATTCATATATTTTTAAAACAGACTGGGTTTTGTCGTGTTGCCCAGGCTAGAGTGCAGTGGCTATTCACAGGTGTGATTATAGTGCACTACAGCCTTGAACTCCTGGGCTCAAGTGATCCTCTTGTCTCATCCTCCCAAGTAGCTGGGACTACAGGTGTGCACTCAGCCAATTCATACATTTAATATTACCTTAAAAACAATTTCAATTTTAATTCACATTTAGAAGGATAAAAATGAAAGAATAGCAAAGAAATTTTATGAAAAATAAGAATAATTGGGAGATATATGCATTAGTACATATTGCTTACAGAAAGCTACAATAATTAAAATATGATAGTTCTAGAAATAGAAGAGGAGTGTTATGTAATTTGCAAAGGGCAGCTGTAAAATATAAAGAGTTCTTACATATTATGAAGACAAAGATATATCACATAATAGAAAAATGGTCACAGAACATGGTAACCCACCAAACAAATATAAGTTGCCAAATACAGATTTGGTGAAAAAAATCCTTATTTGTCATCAAAGAAATGAGATTTTTGAGTATCGACTCTGGAGCTTGACAGTCTATATTTGAATTCCAGCTTCACTCCTGCCCTTTTAGCTGAATGACTTTGGATGAGTTACTTTCTCTCGTTATTTCTGTTTCCTCAGTGTGAAATAGAGATTAGAGCAGTAACCTACATCCTGGGATTTCATGAGGATTCCATGAAACCATATATGTAAAGTAAATAGAACACTGACTGGCACACAGTAAACACTCAATAAATGTTAGTTAATATTACTATATTTTTTAAAAGATTAATAGTGATTTTAAAACATGAAAATATTTAGTGTTAATGGAATGTAGTGGATGGTAGAGAAATTAAATTTTGTGGAAGGAAAAAAACTCAATTCATAGAGAATAACTTAGTAATATAGATCCAAAACTTTAAAAAGATGTGTACTTTTTTATATGACAATTTCATTTTTAAGTATTTAGCAAAGTAAATAATCAAAGTGTGAAAAATGTATTTCTCAGTATATCAAATAAAATAATGTTTTTAATAGTGAAAACTTGAAAACCTTTACATTAGAATAGTTAAATAAATTATATAATAGTACCTTTATGCATTATACTAAGTAGATTTTAACATTATGATAGATTAATAATGACCATCTAGAATATGTCTATAGTATATTGTTCAGCAAAAAAGGTACACACCCACACATATGCTTATATATACATGATCCAGGAATATAAACAAAAATATTGAAAATTAAATTAATGGTGGCATTGCAAATGGATTTTTAAAATATTTTTAATTTTTTTGTATTTTCACTAGGTTTGTAATTTGAAAAAATCATTTTCAAAAACAAAAAGGAATTTTTATGATATTTTATATCAATCTATAAGAAAGATAAAAGTAAAGTAAAATTAATGTGTACAAAAGAATTGGTAGTTAACTTTGCCTACCAAATTGGTAATATTAAAGGTGAACAGAATAAATAGATAGAGGTTGATAAAACAAATTTCACTTCTCAATTTCTGGAATTTATATACACTTTATATTCAAGTATGTCAGGATAGTATAATATATCATAGTGATATACATAGGCTATTATACATAGCCTATACACTAATAATAGAGCTTGGGTTAAATAATTTTCTGTACTCATAGGGTGAAATAATATGAAGTTTTAAAATTTTTTAAAGAAATTAAAGACATGGGAAAATGCAAATGTTATAGGAAGCGAGAAAAGATATATAATAATGGGCTGCATTATCTGTCTACCTATCTCTGTATTTATGTATCTATTCATTCATTCACCCATCCACATACAAAGCGTTTGTGTGCATGTGTGTATATGTTTCACTTGCAAGAACATAGTTCTTTGTTTATACTATATCTATCATCTGTCAGGCTTTTATGGCAAGTACTGAGAGATCAGTAGGTAATAAGGCCATCCATAGATACCCTCATGTATTAATAAATAGCATGGTTGGAAATTGTCATGTAGGCTCACAATCCTCCCCTGACACTATCACCCAGCCTACTTAGAACTCTTTAGATATTCTCTTTTTTAATTCATAAAGTGCTACAAAGAAGAATGATGACTTGATTTTATTTACATATTTCTTTATTTTTTACTTTGTATACTACCTGGATTTTTTTTCCTGTTTAGAAGGCCATGGAAACTTTTATACTTAAAATTAAAATATGTGACAAATATTATACATATAGTTTTTATTTGTTCTCAATTCTGCTACTGACATTCTAGGTTCTCACAGAATTATGCATCATGTCAATGTATGTATAAAAATATACCTATATTAGCTATTTGGATTTATATAGACTTTTAATTCTCTATAATAAACATTAATTTATAATCAATGCAACAAATGAAATAAACAATGTAAATTATTGAAGAGAAAATTAAAAAGCAGCAGATAAACTGTTAAGAAAACTGTAAATTAGCAAAACTCATTAGTTTTATAGGAAGAGGAGCCTCTCGGTTGTTTTAGAGATACATATTAGAGTGATGCATTGGTACCAGTTCCATCTGCTTTTGGGAGAGATTGATGGCTAGGCCATGAAAACTCTCTTTTTACAATGAGCCAAGGGCAATCAAAAGCAGCAGGATGATACTATCTTTTCTCATTATGTTAAAGTGAGATATGTGGATGGTTCACTCATAGACCCAAATTACATTTTTACGTTTCATTTCTTCTAAATCTGAGTTATGAAGAGTAAGCAGTGTTTTCTCATCAATAAAAAGCAAGTTGTATGGCTCAGAAGAAAGCTATAGGACAAAAGGTCTTTATGCAGCTTAGGAGTATGTCTGGGATTTTTTTTTTTAAGGTTCAAGAAAAGCTTCCCCCTTTAAGCTATTAAATGTTTTTATCTCTCAACAAATTTTTCCTGAAAACTCAAATTTGTACACTCCTGTGATTTTTAAACCTTACCAGAACAGATTACTCCAGCATCTGATCTTTCGAGACATATTCCCTTTGCTTTTCCATCATATATGCAGTCCCAAAGAGCTGACTCATTTCCAGTGCAAGATATGCTGTTTATCCACATTTCTTTAGATTCTTTACTAGGTTTAGCATAGCCACTGCCAGAGACATTAAGTGGACATCCTAGCTGTTTACAAACCACAGTGGCTTGCTTATTATTCCAGTCTTGGTCACATATTGTCCACCACTGTCCATGGATTCTCACCTCCACTCTCCCTGAACAATTGCTGCTTCCATCTGCCAGTCGCAGCTCCAAATCTGCTCCATCTAGAATGAAGTCACAAAGAAAGTCTGGGCTGGGTTTGGGAAAAAGTCATCAACTTCCCTCTCCTCCAATTCCCCATGTGAAGATTAGATATATCTTTCACATACTGGGAAAAGTAAAGAATTAAAATGCATTTTGTTTTGGAATTTCAACAAGAAGACTTTAATATTGAAGTGTGTATCAGTCTTTATGAAAATAATCTTCTCCTTAATATGAAAATTGAAATTATAAACCTACAAACCTTGCTTTAATCTTGGTTAAATTTTATGAAACTATATGTCACAGCGAAAAGCCTTAGAATCCTATATATCATAAATTACACTTTCAAAATATTAGATTAATCATTTTTAACTCAGTAAAATACAACAAAGAGGGTGTTGGGAAATACTTGCACTTCAGTAACTTCAGAAGGAAAAAGGACAAAAGAATGCAGAGTTAAGAAAAAGTCTTTCTTGGATTTAAATAGAAACACGTTCTTTCTCATGCTGTTTTCTATGAAAAAGCTAGTTTTCATTTATAAAATACAAGGGCTGTTCGGAAAGTATCCAGCCATGTAATATACTTTCCAGAGAGCCTTGTATATTTGTTGTAGGTAATGAAATTTGTTCCTGGTAAATTGTAAATGAACTGGGTCTTTTTGCTTCATTGGCATATGTGTCATGCTACTTCTGCTTTTTCATGCGTGCAAGATTAAATAGGTTCAAGGAAATAAAAATGTGAATTCTTTCTTGAAATAATTGAGGAAAGAAGATAAAATTTCTATGTTCTGTCTCTTCCCATTATCTAGCTTTTCATACATTATTACAAAAATGTATGTTGCTATTTAATGAGAAATTTGATTCACATTGAATATATTAGTCATGGGAGATTTATAAGTTTATTTTCCTATAAATAATATGTGAGTCATACTGATAATAATAATCATACCTATATTTATTGAGAACTTCCTGATCACCTGGCACATTTTAGGTACTTTCCCTACAATATTTTATTTAATGCTGTTATCCTATGCACAGTAGGAGAAATCTGCAGCTTAGAGATTGATTTATACAGGGTCACACAATTATCAAGTGACAGATTCTAAACCATAAACTATATTTTTTTTTGGCCAAAAATCCCTGTGACTATAGGGCTGAGGAGAAGATCAATGTACCTAACTACCCATTTTCCCATGGTTGGACATATACATCTGTTTTCATTGTTTGGACTGTTTTCCAACCTTACTTTGGCATCTGTATCTTCATGGCCCTTCCTTACTCTGCCAGAGGCATACAATTCTAGAAATCCCAGAGTTTGAATAGCGACTTTTCTTATAGTCAGGGACATTATATCAAGTCAGAAGTACACTATTATTAATTCACTTTATTGCAGAAAAAAATTTTATTGAGATAGGATCTCACTTTATTGCCCACGTTAGAGTGCAGTGGTGCGGCCATAGCTCACTACAACCTCAAACTCCTGGACTGAAGTGATCCTTCTGCCTCAGCCTCCCAAGTAACTGAGACTACAGATGCAAGCAGCCACACCTGGCTAATGTTTTAAAATTTGTTTTTAGAGATGGGGTCTCACTATATTGCTTAGGCTGGTCTCAAATTCCTGGCCTCAAGTGGTCCGCCTGCCTTGGCCTCCCAAAGTGCTGATTATGGGCATGAGCCACCACACCTGGCCTATTGCAAGAAAATTTATGATAAATCAAAATGGTTAAAATTCTTTCTCTCTTCCCTTCTCCTTCTCCCTCTTTTCTCACTCTCTCATCTTCTCAGGTCTCCATATTCTCTCCCCCAACATTTTTTCTTCCTCTCTTTTCTTTCCATTTATGTAGAGAAAAATCTGAGAAAATGGTGGGTTGATTAAATATACCATGAGAAATTCTCATTTTCAGGGTGGAAGTGGTTGGTACTCACATAAAACTTGCAAGCAAACTGGTGTGGAAAGAAAGAAAAGGATTAAAAGATGTTCTGAATGTATTCTTTTCCAAATATACTATGAGGATGGAATCAAGCCTGTGGCTAAGGGAGAGCTATTGTAACTAATAAATCTCACTGTCTACATGTACTTTTTTGTGTGCATAGTTTCCTTTTACATACTCTAGACTTAAGTAAAACTTGCCTTAAAAACTATGACCTGATCTCAAACTCTACAGAAAAGAAGATGATAAAGGTATCTTGTGGAAGGCTAGCAGAGTAGGGTCAGTAATAATTTATTAAAGAAGCCTCTTCCATCAAGACAAAAGTGACTCTCAGAGGAAAATAGGGGTCTACCTCTAGAGATTATTTTTTCATAAGGATCTTAGAAGGTGTGGGTTTAACTTCATTAAAAGAATTAACAGGGTTTTTTTTAACACATCTTTGAACATATAATATTAATGTGAGATAAATATGAAGCAATATTTTAATCCCTCATCAAACAAAACTATAAATAAACAGCAGAAGGGTAACTTGCTTGTAGTTGAGAGTTTAAAACTGGAAAACAAATGGCTACAGCCAAAAATTGTACTAGTGTAAGGCATAAAGTAATTAGCAAATTTTTAGGTAAGTACTGTTTAAAAATAGTTTATTTTAGTGAAAGGAAGTTTTGAAATGAACTCAATTATAACATTATATAAAATGTAGTTCTGTCTATGAATATACCAAATAATCAGTTTAAAATTATACTGAATATTAATAGAAACCATACACTTGTGTAAACCAGTAGCAATTTTGACTAGATTGGATAGTTTGTTGTACCAATCAGAATTATGTAAAATGGTGTCAGAAGGTATAAACCTCATTTCCAAGAAGGGAGGTTTACAATGTAATATCCTGGAAGACATGCAAACATATTCCTTAAAGAAAGATTAAAAATGTCATTTAGTTGTAACTTTAGAGCTTGGTCCTATTTCTCCAAAAGAGGTATTTTATCTGATGTAATCATGTGGGTGTAGCTCTTACCTGAGCAGATCACAGACACATCCTTCTGATGACTACAGAAATGATTTACCCATCCGTGTCTGCAGTCCCAAAGAAAAGATTCGTTACCAGAGCAGGAGAAAACATCACGCCATATAGTACTAGAGCCTGATTCCAAATGAGGCAAGCCAGCAAAATGAAGTGCAGTGCCACATCCCAGCTGCTTGCACACTACATCAGAAGCAGCATTGTTCCAGTTATTGTGGCATATGTTCCCCCACTTTCCTTGAACTTTCAACTCTACTCTCCCAACACAGCGGTTGCTTCCACCCACAAGCCGTAGTTCAAGATCAGTACCATCTGAAACAGAGATATAAACAAAAAGCCCTGATAAAGTTTTGATAAGCAACTTCAGACTGCAGATCTTGCCCCCCAACTAAACATAGATGTATGATAAACTGAGATTCAGTGAATATCTAATTCTGCTTTTAAAAGTTCTTGCACAAGTACATGTTTAATGTAGTAGAATCTTTTCCCAGGAAAGGATCATAGTATGTTATCTGAGTAATTAAGCACAATAGAGAATAGAAACACCCTTTCTGATTGTGAATTAAGAGTATATCAATCAGGGTTCAGGAATGCATGCAAATTTGTTGTCAAAACATGAAACTTTCCTGACTCTGAGCCTAGCCAGAACATGTATTAGAATTTATAATTGTGACTGATGGTCGGGCCTGGTTAGTACTTGGATGGGCCTGGTTAGCACTTAAATTATGTTTAAGTAGTGGCACTGAGATAAGATAGCATCATCATCACCTTCATCATTTACTCCCACTTCAATATTGTGATTTTTGTTTCTTTAAACAAACATTTAACTCTAACTTCTTGCAATATAACTTCTAACAATTCATCTTGAATTTGAATTTACTCTGGGAGGATACCAATGAACAATAAAACTTCTAAAGGTGAAAGCAAGTGTGACCAGCAGCAAATTGTGAGTTTGTTATTTTATTAAAATATTCTGTTGATTTAATAAAAATTTGCAGATTTTCTTATTTCTTTACATCACCTAGAAAATTTGACCACTACATTTTATATATGTATATTATGTGTATGTACACACACACACACACACAGAACAACTGGCCTTTTGCATCTGCAGGTTCCACATGCACTGTTTCAACCAACAACCAATTGAAAAATTTGCATTTGATTGAATCCATAGATGTGAAGCCTGCAAATAAAAAGGGCCCACTAAGGGACTTGAGCATCTATGGATTTTGATATCCATAGGAGGGTCTTGGAACTACTCCCCTGTAGACATGAAGAGCTATACACATACACACACACACATATATACACACACACATATACATACATGCATATATACAAATACATAATATATTATATATGTCTTAGTGACATATATTTATATATGTATAATATGTATTTGTTGTATTATCTAATTGTGTAAAAATTATTTCTTCACCTACTATTAAAAATGCTCTTTTTCTGTCTCCTTGTTATTTATACGCAAGGCAAATTCTAAAATTGAATAAATCTACACTGGCCACTTCTATTACTTAAGAGAAAGAAAGTTATATTTAGACATTACCTTAAATATTACATTCTTTTTTCTTGTCTGTTCTGCATGCATTCTCTCTAACGCATACTCTTAAATAATATATCACTACATTCTTTAGAGTCAACACAACTATAATTTTATAATATATCACTACATTCTTTAGAGTCAACACAACACAACCTTAGCAAAGAGCCTTGAAATACACAGATGTAAAGACAGAAAAATTATAAAGATACCATATATGCAAAGTCCGTCTTCATCCACTGAGATAGAAAAACTATTTGATGGTAAACACAGATGTAGAATAACTGTTCAACTAAAGATCTTGGTCCTTTTTGACCATAGCCATTTACTTGGGTATTAAAATACCTTCTTAAAAAAAACTGATTTTAATCTCTAGTCTAAAGTATTTAAGTTTATTATTAACAGGTTAGTCTAAATTATTGGAGTTTATTATTAACAGTTTAATCTAAATTAATGGAGTTTATTATTAACAGTTATACAGAGACCTGATGTTAGCTATAACAATTTTTAATTATTCAGAAAAAAGAATTTAGTGTCCTGATCTTCTCCTAGTCTTTGCCTAGGTCTTTCAAGAATTCTCATTTTCTCTCTGTCTCTCTCTCATTGCTTTTTTGTTCCCCATATTGCTCAAATGAATTAGATTATCTTTTCTTTTTTATAACTTTTTGAAATTTATTTTAAATATTAACATACAGCAAAATTGACTGGTTTATGCATGCATTTGTGTGTGTACAGTTCTATGAATTATAATACATGTATACATTTGTGTAACCATCACCACAGTAAGAATATAGAAGAGTTTAATTGCACCATTCACTCATTGAAGGACTTTTAGCCATGGTGCATTATTATTGATTTATACGCCTTGCCCAACATTCAATCAGTCATCCAAAGGGATAAAAAAAGAAATAAAGAAAGAAGAATCATACTCCTCATTGCTACTTGCATGTGTATATGACTTCTGTGAATAACATGGAATTTTAGTTGAAGCCATGAAAGTAGATTGCCAAGGGAGAGGGTGCAGAGTGAGTAGATCAGGGGCCTAGACCTGAGGACATCTGAGTTTTGGTAGTTGGAAAGAATAGGTAAAATGTGGAAGTAAGGATGAGAATGAGTGACCTCAGAGAAAGAAGTGAAAATTACGCTTTTGTGTCAAGAAATTCCTTGAAAAACACTTTTAGGAAAAAGGACTTGTCAGTCTGTGGACTGCTGCTGAGAGATCAGGAAACATTAAAACTCATAATGTGCTTTGGATTTGTTAGGGAGAGCCATTCAGGAAGAGTATTTAGGCTAAATCCAGAATGGAGTAATTTCAGGAGTAACAGAAGTTTCTTACAACCAGAGATAACGATTGGCCTTAATGATTTCTTCTCCAGAAAATGATTGGCCTTCCCTTTTCCCTTTCATACATATTGTTCCCAAATTGTTCCTTTCTTCCCCATGATGTCATGGGCTCTTACCAGCACAAGTTAATGTGACATCCTTAAGGTTACTGCAGTAGTGAGGTCCCCATCCACTGTGTCTGCAATTCCAGAGTGCTGTCTCATTCCCATGGCAGGAAATATCGTGCAGCCAAACGGGGCCAAATGTAACTGTGATAGCAATGGCTCCAGCGAAAATGAAAGAAGATGGGCAACCCAGTTGCCGGCACACCACAGCAGCAGCATTCAAGTTCCAACCATCATCACATATAGTCCCCCACCTTTCTTGGAATTTCACCTCCACTCTTCCTGAGCAGGAGCTGCTTCCACCCCACAGCCTCAAATCCAAATTGCTTTTATCTGTAAGAAAGACAAAAAGACATGTCAGAAATGGACCCAACTTTGAGTCTGAAATAAAATCAAAAGGATGCTTAAGAGATAGCACTGTTATAAATAAGTTACCAAAAATAATAAGAAATCTGTTGCAAAGACCTAAAGAGCGGGTATATGAGACTTTCTTCCTAAACACAAATACACAGGCAAAAAAAAAAAAAAAAATCCTAGGATGAAAAGCCAATAATTACCATTATATTCTTTATTGTTTAGCTTTGATTCTATGTCTCATTATTCTCAAAATATTTGTTCTTTCAGTGTACTCAGTACATGAGAAAAGGCACCTAAATCAAAGCTATTCCCTATTTACAATTTCTTTCTAAGCTCAATTATAGGTATAAAAAGACACTACATTGGTAACTGTAGTGTTTTTTTCTCTCTCTCTTTTTCTCTCCCTCCCTCTTTTCCTCCCTCCCTCCCTCCCTCCTTCATTTCTTTCTAAACTCAGTCATAGCTATAAAAAAGAAAAATAATTGGATGTTACTTTGGAAGCATGAAAAAGGATAGAACATTTAAAGTATTTTCTCCAACTCCCAGAGAGACAATATTAAAGTCAGAATAGAAACTTCTGGCTTCCAGCAGATGCCTTTTGAGGATAGGACTTACCTTCTTACTCTGGTTAGACTCTTACCATAACAGGTCACTCCAGCATCTTCTGTGTGACTACAGTCATGGCTTCCCCATTGCTCGTGTTGGCATTCCCAAAGAGCTGACTCATTCCCATAACAGGAAACATCATCAAGCCAAATATTTCCACGTCCAGGCATGGCTTTTCCAAGACCAAGTGTGGTTTGATAAAATGGACATCCTAGCTGTTTGCACACAACAGTCATGACAGCATTGTTCCAACCATCGTCACACACAGTTCCCCACTCTCCCTGGAATTTCACCTCTACTCTCCCAGAGCAGGGACTGTCTCCACCAGTCAGCCTCAACTCCAGATCTGTTCCATCTGCAAGAAAGACAGAGACCCAAGTTAGAGGTGGTAATAGTTAGAAGGCAGAAATAATATAAGTAGCTGAGATAGATGATGATAATTTAGCCTAAATGTCATTATTAGAACGTCAAGTGGAGGGAAAAGAAAACTGAGCAAATTTGAGTTGAAAAGCTTTGACTTTCACCATAGAAAAATAGAAATCACCTTACAACATAGCTTTGTTTTGCATTCTAAAGTGAAACTGAAAAGAGTGGGAAGAAATTTTTCCTTTTGGTGAGAGTCCCACCAATATAAACCATAGAAAAGAGAATGTTAGCTTTTTCACAGGTTGGCTGACAAGAAAGTCCCTTGGCTAGTCAGTTTCAAAATAATCTATACCTGAGTATTATATTACTACCTCACATTTTTGGAGGGGATACTTTATATTTTTTAACTTAATAATACAAATCACCATGTAAGGTTAACATAATAATCTTCACATTTATAACCTATTCAATAAAATCTCCAGAGTTAAATACTTTTGAGTATTTCTAGCCTCAACTATTTTAAATATATTCTACAAGCCTTGCAGGAGGAGACCTGGTTGTCCATGATTGTAATATGTTATTCAGCTTTCTCTAGTCACAGCTATTTGGACTAGATGCGAATAACCACCTCAGGAAGTCAGTCCTTCAGGTGGCCATTGACTATTCATATTCCCCTTTCTTAAAAATTTGAAATAAGAACCATGGACAATAACTTGGATGGTTTTTTTCATTGAAGCCATGAGACCAAGTGCAGTTAGCATAAACTCTACTTGCAAGCCAAAATTTTGAGTAGAAGATGCTAATAATTTAATTGAGAAACAAATGTGAGGGGAGAAAAGAGTAAAGGAACCATGAATTTGCAACATAAAACCTCATGGTGATGAGTTTTATGCTCCTGATGATACTGAGAAGGTGTGACAGTAAGGGCAAGTGAGACAAAGGGAGAAAGAGAAGCAGTAAAGAGAATGAAAAAGCGAAAAAAGAGAAAGGGAGAGGAGACAGGAAAAGAGAGAATGAGAGAGAGAGACAGAGAAACAGAAGGAGACAGAATATAATAGGAAATCCTTCCCAGTTCTGAGTTCCAGTCTCTAATTGCCCAGATAGAATGTATGTCTCACAACATACCACACTACCACCTCTGAAAATGAATGAAGACCATAAGTCTTCATTCAATCTGGTCTTGCATATACTACAGCATATTCATGGGAATATCTAGGAATTTTGGTTTGCCTATATTTTCCAGGATTGATGCTGTTTCCTATTTCTTTTTATGCATACATTTTAATTTTTAGTTGAAGCTTGTGGGAGCATTCTAATGCCTGTGCTCACATTATATAACTCTTTAATTAAAGCTCTTAAAATTATACTTGGTGTATAATTTTACACACACACACACACACATTTTCTAATACAGCTGACATTTGCCATTTCTATTTTTTAGCTCATTAATTTAGGAGATTTATCCAACATTGATATTTCTAGTGTAACCAAACTTTTACAAGTGTGATAAATTAATCCATTTATTCTGATAAAATTTTTTTCTAGCAAGTAAAAATATTAATTTTTAAAATATTGCTCTATAATCACAAAATGATAATGGAAAGAATTATTTACAATTATTGTATTGCTATCCTTTTAATTTTGTGATTTAAATTTTAACTATTGGTATTGACTCCAGGTATGAAAATTTACATCTTCTTCCATTTCCTAATTTTTGCTGATCAGGTTATAATTCTACTACTGTCAATTCTTTTAAAATTTATATTCTGTATCTGTGAAAAATTATGTTGGTATTTTAATAGCTATTGCATTGAATCTGTAGATCACTTTGGGTAGTATAGACATTTTAACGATGTTGATTCTGCCGACCCACGAACATGGTATGGTTTTCCACCTGTTAACGTCCTCTGCTATTTCCTTTCTCAGTGTTCCATATTTCTCCCTGTACAGGTCTTTTACCTCCTTAGTTAAATATGTTCCTACGTACTTTATTTTCTTTGTTGCTATTGTGAAGGGTATTGAGTCTCTGATTTGGTTCTCAGTTTGACTGTTACTGGTGTATATGAATGCCTCTGATTTGTGTGTATTGATTTTGTATCCTGAGACTTTACTGAATTCATTTATCAATTCCAGGAGTCTCTTGGTTGAATCCTTGGGGTTTTCTAGATATAATATCATATCAGCATCAAAGAGTGAGAGTTTGATTTCTTCTGCCCCTATCTGGACACCCTTAATTCCCCTCTCTTGTCTAATTGCTCTAGCAAGAACCTCCAGCACTATGTTCAATAAAAGTGGAGATAGTGGGCAAACTTGTCTGGCTCCAGTTCTAAGACCCATCTCACCCAAATTGCTTGTTTTCACTTTAAACTATTCTTGGTTATTTTGGGTAGAAAGAAAAATGATGGTAATTTTTACTTTGCCTGAGCTCAAAGTCCATCAGAAGATCCCGTGGTAAAAAAGAGGGAAACATTGGCTGTTGGGTTGGTTTTATGTTACTCAATAATGAAACAAATACAGAAATATGAAATCTGTCATCAGTTAACCCAAAAAAAAACTTTTTTTTCCTCATTCAGTATGATGTTGGCTGTGGGTTTGTCATATATGGTTTGTATCATTTTTAGGTAAGCCCCATCTATACCTATTTTGTTAAGTGTTCATACCATAAAAGAGTGTTGAATTTTGTCAAATGCTTTTTCTGCATCTATTGAGAGGGTCATTTGGTCTTGTTTTTGCTTCTATATATGTGGTGAATTAGATTTATAATTTTACACTTCGTATGGAATCAGAGAAGACCCCATATAGCAAAACCAATCATATGCAAAATGAACAAAATGGGAGGCAACAATTTACCAGACTTCAAACTATACTACAAGGCTATAGTAATTAAAACAGCATGGTACTGGCACAAGAACAGGGACATAGACCTATAGAACAGAACTGAGAACTCAGATATAAAATCAGCTTCATATAACCATCTAATCTTTGACAAAGTAGACAAAAACATACACTGGGGAAAAGAATCCTTATTCAATAAATGGTGCTGGGAAAGCTGGATAGCCACATGTAGAAGACTGAATGAGGATCCACACCTTTCACCTCTCACAAAAATCACTCACGGTGGATAACAGACTTAAACCTAAGGCATGAAACTATAAGAATTCTAGAGGAAAATGTCGGAAATACTCTTCTAGACATTGGCCTAGGCAAAGAATTTATGAAGAAGATCCCAAAGACAATCACAGCAACAAAAATAATAAATAAATGGGACCTGATCAAATTAAAAAGCTTCTGCACAGCCAAAGAAACTATCATGAGAGCCAACAGACAACCTGCAGAATGGGAGAAAATGTTCACATGCTTCAAATCTGATAAAGGGCTGATAACTAGAATCTATTTAGAACTCAGGAAAATCAGCAAGAAAAAAATCAAACAATCCTATCAAAAAGTGGGCAAAGGACATGAACAGAAACTTTTCAAAAGAAGACAGAATGGCCAACAAACGTGAAAAAATGCTCAACATCTCTAATCATCAGGGAAATGCAAATCAAAACCACAATGAGATATCAGTTATGTCCAATGAGAATGGCCTTTATCAAAAATCCCAAAACAATAAATGTTGGCATGGATGCAGAAAGATAGGAACACTCATACACTGCTGGTGGGACTGCAAACTAGTGCAACCTCTGTGGAAAGTAATATGAATATAACTTAAAGAGATACAAGTAGATCTACCATTTGATCCAGGAATCCCATTACTGGGCATCTACTCAAAAGAACAAAAGCCATTCTATAAAAAAGATATCTGCACTCGAATGTTTATAGTAGCACAATTCACAATTGCAAAGATGTAGAAACAACCCAAGTGCCTACCAATACATGAGTGGATTAATAAAATGTGGTATATGTATACCATGGAGTACTATTCAGCTATAAGAAACAGTGGTGATATAACACCTCTTGTATTTTCCTGGGTAGAACTGGAGTCCATTCTACTAAGTGAAGTATCCCAAGAATGAAAAAATAAACACCACATGTACTCACCATCAAATTGGTTTTACTGATCAACACCTAAGAGCACATATAGGAATAACATTCACTGGAAGTCGGGCAGATGGGATGGGGGAGGAGGGGATGGATATATACATACATAATGACTACAATGTGCACTGTCTGGGGAATGGGCATGCTTGAAGCTCTGACTCGGGGCAGTGGCAAAGGCAATATATGTAACCTAAACATTTGTACCCACACTATATACTGAAATAAAAAAAATTTGAAGAGCAAAAAAGAAAATTATATTCTGTTCTGTAACAATGATCTCCATAAATATTTTAGCCTGATTTAGATAATGAAATTCTGATTTTGAGCTGATCTTATAAGATTTGGTGACCTGCCTTGGGAAGGAACAAGTGTATTATGTATGTGGGAGAAACATGAACCATTGAGAGCCAAATGGCAGGTTGTAGGAGATGGTGCTTAACATGGTCCCCACTGATTCCTGCTTCCTGGTATTTACGCACTTGTGCATGGTGATTCACTAATTATTAAAATGATGCAGATGGAGGGAAAAACATGCATCAGATGTACCCGCCATTAACTTGGTACTAACTGATGAACACTAAGGTGTTCACATGATAGTAATACTCCTTGGGTGCTGGTGGTGGAAGGGTGGTAAACCCACAACTAATGGAAGCACAATGCACTGTATGGGGGAGGGACATGCTTGTAGCCCTGGACTGGACGGTGCAAATGCATTACATGTAACCAAAATATTTGTATCCCCATAATATCTTGAATAAATAATGCCCCCCAAATAATACAGAAATGATGGGATGTCACTTCTGAAATTAGGTTATATTAATAAAATGATTGTGGCCTCTATTGTATTTGCTCTCTTTCTTACATTTTTTTTGGTGAGTTTATGATTCTTTCAAAGTAAAAATAAAACTAAAATCAGAATACAAAATTCAGCAAAAGTATTTAAAAATTCAATAACTATTATATTTATCACAGGTAAATTTGGTTTGACGATAGAAAAATTTATCATGTACTACATTAATAGATTTGGGGAAAAAAATTCCTGTAACCATTTCAATGATATAGTAAAATAATTTCATAAAATTCAAGGCCTATTCATTTTTTGAAAACTAGGAATAGAAATAAAATTCTTCCCTCTAAGTGATGTATAAAGAAATGCAGCAAGAATAATCTTTAAAAGAGAACATTGGAAACATTCCCTTAAAGTCAAGAATAATAAAAAGATGTCCATTATTATTGTTTCTATTTAGTATTGTACTGGAGATTCTAACTAGTATAACAAACCAAGGTAAAGAAATTAAAAGCATAAGAACTGTAGAGGAAGAAACTGAATTGCCTTTATTTCAGATATAAGTTTTTACTTGAAAATATATATTAGATGTAATAGGAAAGGAAGGCAATTCAGCTGGCTAGAATTTCAACATACAATAACAATAATAATTGCTTTTCTATTTTTAGTAACATTTAGTGAATATAATTTGAAACAAATATTTATAATAGCAACAAAATTATTATTAATACCAAAAATGAATTTAACAAAAATAAGTAAGATCTGTATTCAAGAGATTATATAACAATTATTGAGATATGATAAAGAATACATAAGTGGACCTTATATAGCAAATTCAGTAATAAAAAGCATTCATATTATAAAGACTATAATTCCTTCTTTACTAGACTATAAATTCAATGCCAATCAAAATTCCAACAGCGATTTCAGTAAATTTTCAAGCAGATTCCAGCATTTATATGGAATAATAAAAGAGTGACAATAGCCAAGACGTTTCTGAATCAAAAGAATAAATTTGGTGTACATGCCCATGTATACCTAAAAACATATTAGCAAGCTAAAGTAATTAAGACAGTGGTGTCTTACTGGCACAGGCATAGACAAATTGCTAATTAGAACAAAATAATTTGCCCCCAAACTATGATATATGGTATAAATGGCAATTCAAATTAGCCTGGAAAGGAAAGTCTCTATAATGAATTATACTAGGTTAACTGATTACTTATTTAGAAGAAATTAAATTAGATGAATATCTTATACCATAAAAATATAATTTGGAAATTTGCAGACATATACGAAAAAGAACACTTTATAACATTTAGAGGGGAAAATAGTCATTTTGACTTTGGGTAAATACTTTTTTTTAAACAAAATGCAGAGTACTAAATACTTTTAAAAAGATTGCTAAATTAGGAACTTTTTCAAAAAACACTATTTATACAGTAAAAAGATAAACCACAAACTTGAAGAATATATTTGCAACATAAATTATGACTACTGAGTATCTAGATTATATTTTAAGAAATACATATATTTGGAAAAATAGACAAAATGGGCAAATGATTTGAACTCAAACCTCACAGAAAGAAACAAAAGATATGACCATTAATTATATGGAAAGAAGCCTAAACTTATTAATATTTAGGAAATGGAAAATTAGGATAAAAAGATACAGTTTTATACTCTCTTGATTGGCAAAAATTCAGATCTCTAAATATTTCAAATATTAGAGAGGATATGGATCATTGGAAATACATATACATTGCTGATGAGATTCATCCTGTCTAGTAAAGTTGAAGACATGTACATCCCAGCACCTGGAATTCCACTCCTACCCATAGACCTTGGGTAAGCTCCCACAAATATGCACCAGAGATATAATCAAGAATATTTATACTAGTACATTCGAAAATAGTAATGAAAAATCCAAATGACCATTGATAGGAAATTGATAAATTCATTGGGAATATTTATTTATACAAGATACTATATTTTACATGAGCAAAAACTAAATTATAGCTTTTGCAATAACAGAGATGAAGCTTAGAAATATAATATTGAACTATAAAAGCAAGTCCCTGAACATTAAATGCAGTGGGATATTTTGTAAAGCTTAAAATAAGCAAAGCTAGACAACACATTATTTCTGCATCTATGTCTGCATGTATTGTATTAGCAAGTAAGGTAATGAGAAAAGCACAATTCAGGATAGACATCATCTCTGGTGGGGATGGCAAATAGGTGGAAGAGAAGATGAAAACATAAGTAGAAAAAAGTGGTTGATAAAAATCCAGTTTCCTGGTGGATTTATATTACATATAATATATTACATATATTATATAAGTTTATATGTGCTCATTACATTATGCTTAATAAGTTGTATATATGTTATGGACATTTTTGTCTAATAAAATATTATATTAAACAGAAAGAAATTTAAAACATTTGAAAGAGCAAATAAATTAATAAAAAATATTTGTAACATGTGCCAAGAAACAATACTATTTTGGAACATACAAAGAGATCATACTATTCCAAGGTTAAACAGAAATATTAAAATTTCACAAAGTAAACATCCAATTAAAACAAGTAAGCATTTGAATACCATGATTCAATCTCAACAGCATTTATAATGCTAATTTAACAGTAACAAAATACCATTTGGGCTATAAATTTGGCACTAATTTAAAATATAGAAAATAATTGAAGGGAGAGGCAAGATGGTGGATGAGAAACACCTACAACCAGAATGTCTCTGCAAGAAGGAAAGATTTTAGATGAAAGCAAAAAAAACACAAACACGTAGACAAACATAGATCAGATGAGGGTTGAAAGGGAGGGTGCCTGAACCTACAGGAGACTCCATGGGAAGAGGTTGTGGAGCAGAAATGGAAGGAGAAAGGCATTGGCAGCGTCAAAATCCTGAGAGGTTTGGACACCAGCAACAAAGGGTGTGGTTGATTCTCACCCAAACCACTACCTACTGGCTCAGAGACTAAACTGAATGTGTCATTATCTAAGTGAAAATCCAAAGGGAGGAAGCAACAGCTGCTCCAGATGGGAAGGAATCAGCAAAAGAACTATGGAAGTATGAAGAATCAAACTGAAAGGACACCCCCAAATGGGAACACCAGCTCTCGAGCAATAGATATCAACTAAATTCAGAACACTAAAATGACTGAAGAAGAATTTCAAACATGGATTGTAAGAACATTCATTGATATGCAAGAGAAAATGGATACCCAACACAAAGAAACCACACACATACACAAAAAAAGAAAAGATAAAGAAAAAAGAAAAAGAAATCCAGGACTTGGAAGAAAAATTTGCTAAAGAAAAATCAAACGGAACTTCTGGATATGAAGAATTTATTCAAGGAATTACAAAACAGTGGAAAGCCTCAAGAATACAATAGATCAAACAGAAGAAAGGATATCAGGGATTGAAGATAACAGCTTTCAATTAAACAAGTCTGTTGCAGAGATAGAGCAGAGAAATAAGAGAAAAGATCAAAGCCTTCAAGAAATGTGGGATTATGTGAACAAGCCTAACATGAGAATTATAGACATCCTTGAGGGCAAAGAAGGTAATACAGGGTTGGATAAAGCATTTGAGGATAAAATGGAGAAAAATTTCCCTGGCCTTGCTAGAAATCTAGAAATCCAGGTACAAGAAACTCAAAGGACTCCTGGGAGATTCATTGCAAACAGGAAGACACCATGACACGGAGTCGTCAGATTGGCGAACATAAACATGAAAGAGGCCCTCCTATAAGCTGTAGGTGAAAGAAGCAGGTAACGTACAAAGGAAAACCCATCAGAATAATGGCAGACTTCTCAACTGAGACCTTTCAAGCCAGAAGAGACTGGGGCCCCATTCTCACTTTTCTCATATAGAATAAAGCCCAGCCTAGAATCCTGCAAAACTAAGTTTTTTATATGAAAGAGAAGAAAAAAAGACCTTCTCAGACAAGCAAAGACTGAGGGAATTCATCAAGACAAGACCTGCCTTACAGGAAGTACTCAGAACTGCATTACACATGGATCAGTACAATAAACACTCACCAGCGTAAAATCATCCAAAAGCTAAAGGTAAAAGGCCAGATACCAAAATGGCTCAAGAGAGAAAGCAAAGCAAGTAAGTTTGACTCAACCGAATGAACAGAAATCTGCCCCACTTATGAATTCTTTCAATAAATGTGAATGACTTGAACTGCCCACTAAGGAGACATAGGCTGGCTGAAAGGATACATATACAGAAGCTGAAGTATCTGCTGTCTTCAGGAAACACATCTAACCCACAAGGATGCATTCAGACTCAAGGTGAAGGGATGGAAAACAATATTCCATGCAAATGGAAGCCAAAAGAAAGCTGACATAGCAGTTCTGATTTCACATAACTTAGTCTTCAAATCAACAAAAGTAATAAAAGACAAAGATGGTCAATATATAATGGTGAAGGGTACAATTGAACAAGAAGACATAACAATTCTAAATATTTATGCAACTAACTCAGGTGCACCCAGATTCATAAATGAAATTCTACTTGATCTAAGCAAAATGATAAACAGCAGCACCATAATAGCCAGGGACTTCAACACCCCTCTGATGGAACAAGACAGATCCCCCAAATATAAAATAAACAAAGAAACAATGGATGTTAATGGAACTATAGAACAAATGGGCCTGACATTTACAGAACATTTTACAAAAAAACCACTGAATGTATGTTTTTCTCATCAATTCATGGGACATGCTCTAAGATTGACCATATCCTAGGCCACAAAGCATGTCTTAACAAATTTAAAAAAATAGAAATTATGCCATGCATCTCAGACCACAGTGGAATAATATTAGAAATCAACTCCAACAAAAACTCTCATTTCTACACAAAGTGAAGGAATCTAAACAACCTTCTGCTGATGATTACTGGGTTTAAGAGGACATTAAGAGGGAAATAAAAATATTCTTTGAACTAAATGACAAAGGAGACAAAAGTTATCCAAATCTGTGGGACACAGCTAAAGCAGTCCTAAGAGGAAAATTTGTATCCATAAATGCGTACATCCAAAAGACAGAAAGATCACAAATCAACAATCTAATGAATTGTTTCACAGAACTGGAAAAGGATGAGCAAACTGACCCCAAACCCAGCAGAAGAAAAGAAATAACCAAGATCACAGCAGAACTAAATGAAATTGATAATAAAAAACTGTATAGAAGATTAATAAAACAAAAAGTTGGTTCTTTGGAAAAACAAAAAGTGACACTCCTCTTGTTAGATTAATAAGAGGCAGAAAAGAATGGACTGTAATAAGCTCAATCAGGAATAAAAAAGGAGAAATTACAACTGATACCACAGAAATATAAAATATCACCTATGAATATTATAAAAACCTTTATGCACCTAAACTTGAAAATGTGGAGGAAATGGACAAATTCTTAGAAACACATAGCCTCCATAGATTCAAACAGGAAGAAATACAATTCCCAAACAGACCAATACCAAGAACCAAAATTGAAGCAGCAATAAAAACCTTCCTAAAAAGAAAAGTCCTGGACCAGATGGTTTCACACCTGAATTTAACCAGGCCTATAAAGAAGAATTGGTGCCTATCCAGCAGAAATTATTCCACAACATTGAGAAGGAAGGAATACTCCCCAACACGTTTTATGAAGCCAACATCACCCTGATACCAAAATCTAGAATGAATGCAACAAAAAAAGAAAACTACAGACCAATATTCCTTATGAATATAGATGCAAAAATTCTCAGAAAGACCCTAACAAACCAAATTCAGTTGCTTATCAAAAAAATAATCCATCACAACCAAGTGGGCTTCATCCCAGAGATGCAAGGATGGTTCAACATACGCAAACCTATAAATATAATTCACCACATAAATAGAAGCAAAAACAAAGACCACATGATCCTCTCAATAGATGCAGAAAAACTGTTTGACAAAATTCAGCATATTATAAGAATGTTTAACAAAATAGGCATAGACAGAACTTACATAAAAATGATAAAAGCCATATATGACAAACCCACAGCCAACATCATACTAAACGAGGAAAATTCGAAAGCATTTCCACTTAGAATTGGAACCAGACAAATTTGCCCTCTAACACTTCTTCTATTTAACATAGTGCTGGAAGTCCTAGCCAGAGCAATCAGACAAGAGAAAGAAATCCAGGGCATCCAAATGGGGGCAGAAGAGGTCAAACTATCACTCTTTCCTAACAATATGATCTTATATCTGGAAAACACCAAAGATTCTGCCATGAGACTACTGGAATTGATAAATAAATTCAATAAAGTCTCAGGTTACAAAATCAATGTACAGAAATCAGTAACATTCCTACATGCCAACAACAGTCAAACTGAGAACCAAATCAGAGACTCAATAACTTTCACAATAGCAACAAAGAAAATAAAATACCAAGCAATATATTCAACTAGGAGGTGAAAGACCTTTACAGAGAGAACTATGAAACACTGAGGAAGGAAACAGCAGAGGATGTAATCAGGTGGAAAATTATAACGTGCTCATAGGTCAGCAGAATCAACATTGTTAAAATGTCTATACTACCCAAAGTGATCTACAGATCCAATGCAATCCCTATTAAAATACCAACATCATTTTTTGCAGATCTAGAAAAAATAATTCTATGTCTTGCTTGGAACCACAGAAGAACCCCCATATAGCAGAAGCAATCTTAAGCAAAAAGAACAAATTGGAAGGCATTAATTTACCAGTCTTCAGGTTATACTACAAGGCTATAGTAACTAAAATAGCATGGCATTGGCACAAGTACAGACACATAGATGAATGGAACAGAACTGAGGACCCAGATATTAAACCATCCACATATAGCCATCTAATCTTTGACAAAGCAGACAAAAACACACACTGGGGGAAAAAAATCCTTATTCAATAAATGGTGCTGGGAAAATTGGATAGCCACATGAAGAAGACTGAAACAGGACCCACACCTTTCACCTAACACAAAAATCAACTGACCGTGGATAGCAGACTTAAACCTAAGGTGTGAGTCTATAAGAATTCTAAGAGAAAATGTTGGAAAAACTCTTATAGATATTGGCCGAAGGAAAGAATTTATGAAGAATACCCCAAAGGAAATCACAGTAACAACATAAATAAGTAAATGGGACCTGATCAAATTAGAAAGCTTGTGCACAGCCACAGAAAGTATCAGGAGAGCAAACAGACAACCTACAGAATGGGAGAAAATATTTGCATGTTATACATCGATAAAGTTCTGATAACTAAATGTAGAGAGAACTCAGGAAAATCAGCAAGAAAAAAATCAAACAACCCCATTAAAAAGTGGGCAAAGAACATGAACAGAAACTTTTCAAAAGAAGATAGACTACAAATACATGAAAAAATGCTCAACATCTCTAACCATAAGGGAAATGCAAATCAAAACCACAATGAGATATCACTTAACTCCAGGGATCATGGCTTTTTATCAAAAAGTCCCAAAACAATAAGTGTTGGCATGGGCAAATGCAATATATGTAACCTAAACATTTATACCCCCTTAATATGCTAAAATAAAAAAATAAATAAAAAATGAAATAAAAAAAATTAAGGCCAAAAATAAAATAATGAAAAATATGGAAAAATGATCATTTTTGTGTCAGATCTATGAAATATCATTTATTTTTAAAATAATTAAAATATAACTTAATTAAATTACATCATTATTTACATGTAAGTTCTTACTAAAATCTATTTACATACATCCAGATGACAGAAATGTACACAGCCAGTAAAACAATGTATCAAGTGTGATATGTAAGGAAATAAAGATGTTGAAGAACTACACAGGTAATGTATATGCATGATACAATACTAATTTTCCTTAAAATATTGTATAATCATATGAAAATATACCACAAATTGGTATTTTAAATTCCTAATAGTGTTTTTCTGAGTGTTTATGTTATGTATGTTTTCTATTTTGTTTAATTCTCTTTGATTTCTGTAGGTTGCAAATTTTTATTAATGTATTATTCTAATTGCAAAAATATGATATTGATATTTTTTCAATGAGACATTTCACATTTTCAAATTATCTTTATCTGGAGGAAAAAAGCTCAAAGTAAATTTTAACATGGAATGTATGAAAATATTAATATTTTTGACACCTTTATTTACCAGATATATTTATTAGACTTCCAAAATTAGTTTTACATGTTCTGTTTCCCTCAAAAAAGTTATTTTGGGTAGTGAGTAGGGCAAAGGCGAGATGGAGTATTGTAAGCCCCAAAGTCATTTTCCCTCAGAACTCACTAAAACTGCTGGTGAGAAAACAGTAATTCAGGAGCAGGATGTAAATTACCACAGCAGACAAAAGATTCTGATGACAGCAGCTTCTTCCAAAATCTGGAGAAACAAAATATTATGAGATAGAATTTAGTATCTTTCTGAGAAATGTTATATGACCTTAATGATTTAAACCCATAATAAGATAGAAGCAGTAAGAAGAATTATTCTGCCACCTGTCAAATATATTGTACCAAAAGTCTGTATCCCCCCTCCTAAAATGTCACAGCATTAGATCCTGTTTGTGATGCAAAGCTACCAAATGGTTTGTAATGGGGCAGATGTTTTAGCATGTGATATTGAAAGTTTGCATTCTATGTCTAAATGTATTTTGAAACTGTTTGGCGTGGATTGATTAGCATTTTGGGGCTAGTTATTTTTACTTCTCAACTCTTTGATCCACCTTTTCTCCAGTTTTATTACTATGTTCTTCCTCCTAACAACACCCCACTTTGTTCATTCATTTACTCATTTATTAAGTATGACATATGTACCAGATCTAGTGCTTTGTTATAGGAATAGACAAATGAATAATTGCTGTTCTTTGCATTCTACCAAGTGGTTTGTGACTGGAATGTACAAGCTAATCAAATTGGTAGTTAGCTGCAATAACTGCTGATTGAGTTCATGATATTTACCAAAGCTATTCACTTTTTTTCAGTCTCACCATTTTACCTACAGGATCTTGCCGCCTTTCCCCCTTCTCCCTGATTTCCCCAGTCTATTCTCAGTTCTACAGCTAGTCAAGCTTATGCTACACCTGGGAGAGTAAAATGAATTGAGATAGAGACAAAGTACAAGCAAAAGAGTTGAGAATTTATTCTCAGAGTAATTTGGGGACCTTAAGGATTTAATCAGGGGCTGGGCACGGTGGCTCATGCCTGTAATCCCAGCACTCTGGGAGGCCAAGGCGGGTGGATCGCTCGAGGTCAGGAGTTCGAGACCAGCCTGAGAAAGAGCGAGACCCCATCTCTACTAAAAGTAGAAAGAAATTAGCTGGAAAACTAAAAATATGTAGAGAAAATTAACTGGACATGGTGGCGCATATCTGTAGTCCCAGCTACTTGGGAGGCTGAGGGAGAAGGATTGCTTGAGCCCAGGAGTTTGAGGTTGCTGTGAGCTAGGCTGATGCCATGGCACTCACTCTAGCCTGGGCAACAGAGCGAGACTCTGTCTCAAAAAAAAAAAAAATTTAATCAGAACATGATGAATACAATGTACATTTTAGAAAGTTTATTTTAAGGGTGGATGGGAAGATTAATCCATAGTGATTTACATGGATAAATGTAGAAGGAATGTTTTAAAATAACATTTCTCATCATGTTTACTTGAAGGATATAGAAAATCTGTAATTGATAAAGAACTATCTTTTTTATTTATTATTTATTTCTTGAGACAGAGTCTTGCTCTGTTGCCCTGGGTAGAGTGTAGTGGCATCATTGTAGCTCACTGCAACCTCAAACTCCTGGGCTCAAGTGATCCTCCTGCCTCAGCCTCCCATGTAGCTGGAACGACAGGTACACACCACTACACGCCGTTAATTTTTTCTATTTTTGGTAGAGACAAGGGTCTCACTCTTTCTCAGGCTGGTCTCAAACTCCTGACTTTAAGTGATCCTCCCACCTTGGCCTCCCCGAGTGAGACACCATGCCCAGCCAAGAACTATCTTAAATAGTATTTTTATTAGTATCTTACAAAGATCTGAGAAACCTGCACCCTCAAGGCCACATGTGGTCCTCCTTATTCCCAAGTGTGGCCCCTTGACAGAATACAAACTTCACAGAATAAATCCCTTTATAAAAAGGATTTGTTCTGTAAAATTTGGATTCAGTGAAAAGGTCACACGCAACTAACCAGAAGACCACAGTTTCCTCACCTGTAACAGGGAACAGGCACCGCTACTTGGGCTGTGTAGGAGTGGAGATAGGAGTGACGGGCTACTTTGGTAGACATCTTATTTTTTCAGATGATGCTTTGAGACTACAATTGATCCAAGATACTTACCTAAGAACAGATAACCCCAAATTGAGTTCTGTCAATAGTAATAACCACAGAGACATTGTTATAATAAGTATCATCAATTACATCCATCATTCTAGAAAATGTACCTAAATCAAGAGAAAAACATCCCTATAGAACCAAAGATAGAGAAACAAGTATGGAATGGGCAATTAGTGCCCCAATTTCCTTCTTTTCTGTCATCATCCAAAACACTTATTCAGTTGTTCTTATTTTTTCTCTTCTTTTTTTTATGCCTAATGATAGGAATATTCAGTTCCATCAACTCTCGTGCATATGATTATCCTAGGAGGCCATTTCGCATGCCTAAATTCCTCCAGGAAACTCTGAGCAGCCATCTGTAAGAGTGGTGAGAGCAAAAGACATGCTATAAGGGGACTAGTTAGTAAGATCTGATACTAATATATGGAAGAACTGATGAACCTGAACAAAGGGCAGTAGTGAGGCCTAGAGAAGGGAGAGAGCTATTAAAGTATAATTGCAAGAACTTGTGACCCTCTGTCTATCTAATACCATCTCACCAAATTCAAGAACTTCATCTTTCCTATTCTGTTTCTAATTACACACACGGTAGGCCGTGTGTTAAAAGTTAAATAAGGAGGGGCCAAGATAGTGGACTAGAAGCAGCCTGTACTCACTACTCTCAGGGACAGGATCAAAAGTGGCAAGTAGATATTCATCATCAGATAGATTGTCTAAGAGAGAGCACTGGGAATCAACAGAGAGGTATTGGGGGGCACCCACAGTGAAGGAGAAGGAAGGGGGTGTCCCACTCAGCAGGATCAGAGGTACACAGGGAAGGCACTCACATGTGGGAAAGGGAAAGAGGAGAGAACCATAGGGCTCCACAATTCCCCCATGGATATTGCAATTCGAGCTGCAGGAGGGCTCCTCCACTGCAGCAGGCTATTGGACTGACACAGGGAGCTGCCTGGAGCCTGTGCAATGGCATTGCTTCAGAGAGAAGGCACAGTGGTGTTCTGCTGGTTTATGAAACATGAGTGCCATGGCTGGTGCCATTTTGAAGTCCTAGCCCCAGAGAGCTGCATCTACCCAAGGGTCAGATCTGTTGCTGCTGCCATATTGGGGAGGAAGTGGGGATGCCAGCCACTCTTGTGTACCTTTTGGGTGGGTGCTGCACACCCCCACTGCTGTTGGGGGACCCATGCAGAGTGGAAATCCATGACCTGGAGCCCACTGCCACCATCTGGGTGGCCCCATGCAACCACAGCTGTTGTGGGACCTGGACAGAGAGAATGCCCACAGCCCCAGGCACCTACTGCTGTTTTCTGGGTGGCACAGCCACTGTCACCATAGCCTCGGTAACAGTGCCACTGATGGACCTGGGTGAGGCAAATGCTCATGCCCTACATGCCCACTGCTCATGACAACCACAGGGGAACAGGGGGAGACACAGGAGAGCAGCAGTGTTAATTAAAGGCCCACAGTGCACCTAGCCCTCTCCTGCATGGTCCATTTTCTGGAGTAGAACTCAAGCATGTCATCCAGGAACCTCTTCTCTTCACTGGGCAGCAGAAATTCACAGCAGAGAACAGGTGTACCACAAAGCTACCTGTCTTGAGCTGAGAGAAGAGGTTTCAGATGAGAATAAGAAGAGGTTTCAGATGAGGTTTCAGATGACAATCAGAATAAGAACTCTGGCAATATGAAAAATCAGGCTGACTTGATACATACACCCCAAAGGATCACAATAGTCATCCAGCAATGTACTCCCACCAAAAGGAAATTGTTGAAATGTCAGATATGGAATTTAGAATATGGATGCTAAGTAAAATCAATGGGATTGATGAGAAAGTTAAAAACCAAAACAAACAAACAAACAAAAAAATTCAGGGCATAAATGAAAAATTCACCAAAGAGCTGGAGCTAGATAATATAAGAATATTATAACAGAACTTCTAGAAATGAAAGAGCCATTTAAGGAATTTCAAAACACAGTAGAAAGTTTTAATAACAGACTAGACCAATCAGAAGAAGGAATTTCAGAGGTTTTGAATTGATCCAGTCAGTCAGAAATGTAGAAGAAAGAATGAAGAAGAATGAACAATCTCTCTGAAAAATATGGTACTATGTAAGCAAATGAATATAGAATCACAGGTATCCCTGAGGGAGAAGAATCAAAAGAAAAAAGCATGGAAAATATATTTGAGGGAATAACTGAGGAAAACTTCCCTGGTATTGTCAGAAATTTAGATATCCAGATACAAGAAAGTCATTGAACACCTAGAAGATTCATAGTAAATAAGACATCACCAAGGCGCACAGTCATCAGTCTGGCCAAAGTCAAAGTGAAGGAGAAAATCCTACAAGCTGCAAGATGAAAGCATCAGATAACTTACAAAGGAAAATCCATCAGACTGATGGCAGATTTCTCAACAGAAACCTTACAAACCAGAAGGGATTGGGGTCCCATTTTTAGTCTCCTTAAACAGAATAGCTGCCAGCCAAGAAATTTGTATCCTGCAAAAGCAAGTTTCATAAATGAAGGAGAAATAAAGTCTCTCCCAGGCATGCAAACACTAAGGAAATTTGTCACCACTAGACCTGCCCTACAAGATATGCTTAAAAATGCTCTGTACATGGAACACAACAATCACTATCCACCAGTATAAAAACACCTAAAAGTTAAAAGTCACAACTCTTATGAAACAGTAACACAAGAGAGAAAACAAAGCAACTAGGTAACAATTAACATGATGAACAGAACAGTATCTCACATATCAATACTAACATTGAATGTAAATGGTCTTAGGGCCAGGCATGGTGGCTCATGCCTGTAATCCTAGCACTCTGGGAGGCCAAGGTGGGAGGATCATTTGAGCTCAGGAGTTCGAGACCAGTCTGAGCAAGAGCAAGATCCCTGTCTCTACTAAAAAAATAGAAATAAATTAGCTGGACAACTAAAAATATGTAGAAAAAATTGGCTGGGCATGGTGGCACAGGCCTGTAGTCCCAGCTACTCAGGGGGCTGAGGCAGTAGGATTGCTTGAGCCCAGGAGTTTGAGGTTGCTGTCAGCTAGGCTGATGCCATGGCACTGTAGCCCAGGCAACAGAGTGAGACTCTTTCCCCTCCTCCCCCCAAAAAAAAAGAAAGAAGAAAAAGAAAAAAATATAAATGGTCTCAATGCTCCACTCAAAAGAAATAGATTGGTTGAATGGATAAAAAATGCAATCCAAATATATACTATCTCTAAGAAACCCATTTAACTCACAGAGATTCTCATAGACTCAAGGCAAAGAGTTGAAAAACATATTCCACACAAATGGAGAACAAAACAAAGCAGTAGTAGTTGTTAACATATCAGATAAAATAGACTTCAAATCAACAATGGTAAAAAAAAAAAACACCAAAGATGGACATTATATAATGATAAAGGGAGCAATTCAGCAAGAAGATATAACAATCCTAAATATATATACCTAACACAGGAGCTCCCAGATTCATAAAACAAATACTATTTGATCTAGGTGAGGAAATCAACAAGATCATAAGAGCCAGGGACTTCAATACTGCACTGACAGACCTGGACAGATCATCAAGGCAGAAAATCAACAGAGAAACACTGAACTTAAATGGGATTCTAGAATAAATGGACCTAACAGACATTTATAAAGCATTGTATCCCCAAACTGAAGAATATACATTCTTCTCACCAGCACATGGGATATTTTCCAAGATAGATTATATGTTAGGCCACAAAACAAGTCTCAGAAAATTCAGAAAAATTAAAATCATACCATGTATCTTCTTATACTACAGTGGAATAAATCTAGAAATCAACTCCAAGAGGAACTCTCAAAACTATAAAAATACATCAAAATTAAAAAACCTGCTGCTGAACAAACGATCCTTGGGTCAATGATGAAATCAAGATGGAAATCAAAAGATTTTTCAATTGAACAACAAAGATGACACAAGCTTCCAAAATCTCTGAGATACAGTAAAAGTAGTGCTAAGATGGAAATCCATAAATCTTAAATAAGATTATTCTTTAACTATAACACATGAATTAAGAATTCACACTGGAATTCATTGAGTCTTGCTAGATAGGAGGCAGCCTTGCCCTTCACCATTCCTTATTTCCACTAAACATCTATGAAGTATAAGCTGAAAGATCACTACTAGCTTCAGATGTGCTCTGAAATATTTCTTGGCCATATTTTCCTTTCTACATCCTTACTCTTTAGGATCCATTAAAGACTCTTTTTTTTTTTTATCATAATGTCTTTTTATTTCTATCCTTTACTAAAATGTATAGAAAGAAGATCAAGGGCTTGGACATAGTTGGTCCTGGATTTAAGTTACACTTTGAAACCTACAGTATGACCTTACATAAATCAGTTAGCCCCTGTAAATCTTCATTTTCCATCTATCAATGGGGTTAATAATATCTATATCATAAGTTACATGTGTGAATTAAATTGCAATGATGTAAATCATTTACTGTAGTACCTAGAATTTGGCAACAATAAATATAAGTTTCTCATTTAAACCTTCTTTTCCTTTCCGCAACTTCATATCCCCATGCTAATTCTAATCTCTAGACTTTATCATACACTTTTTGTTGACTTTATTAATAATTTTCCCCTTTCTTGGATTTCAATTTTGCTTCCAATATTGCTGCTACTCTAAGCTCCACAAAACTTTCAATATTTTTAATATTTTTCATGTACTATTTTTGTCCTTACTGCACACTATTTATGTCTTTCTGTTGTTATATGTACTCCTACCATACCCACCATCTCCCAAGTGGCAGAGCAAAATAAAAGCAAACACTTACCAATATGCCAAGAGTTTTGAGGCAGCATCATTATGGTACTATCTCTTCCTGAGGCCTAAGATTTAATTCCTGGGTCCTCTTATATATGCCCCCAGAAGCATACTCAAGTGTGAAAACAGATCTGTGTTTTGGAAAAGAGAAGACTGTAAAATTGAGTTTGTAGTACTCAAAAGGAGAACTCATTATAAAAGCTGAGGTGGTTTTTTGGTGGTTACTTCCTTGTCATGTTAGGATATGGATAATAAAGGAAGTTAAAGAATTGCCTAGAAGATACCACAGAATAAAAGGAACTATAAACTGCTACCCTGAAATTTCAAATAGGTTCATGCATCACATATAAAAGTTTTTGTTATATAAATGTGATCTAGTAAAAATAATTTTATAGATCTTTATCTAAAAGATAAAATGTCACCAGATTCATTTACTTTACCATCAGCATTTCAACCAGCTTGTGTCAAAGGGATCAGAAGGAAGTTACATTGCTCAGAACTGAATTTTCTATGAAAGTTTTGTTAATGTCAAGATGGGCACACAGTGTTCCTTTCTCTCTGCATCCATGCCAGCAACTTTTGTTTTGGGACTTTTTGGTAAAAGTCATTCTCACTGGGATTAGGTGATATCTCACTGCGATTTGATTTGCAATTCCCTGATGGTTAAAGATGTTGAGCATTTTTTTTTCATATGTTTATTGGCCATTAGTCTATCTTCTTTTGAAAAGCTTCTGTTCTTGTCTTTTGCCCATGTTTTAATGGGGTTGTTTGATTTTTTCCTACTGATTTCCTTGTAGATTCTGATTATTAGCCTTTTATCAGATGTATAGCATGTGCATATTTTCACCCATTCTGTAGGTTGTCTATTTGCTCTGTTGATTGTTTCCATGGCTGCAAAAAAAAAAAAAAAAAAAAAAGGTGGGCAAAGATAAACACGTTTGGACATATGGACATATTCTGTATCTATGAAAATGCTTAACAAAATGGAGTCCTTTGAAAATTAGTTTTCTCATGTAATTGACAATGTGAAAGAAAATAAAGCTTAGTCATCAAATGAGTTTGGAAAACATTGTTTTAAATGATTTAAAACATTTAGTAGAAAACCACAAGTGGCTTCTCAACTCATAGTGATTATTCTTTGTTCTGATGGACCTATATGCCTATCCTGCTTCTTTTGGGAAATAGCTTTTTCTCTTCCATGTTTGATATGGGAGATTATATCATCTTAAAAGTGCCTATCTTCCTGATTACATGGACACATACAAAGAAAAACCAATGACCCAAAATGACTCCATCAGAATGATTTCTAGAATTTTTCATACCATAACTCCATATGAAGTAGTCTGATTAACAAAAATGAAACATAAAGAAATTGAAATGAGTTTTAAGAAAATAAAGACTTTAGAAAAATTAACCTTTATAAATGTCCATTGCTAAATTCAAGAACTTTGTCCTTTCTTGTCCCTTTTTAACCTAGATATATGGCAAATGTTTATATATCAAGGGTAGATGAAATTAGGCTGCAATTAATACCAAATATATTATGAAGTCTAATGAAATCTCAAATCTTGCTAGATATGAGCTAGCTGTGCCTTTGAAATGATAAAGTGACTTTCTCAAAATGTGGTCTCTTTTTCTTTTCTTGGAACTGAGGTAGATACCCAAAGTAAGAAGAAGTCAGAAGGAATACATGGAAAATTTTTTTCTAGGAAAATTTGAGATAAAACAAATCATTGGGGAAATATAATTTACTATTTAGGACAGATCATATGATAGAGGGTAGAGAGGAATAAAATAAATACTGAAACTTCATGTAGTATTTAATTTCTCAGCCACAGCTTCCTGAAATTTTCAAAATACAGTATGACTGGAAACATTTTGTGCTGACAGAATCCACAAAAAATTATTGCTGATAATTGCTTGAACTTTGATCTCACAGAAGTGAGAACTGAAACCGTAAAACAATGAAAAACCTGGTTATTGGTATTCTTGACAGAACATAGGCCTTCACAAAATTTTTGCTTATATTTTGAGTTTCTCCAATTTCCAGTCTTCAAATTTCTCTCCCTCAGATACTTTGTGGCAGATCATAATCTAAATGTTTGAGTTCCTTTCTTACTTTTACAATGTGTTGGCAGATAAAGACATAAAAAGTTTCAGGAGTTTTGCAGGGGTTTGCCTTGAAAGAATATGTGAACATGTTAGTTCACAAATCAAAAGCTTCCTAACCACAGGAGGACATCTCACCAATCAGAAGGCATATGCAAGGCGGTGCCCGTCTCTCAGACCTGGAGGCCTGCCTGATGCTTGTGTAAGACAGGGCTCAGCATGAGGTC
This sequence comes from Varecia variegata, assembly GCA_028533085.1. Lineage (NCBI taxonomy): Eukaryota > Metazoa > Chordata > Mammalia > Primates > Lemuridae > Varecia > Varecia variegata. The sequence goes on along the minus strand of CM052440.1, from coordinate 79,160,983 downwards.
ACAGGCAGAGAACTGATCAAAGAATGCCCACCTGGCAGACACTTGCAGCTAAAAGACAATTAGCCTCAAGGACAGTTCCTGCTTCACTGCTGACCACTTGTCTCAATCAACAAGTAACTAGATGAATAAATATATAGCCTGTATATTTCTGTTTAGCCTTTCTGCTAATTGATAATTTTATCTTAGGACTTAGAAGTTTATCTTAGAAAAATTTTGTAACCATTTGCTCACATAGATAGAGTTAATTAAGGGATCTCTAGAAACTTTTGGGGAAACTTAAAACCTAAATGAATTATCTGTTATTATGTAAATCTGTAACCACTGGCAACTAATCACTTCACCAATAAATACTGATGCGGGACTTCATTCAGGACCTCACAGCTCATGGGAATGCTGGAGGATTCCTGACTCCCCCATCACTTTAAACTATACTTTGTCTCTGTTCTTGGTTATTTCTTTGTCTCTATTATTTCTCTATTTCTATTATTTCCAAATCTCTTGCAACAGTCCTGCCAGGGACCTGTTTTGCTGGGAGCGTAGTTAACTTCTGGCTACAATGGGAAGGCATAATGGATATGATAACCTCTTTGAGTGATAGGTAGATATTCTGGTGTAAGGTCTATCACAAGACTGTAATCACATTGTAAATCAGGGTTGTGGTCTCATCTGAAGGCTTGACTAAGGAAGGATCTGCTCCCATAGCCACTGTTATTCCATGGATTGAAGCATGTCCCCCCAAAATTTATAGGTCGAAATCCTAACCTCCTGTATGACTGTATTTGGAGATAGGGCCTTTGTGGAGATAATTAAGATCAAATGAAGTTAATAGTGTGAGGTTCAAATCCAATAGGATTGATGTCCTTATAAGTAGAAGAGACCCCAGAGCTCAAGCTTTCTCCACATATGCACAGAAGAAAGGCCATACGAGGACACCAAGAAAAGGTGGCTGTCTTCAAGTCTGGAAGAGAGCCCTAACAAGAAACCAAATTTCCCAGCACTTTGATGACAAACCTCTAGTCTCCAGAACTATGAAAAAATAAATTTCTGCTGTTTAAGTCATCCAGTTTATGATACCAAATATAGATTTTGGTATTGAGAAGGGGGTTGCAGCTGTAACAAAACCTAAAAATGTGAAAGTGACTTTGGAACTGGGAAATGGGTAGAGGCTAGAAGAGTTTTCAGGTGCATGCTAGAAAAAGCCTATATTGGTGTGAAGAGACTATTTATAGAAATATGAATGTTAAAAGAAATTCTGGTGAGGTCTCAGGCAGAAATGAGGAACATGTTATTGGAAACAGCAGAAAAAGCAATCCTTGTTATAAAGAGGCAAATAACATTTCTGAACTGTGTCTTAGTGTTTTCCACAGTGACTTTTGAGAATGACAACCTGGGATATTTAGCAGAGAAGATTTCTAAGCAAAGAGTTACAAGTACAGCCTGGGTTTTCCTTGCTTATGGTAAAAGGGTAGAGGAGAAAGATGAACTAACAAATTCATTAAGCAAAAAGAAATCAGCACTTGAAGATTTGGGAAATTCTTAGCCCACCTATATGGCAAAAAAGGATAAAGTGTATTCTAGGGAGACCACCAAGGGTATGACTGGACGACAACTCCATAAAGAAATTACCCATGATTTTGTTCAGTCACCTCAGCAGGAACCAAGAATACAGATGGAATTATAACAGCAGAGACTCTGCTGGTTTGAACCAAAGAGAACAGAGCTGGGATTAAATAAAGGAAGGGTTTCTTACTTCTGGGATTCTATAGGGTGGAGCAATAGAGATATTCAGCTGTGAACATGATTTATCCTTCAGGAAATGGGAAGAATGATCCTCAGGTGACTATTCAGAGGTCTTCAGGGCTGTCATTCCTACTCCAGGCCTAGGAAGAAAGGCTGTTTTGTCCTCAGTTTCAGCAGGCCAGGCTGTCCCCATCCAGTGCCTCAGGGCTAGGGCTGCCACAAAGTGCCAAGTGGGTCAGACTCTCACCTATAGCTGTGGTGGTGATGCTCCAACACTAGCGGACCTGGAGAGCAGGAGATAAAACCAAATATAATCATTCTTGAGCCTTAAAATCTAATGGAATTTGCCTTGATAAGTTTTGGACTTACTTGGGACCGTTCACCCCTTCCTTCTTTCCTGTTTCTCCCTTTTGGAATGGATACGGATGCCCTATGCCTGTCCTACCATTGTTTTTTGGAAACATGGAACTTGTCTGGTTTCCCAGTTTCACAGCTGGAGAGAAATTTTTCCCCAAGATGAATCACACCTTGAATTGCATTCCTACCTGATTTAGATCAGACTTTGGACTTTAGACAAGATACTTTGGGTTGTTGGAATGGGGTGAAGGTATTTTGCATGTGAGAATAACAAAAATTTGGGGGGAAGAGGGTGGAATGTTATGGACTAAATTTTGCCTCACCCCCAAATTTATAGGTTGAAGCCCTAAATGTGGCTGTAGTTGGAGATGGGGCCCTTAGGGAAGTAATTAAGATTAAATTAAGCTATAAGGGTGAAGCCCTAATGTAATTAGTGTCCTTAGAAGAAAAAGAAGAGACACCAGAGAGTTCTTTCTCTCTCCACACATGTAAAGAGAAAAGGTCAGGGAAGACAGAGAAAGGGTGTCTGTCGGCAAAACAGAAAAAGGGCCCTCACCAGAAACCAAGTTTCCTGGCACCTTAATCATGGACTTCTAGCCTCCAGAACTGTGAGAAAATAAATTTCTGTTGTTTAATTCACCCAGTGGTGGTATTTTCTTATGACAGCCACAGCAGACTAAAACAGTCACTAATATGCTTTGTGGCAGAATGTTGTACCAAGGGACCAAGTTTTTGGGTTTTTTTTTTTTTTTGAGCATTTTTACAAAATCACTTTATATTTTTTATGTAAATAGCTTTATTTTTTCTTTTAAAATATTAAGGGGATATAAATGTTTTAGGTTACATCGATCTCTTTTGTAATGCTGAGTCCCAGCTATAGGTGTGCGCATCACCCAAACAGTCTTCATTGTACCCATTAGATAGGTTTTTCCCCTCCCCTCTTCCCTCCTCCCCCCTGGTTGATTTCCACTTAGTTTTATGTCCCTATGTTCACATGTTAGTTCCAATTTAATAGTGAGTACATGTGATGTTTGTTTTTCCATTCTTGAGATACTTCACTTAGAAGAATGATCTCCAGTTCCATCCAGATTGTTGTAGAGGGTATCAATTCATCTTTTTATAGCTGAGTAGTACTCCAGGGAATATATATACCACCTTTTATTAATACATTCATGGATTCATGTGCACTGGGTTGATTCCACATCTTTGCAACTGTGAATTGTGCTGCAATAAACATTTGAGTGTGGTATATTTTTGATTAAAAGTCTTCTTTTTCTTTGTGTAGATACTCAATAGTGGGAGTGCTGAATAGAATGGTAGATCCACTTTTAGTTCCTTGAGGAATCTTCATACTGTTTTCCATAAGGGTTGCACTAATCTGCAGTGCCTCCAACAGTGTATAAGCATTTTTTTCCTTCTGTATCTATGCCAGAATCTATTGTTTTTGAGTGCTTTAATAAAATCTATTCTAATTAGGATAAGGGTATTGATATCTCATCATGGTTTTAATTTGCATTTCCCTTGTGATTAGTGACATTGAACATTTTTTCATATCTTTATTGTTCATTTGTTTTTCTTCTTGTGAGAAGCATCTGTTCATGTCTTTTGCCCACTTTTTGGTAGGGCTGTTGGCTTTTTCTTGCTGATTTGCTTGAGTTCTTTGTAAATTATGGAAATTAGCCCTTTATTGGATGTGTAGCTTGAAAATATTTTCTCCCATTCTGCAGGTTGTCTGTTTGCTCTGTTGATTGTTTCCTTAGCCCTGAAGAAGCTTTTTAGTTTAATCAAATCCAATTTATTAACTTTTGTTATTGTCAATATTATTATTGGGGTCTTAGTCATAAATTCTTTGCCTCGGCTGATATCTAGAACAATTTTCCTATATTTTCCTCTGAAATTCTTATGGTTTCATGCCTTGGATTTCAGTCTTTTATTCACCTTGAATTAATTTTTGTCAGTGGTGAGAGATAGGTGTCCTGTTTCATTCTTCTACATGTGGCTATCCAATTTTTTGAACACCATTTATTGAATAGGGCTTCTTTCTCCCAGTGTACATGTTTGTCTGCTTTGTTAAAGATCACTTGGTTATACATGGATAGTTTTATATCTGGGCTCTCTGTTCTCTTCCATTGGTTGAAGTCTCTATTTTTGTATCAATACCACACTTTTTCAGTTAGTGTAGCCTTGTAGTATAGTTTGAAGTCAGATAATGTGATGCCTCCAGGTTTGTTCTTTTTGCTTAATATTGCTTTGGCTATTTGGGCTCTTTTCTGATTCCAAAAAAAGCATAGAACTATTTTTTTCTAGATCTGTGAAAAGTATAATGTTGTTAATTTGATGGGGATTACATTGAACTTGTAAATCACTTTGGGTAGTATGGACATTTTAACAATGTTGATTCTATCTATCTGTGAGCATGAAATGTTTTTCCACTTGTATATTCTGTGATTTCTTTCCTCAGAGTTTCATAGTTCTCCTTGTAGAGATCTTTCACCTCCTTGGTTAAGTATATTCCTAGGTATTTTATTTTCTTTGCAGCTATTGTGAATGGTACTGAGTCTTTAAATTCACTCTCAGCTTGACTGTTATAGGTATATAGAAGTGCTATTGATTTGCATACATTGATTTTGTATCCTGAGACTTTTTTGAATTTATTTATCAATTCTTGGAGACTCTTGGTAGAATCTTAGGAGTTTCTAGATACAAGATTTTTGCATCTACATTCATGCAAGGGATATTGGTCTATAGTTTTCTTTATTGTTGTGTTTTTGCCTGGCTTTTGTATCAAGGTGATACTGGCTTCATGGAATGAGTTGGGTAGAATTCCCTCCCTCTCAATATTATGGAATAATTTATGTATTATGGATACCAGCTCTTCTTTGTAGGTCTGATAGAATTGGTCTGTGAATCCATCTGGTTCAAGGCTTTATTTTGTTGGGAGTTTTTTAAAATTACTCCTTCAATCTCACTGTTCACTATTGATCTGTTCAAGAGTTTAATTATTCCTGGTTGTGTTTTTGGAGGTTGTGTGTTTCCAGAAACTTATCCATTTTCTCTATGTTCTCTAAGTTATGCATGTAGAGATTGACATATTGATGTTTTGTATTTCTGTGGTATCAGTTGTAATGTTACTTTTTCATTTCTGTTTGAGCTTATTTGGGTCTTTTATGTCTATTCTTGATTAATCTAGCAGGAGGTCTGTTAATTTTGTTTATCTTTTCAAAGAACCAACTTTTTGTTTTATTAATCCTTTGTATTGCTTTTTTCCCTGAATTCATTTAGTTCTTCGGCGTTTGTTATTTCTTTCCTTTGGCTGGCTCTGGGTTTGTTTTTTTCTTCCTTTCCTAGTCCCTTGAGGTGTGAAATTAGGTTGTTGAATTTGAGATATTTCTTTTTTTGATGTAGGCATTTAAGTGTATGTATTTTCCCCTGAGAAATGCCTTTCCTGTGTCCCATAGATTTTGATATCTTGTATCCCCTTTGTCATTCAGTTCAAAGAATTTTCCAATTTCCATATTAATATAATTATTGACCCCAAAATCATTCACTGGCAGGTCGTTTAATTTTCATGACTTTGTGTAGCTTTCAGGATTTCTCTTGTGTTTGATTTCTGTTTTATTCTACTGTGGTCTGGAAAGGTAGATGGTATGATTTGGATTTTTTTGAAGTTCTTGAGGATGATTTTATGGCCTAGGATATGATTTGTCTTAGAGAATATCCTATGTGCTGCTGAAAAGAATGTGTATTCTGTAGTGTTTGGGTAGAATGCTCTATAAATGTGTTTAGTCCATTTGATTTAGAGTTTTGTTTAAGTCCATTGTTTGTTTATTTTTTGCTTTGATGACTTGTCAAGCCCTGACAGAAGGGTGTTGAAGTCTCCAGTAATTACAGTTGTGCTATTTATTGGCTCAGCTCTATTAAAATTTTCTTATTTATCTCTAAACTCCTGTGTTGGGTATATATATATTTCTAATTGTTATGTCTTCTTTTTGATTTATTCCCTTTACCCTTATATAATGACACTCTTTATCCTTCTTTAGCTTTGTTGGCTTAAAGTCAATTTTATCTGATATGAGAATGGCTACATCTGCTCTCTTTTGATTTCCATTTGTGTGGATTATTTTTTCCATCCTTTCACCTTCAGTCTGTGTGCACCCTTGTGGTTTAGATGTGTTTCCTGGAGACAGCAGACATTTAGTTTGTTTTTTCATTCATTCATCCAGCTTGTCATTGAGAGGAGCATTCAGTCCATTAGTGTTAATTGATAGCATTGATATGTAGGATGTTGATCTGTTCATCCTGTTTGGTAGTCCCTTATTGCCTTGTTTTACCTCTTGTTCTATTATTTTATAAAAGTTGTCACTTTTGGGCTTCTTTTTCATGATTTTACACTGGTAGGTATCTGTTGTGCTGATTTGTGTATAATGATTTTCTGAGTGGTGCAGAGAAGGACTAGTCATGGCAAATTTCCTCAGTGTTTACTTGTCTGGAAAAGACTTAATTTCTCAATTGATTGTGAAACTTTGTTTTTCAGGTTACAAAATTCTAGGCTGGCAGTTGTTCAGTTTGAATTGTTTGAAGATGGGGTCCCAATCCCTTCTGGCTTGTAATGTTTCCACTGAGAAGTCTGCAGTTAGCTTGATGAGTTTCCCTTTATAAGTTATTTGATGCTTTTATCTTTCTGCTTACAGAATTTTCTCCTTTTCTTTTAATTTATTTTTTTATTTCAGCATATTAGGGGGTACAAATGTTTAGGTTACATATGTTGCCTTTGTGCCACCTGAGTCAGAGATTCAAGCATGTCTTTCCCACAGACAGTGCATACTGCACCCATTAAGTGTGAATATACCCATCCCCTTCTTCCCATCTCACCTGCCCAACACCCAATGAATGTTACTACATATGGGCACTTAAGTGTTTGTCAGTTAAGTCAGTTAATACCAGTTTGATGGTGAGTAGAGGTGGTGCTTTTTTTTTTCCATTCTTGGGATACTTCACTTAGTAGAATGGGCTCCAGCTCTATCCAGGATAATACAAGGGGTGGTAGATCACCATTGTTTTCTGTGGCTGAGTAGAATTGCATGGTATACATATACCACATTTTATTAATCCACTCATGTTTTGATGGGCACTTGGGTTGTTTCTACATCTTTTCAATTGTGAATTGTGCTGCTATAAACATTCTAGTGCAGATGTCTTATTTATAGAATGTCTTTTGTTCCTTTGGGTAGATGCCCAGTAATGAGATTGCTGGGTCAAATAGTAATTCTACTTGTAGCTCTTTATCTCCATATTACTTTCGACAGAGGTTGTACTGGTTTGCAGTCCTGCAAGCAGTGTATGAGTGTTCTTATCTCTCCACATCCATGCCAACATTTATTGTTTTGGGACTTTTGATAAAGGCTGTCCTCACTGGGAATAATATCTCATTGTGGTTTTGATTTGCATTTCTCTGATAATTAGAGATGCTGAGCATTTTTTTCATATGTTTCTTGGCCATTAGTCTATCTTCTTTTGAAAAGTTTCTGTTCATATCCTCTGCCCACTTTTTGATAGAGTTGTTTTATTTCTTTCTTGCTGATTTCCCTGAGCTCTATATATGTTCTAATTATCAGTCCTTTATTGGATGTGTAGCATGGAAATATTTTCTCCCATTCTGTTGGTTGTCTGTTTCCTCTTGTGATGGTTTCCTTGGCTGTGCAGAAGCTTTTTAATTATATTAGGTCCCATTTATTTATCTTTGTGGTTGCTGTGATTGCCTTTGGGGTCTTCTTCATAAAATCTTTCCTTAGGCCAATGTCTATAAGAGTTTTTCCAACACTTTCCTCTAGAATTCTTATAGTTTCATGCCTTAGGTTTAAGTTAATTATCCACCATGAGTTGATTTTTGTGAGAGGTGCAGATCCTGTTTCAGTATTCTACATGTGGCTATCCAATTTTCCCAGCACCATCTATTGAATAAGGATTTTTTTCCCCCAGTGTGTGTTTTTGTCTGCTTTGTCAAAGATTAGATGGGTATATGTGGATGGTTTAATATCTGGGTCCTCAGTTCTGTTCCATTGGTCTATGTGTCTGTCCTTTTGCCAGTACCATGCTGTTTAAGTTACTATAGCCTTGAAGTCTTTTAAATTGATGCCTCCCAATTTGTTCTTTTTGATTAAGATTGCTTTTGCTATACAGGGTCTTCTTGGTTCCATATGAAGCATAGAATTACTTTTTCTAGATTTGCAAATAATGATGGTGGTATTTTAATAGGGATTGCATTGAATCTGTAGATCACTTTGGGCAGTATAGACATTTTAACGATGTTGATTCTTCTTACCCATGAGCATGGTATGATTTTCCACCTGATTATATCCTTTGCTGTTTCCTTCTTCAGTGTTTCATAGTTATCTCTGTAGAGGTCTTTCACCCCCTAGTTGAATATATTCCTCAGTGTTTTATTTTCTTGTTGCTATTGTGAGGGATATTGAGTCTTTGATTTGGTTCTCAGTTTGAGTGCTGTTGGCGTATAGGAATGTTACTGATTTCTGTACATTGATTTTGTAACCTGAAACTTTGTTGAATTTGTTTATCAATTCCAGTAGTCTCATGGCAGAATCTTTGGTGTTTTCCAGATATAAGATCATATTGTTAGGAAAGAGTGATAGTTTGACCTCTTCTGCCCCCATTTGGATGCCCTGGATTTCTTTCTCTTGTCTGATTGCTCTGGCTAGGGATTCTAGCTCTATGTTGAATAGAAGCAGTGATAGAGGGCAACCTTGTCTGGTTCCAGTTCTAAGTGGGAATGCTCTCAAATTTTCCCCATTTAGTATGATGTTGGCTGTGGGTTTGTCATATATGGCTTGTATCATTTTTGAGGTAAGTCCTGTCTATGCCTATTTGTTTAAGAGTTCTTATCATAAAAGGTGCTGACTTTTGTTGGATGCTTTTTCTGCGTCTATTGAGAGGATCATGTGGTCTTTGTTTTTGCTTCTATTTATGTGATGAATTACATTTATATATTTGCACTCGTTGAACCATCCCTGTATCTCTGGGATGAAGATCACTTTATTGTGATGGATTATTTCTTTGATAAGCACCTGAATTTGGTTTGTTAGGATTTTGTTGAGCATTTTTGCATCTATGTTCTTAAGGGATATTGGTCTGTAGTTTTCTTTTTGTGTGTGTCTTTTTATGGTTTTGGTATCAGAGTGATGTTGGTTTCATAAAACATGTTGAGGAGGATTCCTTCCTTTTTGATGTTGTGGAATAATTTGTACTGGATAGACACCAGTTCTTTGTAGGTCTGGTAAAATTTGGATGCGAAACCATCTGATCTGGGACTTTTCTTTTTAGGAAGGCTTTTTTATTGCTGGTTCAATTTCAGTACTTGATATTGGTCTGTTTGGGAATTCTGTTTTGTCTTCATTGAGACTAGGGAGTCTGTGTGTTTCTAAGAATTTGTCCATTTCTTCCACGTTTTCAAGTTTATGTGCATAAAGGTTTTTATAGTACTCAAAGATGATATTTTGTATTTCCATGGTATCAGCTGTAATTTCTTCTTTTTTGTTCCTGACAGAGCTTATTAGAATTATTTCTTTTGTGTTTCTTATTAATCTAGCAAGAGGAGTGTCAACTTTTTTATTTTTGAAAGAACCAACTTTTTGTTTTATTAATCTTCCATATACTTTTTTTTCCATTGATTCCATTTAGTACTGCTCTCATCTTTGTTATTTCTTTTATTCTGCTGGGTTTGGAGTTGGTTTGCTCATCCTTTGTAGTTCTTTGAGATGATTCATTAGATTTTTGATTTGTGAACCTTCTGTGTTTTGGATGTAAACATTTATGGATATAAATTTTCTCCCCAGGACTGCTTTAGCTGTGTCTCACAGATTTTGATAACTTGTGTATCCTTTAACATTTAGTTCAAAGAATATTTTTATTTCCCTCTTAATTTCCTCCTTAATGCAATAATCATTCAGCAGAAGGTTGTTTAGTTTCCATGACTTTATGTAGAGATGAGAGTTTCTGTTGGAGTTGATTTCGAATTTTATTCCACTGTGGTCTGAGAAGATGCAAGGTATAACTTCCATTTTTTAAAACATTTGTTGAGACATGTTTTGTGACCTAAGATATGGTCAATCTTAAAGCATGTACCATGAATTGATGAGAAAAACTTATATTCAGTGGTTTTTGGGTATAATGTTCTGTAGATGTCAGTCAGGCCCATTTGTTCTAGAGTTCTGTTTAAGTCCATTGTTTCTTTGTTTATTGTCTGTTTGTAGTATCTGTTCTGTTCTGTCAGAGGGGTCTTGAATAATCTGCCTATTATGGTGTTGCTGTTTATCATTTTGTTTAGATCAAGTAGAATTTCATTTATGAATCTGGGTGTACCTGAGTTAGGTGCATAAATATTTAGAATTGTTATGTCTTGTTCAATTGTACCCTTCACCATTATATAGCAATCATCTTTGTCTTTCTTTATTTTGTTGATTTGAAGACTAAGTTATGTGAATTCAGAACTGCCATGCCAACTTTCTTTTGGCTTCCTTTTGCTTGAAGTGTTGTTTTCCATCCCTTCACCTTGAGTCTGAATGCATCCTTGTGGGTTAGATGTGTTTCCTGAAGACAGTACATATTTTAGGTTACGTATATATATCCATTCAGCCAGGCTATGTCTCCTTAGTAGGCAGCTCAAGGCATTCACATTTATTGAAAGAATTGATAAGTGGAGATTTCTGTTCATCCTGTTGAGTTAAACTTTGTTGCTTTGTTTTCTCTCTTGAGTCATTTTGGTATCTGGCCTTTTACCTTTAGCTTTTGGATGATTTTACACTGGTGAGTGTCTATTGTGCTGATCCACATGTAATACTGTTCTGAGTACTTCCTGTAAGGCAGGTCTTGTCTTGATGAATTCCCCCAGTCTTTGCTTATCTGAGAAGGTCTTTTTTTCTTCTCCTTCATGTAAGAAACTTAGTTTTGCAGGGTACAAGATTGTAGGCTGGGCGTTATTCTGTTTGAGAAGAGTGAGAATGGGGTCTCTGTCACTTTTGGCTTGTAAGGTCTCAGTTGAGAAGTCTAACATTATTCTGATGGGTTTCCTTTGTAGGTTATTTGCTTCTTTTTCCTTACAGCTCATAGAAGGGCCTCTTTCATGGTTAATTTGACCAGTCTGATTACTATATGTCATGGTGCCTTCCTGTTTGCAATGAATCTCCCAGGAGTCCTTTGAGGTTTTTGTACCTAGATATCTAGATTTTTAGCAAGGCCTAGGAAATTTTTCTTCATTTTGTCCTCAAATAAGACAATCCTTATGCAACCCTTGTGTATTTTCTTCTTCACCCTCAGGGATGGCTATAATTCTCATGTTAGGCCTATTCACATAATCCCACATTTCTTGTAGGTTTTGCTTTTTTTCCTCTTATTTCTCTGCTGTATCTATGCAACTGCCTTATTTAATTGAAAGGTGTTATCTTCAATCCCTGAGATTCTTTCTTCTGTTTGATCTACCCTATTTTTGAGGCTTTCCACTCTTTTGTAATTCCTTGAATAAATTCTTTATTTCCAGAAGTTCTCTTTAATATTTCAATTTCTTTAGTGAATTTTTTTTTCCATGTCCTGTATTTTTTTGTGTGTGGTTTCTTTGTGTCTAGTATCCATTTTCTCTTGCATATCACTGAGTTTTCTTACAGCCCATATTTGAAATTCTTTAGTCATTTTAGTGTTCTGAATTTTGTTGATATCCATTGCTAGAGAGCTGTTGTTACTCTTTGGGGGTGTGCTTTCCATTTGATTTTTCATACTTCCAGAGTTTTTTCACTGATTCCTTCTCATGTGGATCAGATGTTGCTTCTTACCTTTAGAGTTTCATTTAGATAGTTACATGCCCTTTTTAATCTCTGAGCCAGTAGGTGGTGCTTATGGGTGAGATTCGACCATGGGCTGTATGATGAGAGAGTGGATGCAGTAAAAGGATGTGTAAATTGACCTCCCTGTCAGTAGGTGGCACTTGCTTGTAGAAGCAAGCTGCAGTGTTGTTTTTGGGTCCTGTAGCCAGCTCTCATTCCTTTGGGGAGGCACTCTAGTGCCTCAGGTGGTGGGTAGGGCTCCAAGACTTCTAGGTGTGTACTTATTCTCCATCTCATTGGGAGTAGGTGGGTGATTGAGGCTAGGTGGAGCTGGGTGCAGCTGGGTTGGGTGAGCCTGCCCTCAAGCTCCACAAATGCTATTAGCATGGGTCAAAAAAGTCTGTTCTCTGCTTCTGGGCAAAGCTGCCAGAGAGGGGCTGAAATGACACCACTTAGCCAAAAATTCTGCATGTGGTGATGGGGCTGTCTGAGACCTGCAGTGTGGAGCAGGCCTCACTCCTTTCCACCCTCTCCTATTCCACAGTTTCTCCTGGGCCTGTGCCAGCAGGCAGGATCTCCAGCCAGCAGATCTCTCCTGACTATGATGTGAGCTGGGAGGTTCTCTGCCCAGGATTGCAGCCTGAGCTGGGAGCACAGCCCCCCTGTGGGAGGAGGGTTGCCCCTAAAATATGCTGCAGGTAGGAGGCATTCCAATCTGCCCCTGAAGGCACATACACCTCAGTAGACTCATTCACAAATATTCCTTCTGTGCCCCTGGGCAATGCTGTTGAGACCAGGGTGTACAGGATCTGGCCTGCAGCCCTGTCTCCCAGGCCCCAGAGATCCATCCATCCATCCCTGACCCTGCCAGGGAGAAGAACATTGGTCTCAAGTCACCCACAGCATGCTCAAGCTGGGTCAATGTCTCTCTGCCTTGGCATCTGCTCCACTCTGCTGGAGTCACCAGACAAGCAGCACTTGAGATGGCTGGTGGGTAGGGAGCTCACAGTCTGGGTACTCCTTGGTCCACTGTAGAGCCCCAAATGGAAAGGTCCCATTCCCTGTGAATGCCTCCAAGTGGTGGCTAAATTATCTCTCTTTGCTGCCAAAGGTAGGGAACAGGAAGGGGAGAATGAAAGGATATGGCCCCTGCTGATCAGCTTGGGTCTGAAGGGCGGCAAATGCCCTGAGGCAGCTGGGAACCTGGTGCGCTGTCCGCACTAGGCTCACTGCTCACTGGCGGCATCCATTTCTGGGCTGGTGTTAGCAGGTCTCTCCAGGAGCTCAGGAGCCCACCAGCACTCTGAGATGCAAGGGAGGGGAAATTTAACAACTCCACCTACCATTGTCACTTGTCTCCACACCTCTCAGGGTTTAGAACTGCCTTTCTCCTTCCAGTTCTACTCTGCAATGTCTTCCTGTGGAGTCTTTTGTAGTTTCAGGCACCTTTTCTTCTGACCCTCGTCTGATCTATGTTTGTCTGCCTGTTTTTTTTTTTTTTTCACTTTCATCTAAAATGTATCTTTCCTGCAGAGACACTCTGGCTGGTGGTTTTTCTCATCTGACATCTTGAAAAGACTCTGCCAGAATTTTCTCCTTCATTTTGACTTTGGCTAGATTGGTTACTATGTCTCTTGGAGATGACCTATTTGCTATGAATTTTCCCAGTGTTCGATGTCCATCTTGTATCTGTATGTCTGAAAATCTGGTGATACCAGGGTTGTTTTCCTCAACAATTTCCTCAAGTAGGTTTTCCATGCTTTTAGCTGTTTCTTCTTCTCCTTCAATGATACCTATGATTTGAATGCTAGTTCATTTCACGTAGTTCCATCTTTCTCTCCGTGATTACTTTGATGTTTTTATACTCTTGTTTGCCTCTTTGAATTACTGGGTTATCTTGAGAGCCTTGTCTTCAAGATATGAAAAATTTTTCCCTTTAGTTTAGACAGTTGTTAAACCTTTCTGCTGTGTTTTGAAATTCCCTAAATAATGTTCATTTCTTTCAGTTCTATTCTTTCCTTTCTTATGTTGTCTAGCTGTCTAATTATTTTTTTAATTTTTTTCATTGATTTTCTGAAATATTTTATTGGCTTCTTTTTGTTGGTTTTCAACTTTCTGTTCAACTCCATTCATCTTGTTTACCATCCATATTCTAAATTCTATTTCTGTCATGTTGACAATTTTCTTGTGGATGGAGTCCACTACTGTGGCTCCATTGTGCTTTTTTGAGAGTTGAACTATTTTTATTTTGTTGTTGTTGCTGCTGTTCTTTTGCTGGTTTCTTCTCATCTGGCTCCTCTTCTCTTGGCTCTGGGTTAATAGGATTGGAGGGCACCTGTTCTATATTGCTGTAGACTCTCTCAAACCTAGTCCAGGAGGGATGATTGCACAGGGCTGGGGGTCCCTGAGTGAAGTGTTGGACCTTGGTAAGGTTGTGCCAGCCCAGCAGTCGTGGTGAGGTCTCAGTGGTGGGGTCTTGGGGTTCAGGCACAACTCTGGAATCTCAGGGGTAGAGTCACAGGCCTGACAGGCCCCTGGAGCTGTGGGGCCAGAGCCTTGGACTTGGTCCCCAGAGAGAGCTTCAGAGTTGGCTCTGGGGACTTTGGGAGCAGAACTGCCCATATGAAGGGCTGTTCCACTCGTGTAGGGACTTCTGATGCTCAGTTGTACAGGCAGCAGTTTGTCTCAGAAGTCCACTGTTCAGGTAGGTGAACTGGAGCTGCTGGTCAGCCAAAGTTCTCCCCCAACACCTAGGACCCACTGAGGCTGTATCCACAGGCTTCCCAAGTGGTGTCTGTGGTGTCTGAGGCTCCTCTTCTATTCAGATCACACACCAGGGAGGAGGTGTTCTTGGTTTCCAGTCACAGGGCACAACATGGGGAAGAATATATTCTCTTCCTGGCTTGGCAGGGGTGAGGCAAAGTCTACTGGTGGAAGGCTGGGTCCTGAGCAGACCTGGCTCCATGTGCCAGAGAGATCAGGAGGGCATTAGTTACAAAAACCTGAGATTGGCAGGCACCAGGTCTCTGCTTCACCTGCTCTTCAGTGGAAAGTCTCTGCACAGACTCTGAGCAGCTCCCTGATCAGCCCAGAGACCTTCAGTCAAGGAGGGAGACCCCTTACAGAGCAAGCTGCCTATAACTTTTGTTTCTCTCCTAAAAAGCAGTGTCCCCTTGGGTTGCTTTTATCCTGCCGTCTTCACCTCTTCCCAGCAGTGTGAATTGTACTGGGAACCCCCCCCAGCTTAATCTCTGAGATGGTGGGTAATGCATGTGAGTAAGAATCAGCCATATCCTGTTTGATTGAGTTGGTAGATGCTGTAGTCAGCTATAGAGTTGTTCTCCCTGTCAGTGGTTGATGCTTGCAGGAAAGAGTCAACTTCAGAGATTTTTTTTTTTGTGCCTGTAATAAGCTCTAGTCATTCAGGAGAAGCACTTGAATGCCCCAGGCTTTGGGAGGGGCCCTGTGACTCCCAGGGGGTTGCTTATTCTCCACCACAGCAGAGGTGGGTGGAGGAATGAAGCTGGGCATGGTTAGGTTGGGCAATCCTCAAAGGTTTTACAAAGCCTCAAGAGGGCTCAAAGGTGGTTTTCCTGACTACTACAGGGAGCCACTGGTTGGAGGGTTGAAGGAGGCTCTCCAAACTGGGATGACTGCTTGTGAAGAAAGGTTTGCAACCCCAACTGGCTCTCAGGACTGAGTTCCACCCTTCTTGTGTTACCCTTGCCCTCCAGTACCTGGTTGAAAATGGGTGCCTGAATACATCACTTTCATTTGCTATGGCGCCATGGGCTGGGATCTTCCCCACCAGGGAACCCTCCCTAGTCTTACAGCATGGCTTTGAGCCTCAGCAGGGCTCCAAGATCATTTTCCTAGCTCTTAGGGAAAGCCACTGGGAGGAGGGTCCAGGCACCCTCTCCAAACCAGGAAGGCTGATTGTGAGGAAAGGCCCACAACTTCCCAACTGGTTATTGGAAGTGAGCTCTGCTCCTTTTGTGTTACCCCTGCCCTCTATTGTCTGGTTGCAAACAGGTGCCTGAACACATTGCAGTCAATTGCTATCATGCCATGGGCTGAGATCTTCCCCTCCAGAGGACCCACCCTTGCCCAAAAGCATGGCTTTTATGTGGGTGGGATGGACATTCTCACAGATGGCCATGTCTCAGGCCCCCACAGTATTCTCTTATTAGTTCTGCCCCATGGGCTCCCTTGTCTCCCAAGCCCAGCTCCCAAATCTACCCCCTGTGTCTCCCAGAAACCCACTCAAGTCCTGGGAGCACAGGGTCTGGGCTGCATGTCTGACCCACTGGTGTGTATTTCTGGGAAATGCTGACAGGCAGGGAGCTCCCAGATTGGGCACTCCAGGTCTACTCTAAGTCCTCCAGGGAAAAGGCCCCACTCTCTGTAGAAACCTCAGACTAGAGGACATGCCAGCTGTGAAGAGGTGGCCACTCACCAAATTCTTGGCTCAAACTGCTTTCCCTGTTGCAGTGGGTGGAGGTGGGGCAGTGGAGGATAAGAATCTGAATGGAAGAAAGCTGGACCTCCAGCCTCTTGGGTCACTCACCTTGGAGGGGAACCCCACATAGAATATCCAAGCTCTGGGATCATGCAAGTTCTCCTCACAATTCTGTAGTTTCCACAGTGCTTGGGCTCATGTGGGTGGAAAAACTTCCAAGTATCTTGGTTTTCCACTGATTACCAAAGGAATGTGGGAAGGAAAAACAGATTCCCTCCTTTACCCCTTCACTGGGCTCTGAGCCTGTCTTGGTTTGATCCTCACCGATATCTTTTCTCCTTTTTCCTCTTCCTTCTTTGCTTCACAGTTTTCCTCTGTGAGGTCCCGAGCAGGCTCCAGTACTTGTTACTCTGATCTACACATGAGCTGTGCCCTTTCTCTCCTCTCCTTTATCTGAAACCCTTCCTTCTCTCCAGGATGGTCTGGTAAGGGATGTCTCTAGTCAGCCATCTTGCCCCCATCTTCTAAGAAACCCAATTTCTTGCTGAGTTGGACAGATGTTACCCTTATTTTCTTTCCAGCAGAACCCGCCTGTAGGCCAGAAGGAGTGTGAAAACCTGCAGTAAGAGGGGAAGAGTACTGAAATATGGAGTCACAGTCTTTTCTAACTGAATCTTGAAAGTGATATCTTAGCACTTTTGGCACATTCTATTCATTAGAAGCAGCACTAGGTCTAGCCCATACACAAGGGGAAGGGATTACACAGGGAATGAATATTTAAAGGCAAGCATAACAGGGAACAATTTTGAAAGGTACCTAAAATAAATGGACAAAATAAAACAGAGAACCCAACGTATGGGACAATATGTAACAGACGCAATTGGAATACCCAGAGGAAAATGGTGACAGAAAGGGACAGAGGCAATATTTGATGAAATAATGGTGAAGAATTAATGACATACATCCAACCACAGGTCCAACATATATACTTAAAGAACATCAAGTAAGAAAAGAATAATACACACACACTCTCTCTCTCTCTACACCTGAGTATAACATAGTCAAATCTGTGCATACATGTGTGTGTGCATGCATGCATAAAGCATTGGGGGGGGGGGGAGAGAGGAGGAGGGAGAGAAAGAGAGAGTATTGAATGGTGCCAGAGGAAAAAAGGCACATTATGTGTAGAGAAAGAAAGGAATTACAGCTGACTTCTCAACAAAATCATGCACGTGTGAAGACAGTGAAGATGACATCTATTAAGTGCTAAGAGAAAATAACCTGTCAACAAAGAATACTTTCATAGTGAATATATATTTCAAAACTGAAGGAGAAATTTTAAAAATCACCAAAGTTTGAGAGAATTAATTACCAGAAGCTCTACATTAGGGTTGGTGATTTACATCCAAAGAATATAGTATGGAAAAAGGGAAACAATAACTTTGCAGTGGAAAAACCTGGCAAATATCACGTCAACAAAATGATCAAGGGCCATATCCCCACTGATAGAATGTGTATCTCATGTGTGCCCTGATATTTTGCAATGAGCAGGACACTTCTCCCCTGTGGTATCATTGCCCAAACCGCAGGACCCCAGTCTATTTATAAGAAAAACATTGGATAATATCAAAGTGAGGGACATCCTACAAAACACCTGGCCAATACTCCTCAAAACCATCAAGGTCATAATAAATAAGGAAAGACTGAGAAACTGTCACAGAGAAGAAGACACCAAGGAGACAGGGCAACTAAATGAAATGTGGTATCCTGTATTGGTCCTAAAACAGAAAAGAGACATTAATTTAAAAAGCTGATGAAATCCAAAAAAGTCTGGAATTTATTTAACAGTGATTGTATTAATTTTCTGGGGCTACCATAACAAAGTACCACAAAATGGGTGGCTTAAAACCACAGAAGTTTATTTTTTTACAGTTCTAGAGACTGAAAGAGTCAGTCTAGAGACTGATTTCAAATCAAGGTCTCAGCAAATATCTCATGCTTCCTCTAAGGAAGGATCCTTCCTTGCTTCTTCCTAGCTTCTGCTTGCTGCTGGTAATCCTAGGCATTCCTTGATTTATAGATTCATCACTACAATCTCTGCCTCCACCATCACATGACATTCTACCTGTGAGTCTCTGGGTCCAAATTTCCCTCTTCCTACAGGGACGTATCATCAAATTAGGGCTTACTCCAATCCTATATCACTGCACTTTAACTTGATTATATCCACAAAGACCCTATTTCCTAATGAGATCACTTTAACAGAGACCAGAGATTAGGACCTGAATATATCTTTTGTGAGGATACAATGCAACTCACAGCAGTAATGTTTCAATGTTGGTTTCTTCATTTTGACAAATGTTCCATGGTGCTGTAACATGATGACATTAGGGAAAATTGAAAATTGCTGAGCACTAAATGGGAAATCTCTTTATTATTTTTGTAACTTTTATTTAAATCTAAATAATCTCAAATAAAAGAATTATTGAAAAAAGAGGTGAGAAATATCTCTTGTAAAAGACATGATTAGAAAATGTTTCAGGAATTATGCTGAAAGCAGGCATATGAGCAAGCTCCCCCACATCTGAAAATGTAAACATAGTCTATTTGTATAATTTATGATGTTATTAAAAATCACAGAAATGCACATATATGTTTCTTAAGTTATAACATAATACTTTTTTAGAAATCTTTATGCAAATTTGCAAAGTTTTTATAGTCCAGTATGGTCAAAATAAGTTGAGAATTAATTACAGTGATGGATGATAACTTATTTCTTCCCTCTCTATAATTTATGTGGCCTCCTTTTATAGATGGTATAGCAGAAATTTGGGGTAAACAATAGCATGGCAAGGAAGAAGTGAGAAATTATAGGATCACATATATAATTTTTTTTGTTGTTGTTTTTAGAATTTTTCCTTCTAACTAGCAGGCCTTTAGAGGAAAGTAGAACAGATATACAAATAAGATTGTGGATGGTAGAAATATTTACAGCCCCTTTAGGGCTACCTATTTGTCAGGTAACAGGATCACTCTAGAAAGAGAGGTCAAGATTATGGAGGGTATGAATAGGTGGGAGGATATAGCATTTGCTTCTGAGAGGCCAAATGCAGGTTGCAGAAAAACAGACAGAGGTGCAAGAATCCAGAAAGCTGCACAGACCAGGTGGGAGAGGTCATATTTATGGACTGAGTGGGTAAGGTCACAGAGTGAGTGAATAGTAGCACCAAGCAGAAGACACAGTACTGTTTCATCTGGGTAATTCCAACCTCTGTATATATGACTCACCCACCTCTAAATAAATGCATTTGTCTGTAGTGATGATGCAGGTAATGTAAATGCGTGAAGTGGGCTAAGATTGGAATGTGGTAAAATGGCAAATGGGTGTCCCACTGAAAGAAGGAAGAGGCTACTCAACTCTAGCTCACTGTTGTCATTTTGAAATTATGATACAGTGTTTCCAGTTTTCAAGAGAACCAGAAATCTGTATTATATTAGGAATAATCCTGTTAAAAATTTTAAATAGATACATTTATAATGACAACAAAGGCACAAACTTCTTAGGAGTCTATTGACATGAAATGTGGTTATATGACAACTTACAATAGAGAGAGAGAGAGAGAGAGAGACTAAACATGAATGAATGTATTGGATTAACAAAAGAAGAAGAGAACTCTGTAAAGGTGTCATTGAAAGAAAACAATTCAAAAATTATTAAGATGGAGGCCGGGCATGGTGGCTCACACCTGTAATTCTAGCACTCTGGGAGGCCAGGAAGGAGGATCTCTCAAGGTCAGGAGTTCAAGACCAGCCTGAGCAAGAGCAAAACCCCATCTCTACTAAAAATAGAAAGAAATTAGCTGGACAACTAAAAATATATAGAAAAAATTAGCCAGGCATGGTGGCATGTGCCTGCAGTCCCAGCTACTCAGGAGGCTGAGGCAGAAGGATTGCTTGAGCCCAGGTGTTTGAGGTTGCTGTGAGCTAGGCTGATGCCACGGCACTCTAGCCGAGGCAACAGAGTGAGACTCTGTCTCAAAAAAAAAAAAAAAAAGTTATTAAGGTGACAAAAGGTAAAGAATTCCTTTTGTAAAATACACTATTTTCCAAAGAACATTTTTTTAGCTAGGTGATTTAAGTGGCCAAGGGACATAGGGATGAAAGATGAGAAAAAAATGAGACTTGGAACAGAGATAACGGCAAAAATTGAGAGACCAATTTTGTTAAAATAGATTTGGTCCTTATTTGTATAGAGGTGGCCTATATTTTATTCTTACTCGTTTCATCAAAGTAAACAGATTCTCTACAAATAATAACAATTTCACAAATTTACACTTAAGCACATGTAAGATAATGAAAATTGGAAATGTCTTGACTCCATATAAATTGTTTTTTGTTTTGAAAGGCAATTTAATATGAGATTGAAGCACACAGCCACTAGAGCCAGAATGCCTGGAATCAAATTTCATCTCTGTCACTTACTAGCTGCATGTTTTTAGGCAAGTCATTTAACTTCTCTCCATTTTAGTTTCCCACATCTAAAATGGGTATAAAAAAGTGCCTACCTCACCAGGTTATTGTGAGGATTAAGTTGTTAATTCATGTAAAACATTTTAGCAGCCCTATCACATAGTAAGTACCATGTAAGTGTCAACTTTTATCATATGGAGTGAGAGTTCACCATCTAGTATATGTGTTGAACAATAAATGAGAGGAGGTAGCATTACTACTAATACTCTCTCAACAATGGTGGCAATTCCCAAAATACCACCACAGTTTTCTTTTACCATCTGGGAGTGTTTCAATAGGAAATATTTTAGCATCTTATGTTTGATACATAATTTTGGTAAAAGAAGTCTAAAATATGGATAAAGACTGTTTCATATTAAATATTACTTTGAAATATGTACATAAGGATTTATGTTAATTCTTATATAGGCAAGGTTTCTGGGTATATATACTATAAGCATAGTATATTTGTACACAAATATATGTTCATATGTATACACACATACACACTTATATATAATACCTCGCATATAATTGGGTGCATAGTACCTGGAACATAATGGGGTATTTAATACATAATACCTGACAAATAGTAGGTGCTCAATAGGTTTTATTGAATAAAAAGTAAATGATTAAATAATTTAGTTATTATATGTCAAATATATTTAAAATTGAGAAGAGACTTGAAATTAATGAGAAATGAGCCAAATGACACATTTCTATGATACTTTCTTTGGAGCCCTAAATGACCAAAAAGAGTATATGTAATAACTAGATACTGAGAAAGGATTAAAAGCTAATTTTCACCTTTAATCCATACCGCAGCAAGATGGCAGAATGGAACTTTCCAACACTCATTGATCAATTTGAACAACTATCCATGCAGGTAAATACCCTCACAAAAGCTAAGAAAATCATGTAAGATATTACAGAACCTGTGTGTAGCATAGCAATAAGAAAAGACATATTGAAAAGGGTATAAAGGGTAGTTTTATATTACCAATGTCAACCCTGCCCAAACCCCAGGCAACATGATGCAGAGAGAGATAGCCTCCTTGTGAAGGACATAAAGAGAAGTGAGGATGAGACTTTGCCTCAGATTCCAATATTGAACCTGCCTCAGTAAAATTTAGTATTAAGCAAGTCCCATAGCCCCAGACTCCAGGGTGGGACACATGGACTCAGCTTCCATGCCCACATTGGCACCAGGCCAGCCCCCACAGATTCAGGCTCCTGGCCTTTTATGTGTAGCCCAATATATCAAGCTAGTATCCATGGACCCAACATCCAGGCTGGCATAGGCAGTTACATGCTTGAACCCCAGTTGGTGCCAGGCCAGTCCCTGTGCCCCTAGGTCCAGGTCTTATCCTGGTTGCACACCAGTCCAGGTACAGGTAAAGCCACACAGCCCCAGGATCCAGTCCCCCACCATGGACCAAATCAAAATGTACACCCTGGTGGATCCAGGCTCTAGGCCCAAACCTATGGACCCAGATACCTGGCCCACCCATATGCTGACCCAGACACCAAGTCTGCCTGGCTGAGGACTCCAACAGTAAATCTTCCATGAACCATGCCAGATTCCTGCCCATAATCTCCAGATAGGCTGAGTAATGAAGGGCTTTCCCAGACAAAGCAAGTCTCCAAAGACTACATTAAGTCCCTACTTCTTCAAGTGCACAGAAAACAACATAGCCACAAGAATCAAGAACAATCAGGGAAACATAACATCACCAAA
This sequence comes from Varecia variegata, assembly GCA_028533085.1. NCBI lineage: Eukaryota > Metazoa > Chordata > Mammalia > Primates > Lemuridae > Varecia > Varecia variegata. The sequence continues at coordinate 79,138,350 of CM052440.1, read as the reverse complement.
GGAACAAAATAAAGAACCAGTAACCAAATGCTATAGTTTGGATATGGTTTGTTTGTCCCCATCAAATCTCATGTTGAATTTTGATCCCCAATGTTAGAGGTGGGGCCAAATGGGAGGAGTTTGGGTCATGGGGGCAGATCCCTCATGAATAGATTAATTTCCCTCCCTGAGGTTGGGGGTGAGTGAGTTCTCATTCTATTAGTTCCCACTGGAGCTGGTTATTAAAAAGAAGATGGAACACCCCCACTCTCTCTTGCTTCCTCTCACCATGTGATTTCTGCACACATTGGCTCCCCTTTGCTTTCAGCCATGACTGAAAGCAGCCTGAGGCCCTTACCAGATGTCCATTCTTGAACTTTCCAGACATGATACTTATAAGATAAACATTTTTTTCATAAATTACCCAGTCTCAGGTATTTTTTTACAGCAACACAAAATAACTAAGACACCAACCTGAAAAAAATGAATATGTATGAACTGCTTAATAAAGAATTCAAAATAATTTTTTCAGGAAGGTCTGTGAACTTCAATAAAATACAGAAAATAAGTCAAAAAAATGAAGAAAAAATAAATGACCCAAGTGAGACTTTAACAAAGAGATTAAACTTCTAAAAAAAAAATCTAACAAATCTGGACCTAACAAATATAATAAGCAAAATAAACACATAATATAGAGCATCAATAGCCAAATTTTTCAAGCAGAAGAAAGAATCTGTGAACTCAAAAACCAAGAAGAAAAAGAATAAAAAGGAATTACAAAGGCTTATAGAACTTATCAGACAGCATCACAAGGTCAAATACCCAAATTATACGATTACAAGGAGAAGAGACAGACAAAAGTCCAGGAAACATGTTTAAGAAAATAAAAATACAAGAACAGGAAGGAAAAAGATCTTCAATCAGATTCAATCAGACATGACTACACCAAAACATATTATAATCCACTGTCAAAAGTGAAAGAGAGAATTTTCAAAATGGAAAGAGAAAAGAAATATATCATATAAAATGGAGATCCAATAAGAAGATGAGTGGACTTCTCAGAAGAAAACTTATAGACCAGAAGAGTGTGAGATAATATATTCAAAGTGATGAAGGAAAAAAAAACAACTCAAGAACATCAATCAAGAATATTTTACCTGACAAAGCTGTCCTTCACAAATGAAGGAGAGGTGAAAACTTTTCCAGAAAATTAAAAGCTGAGAAAGTTTATCACTACCATACCTGTCTTACAAGAAATGCTAAAGGTTGCATGTTTCTAAGAATTTGTCCATTTCCTCCACATTTTATAGTTTTGGGGCATATAGATTTTTACAGTATTCAAAGATAATGTTTTGTATTTCTGTGATGTCTGTAGTGACCCTCTTCTTTTGCATTGCTAATTGAGCTTATTAGAGTCCTTTCTTTTTTAGTTTTTGTCAATCTAGCAAGACAGCTGTCAATTTTATCTTTTTAAACAACCAACTTTTGGTTTTATTAATCTTTTGTATAGTTATTTTATTCTCAATTTCATTTAATTCTACTCTGATCTTAGTTATTTCTTTTCTGCTGCTAGGTTTAGGATTGATTTGCTATTCCTTTTCCAGTTCCTTGAGACGGTCAACAAAAAAAAGTCACAGACCAGATGGGTTTGCACCCAAATTTAAAAATAAGAACTCATACCTATCCTGCAGAAGTTATTCCACAACATTGAGAAGGATTGTATTCTCCCCAACTCATTATACAAAGCCAATATCACCTTGATATCAAAGCCAGGAAAGTACACAACAAAAAAAGAAAACTACAGACCAATATCCCTCATGAATATAGTTGCAAAAATCCTCAACAAAATCTTAGCAAACCGAATCCAACAGCACATCAAAAAAAAAAAAAAAAAAAAGAAATTCATCATGACCAGGTGGGCTTTATCCTAGAGATGCAAGGATGGTTCAACATACACAAATCTATAAATGTAATTCACCACATAAATAAAAGCAAGAACAAAGGCCATATGAATCTCTCAATAGATGCAGAAAAAGCATTTGATAAAATCCAGCACAATTTTATGATAAAAACTCTTAAAAATAGGCATAGATGTGACCTATCTTAAAATTATTAAAGCCATATATGATAAACTCACAGCCAATCATACTGAATGGGGAAAAATTCAAAGAATTCCTGCTTAGAACTGGAACCAGACAAAGTTGCCCACTATCTCCACTTCTATTCAACATAGTGCTGGAAGTGCTTGCCAGAGCAATCAGACAAGAGAGGGGAATTAAGGGTGTCCAAATGGGGACAGAAGAGGTCAAAGTTTTACTCTTTGCTGATGATATAATATTATATCTAGAAAATCCCAAGTATTCAAACAAGAGACTACTGGAATTGATAAATAAATTCAGTAAAGTCTCTGGACACAAAATCAATGCACACAAATCAGCAGCATTCATATATGCCAATAACAGTTAAGCTGAAAACCAAATCAAAGATGCAACACCTTTCACAATAGCATCAAAGAAAATTAAATATTTTGGAATATATATAAAGAAGGAGGTGAGAGACCTATATAGGGAAAACTATGAAACACTGACAAAAGAAAGTTTAGAATATGTAAACAGATGGAAAACCCTACAATTCTTCTGGATTGGCAGAATCAATATTGTTAAAATGTCCATACTACTTAAAGTGATCCACAGAATTAATGCAATCCTTATCAAAATACCATCATCATTCTTTTTTTATTTCAGCGTATTATGGGGGTACAAAAGTTTAGATTACCTGTATTGCCATTGCCCCCCCCACCCCACCGAGTCAGAGCCTCAAGTGCGTCCTTCCCCCGGATGGTGCGCATCACACTCATTATGTATGTATACACCCATCCCCTCCCCCCCACATCTGCCCGACATCCTA
>CM052440.1:79108000-79126814 GCA_028533085.1 Varecia variegata | reverse complement strand
CTCTCAAGCTAACCCAGTAGTTCAAAGAGGCAGAAAAGAGAATAAAAAAGACTAAGCAATCACACAGACAGATATGATACTATATGAAGTGAACTAATATACAAATTATAGGTATCCTTGAGGGAAAGAAGAAAGAGCAAAAGCATGAAAAATCTATTTGAGTTAATTATTGAGGAGAACTTCCCTAGTATCACCAGAGACTCAGACATCCAGATAAAAGATGGTCATTGAACACTGAAAAGATTCATAGCAAATAGGATATCTCCAAAACACATAGTCATCAAAATGACTGAGGTTAAAAGGAAGGAGAAAATTCCACAATCAGCAAGGTGAAAGCAGCAACTAACCTACAAAGAAAACTGCATCAGGCTAAGTGCAGACTTCTCAGAAGAGACCTTAAAAGCAAAAAGGGATTGGGGCCATGTCTTCAGTCTTCTTAAGCAAAAAAGCTGCCAGCCTAGAATTTTGTATCCTGCAAAACTAAGTTTTACAACTGACAGAAGGAACGAAGGAAAGCCTTTTCCAAACAAGCAAACACTGAGGGAATTTGTCATAACCAGATCTGATCTACAGAAAATACTCAGAACTACATTATACATGAATGAACACAAGAGGTACCCACCAGTGTAAAATCACCCAAAAAACTAAAGTTTACAGCTTGTATAAAACAATAGCACAAGAGAGCAAAGAAAGCAATAAGGTGCTTCCCAACATGATGAACAGAACGGCATCTTACATATCAGTTCTATCACTCAACGTTAATGGTCTGAATGTCCCACTCAAAAGACATAGGCTGGTTGAATAGATGAAAAAATACAACCCAAGTATCTGCCATCTTCAGGAAACACATCTAACCCACAAGAACACACACAGACTCAAGGTGAAGGGATGGAAAAACATATTCCTTGCAAACAGAAATGAAAAGAGAGCAGATGTAGCTATTTTCATATCAGATAAATTGACTTTAAGCCAACAAAGGTAAAGAAAGACAAAGAAGGTCATTATATAATGGTAAAGGGAGTAATCCAGAAAGAAGACACAACAATTCTAGATATATATGGACCTAATGCAGGAGATCTCAGATACATAAAACAAATTCTACTAGATCTAAACAAAGAGATAAATAGTGGCATCATAATTGCCAAGGACTTAAACACCCCACTGTCAGAGTTGGATAGGTCATCAAAGCAGAAAATAAAGAAAGAAACACTGGACCTAAACCAGACTCTAAATCAGATGGACCTAAGAGACATTTACAGAACATGGTACCCCAAAACTACTGAATATACATTCTTCTCATCAGCACATGAGACATTCTCTAAGATTGATCATATCCTAGGCTACAAAACATATCTCAACAAATTCAAAAAATCAAAATCATACCATGTATCTTCTCTGATCACAATGGTATAATACTAGAAATCAATTCCAAGACAAATACTCAAAACTACACAACGTCATGGAAGTTAAACAACCTTCTGCTGAATGATTATTGGGTCAAGAATGAAATTAAGATGAAAATGAAAAGATATCTTAAACTGAATGACAAAGTGGACACAATCTATCAAACTGTGTGGGACTCAGCAGAAACATCCCTCAAGGGAAAATTTATAGCCTTAAATGCCTACATCAATGAGACAGAAAGGTCACAAATAACAGCCTAATGTCACATCTCAAGGGACTAGAAAAAGTAGAGCAAACAAAACCCAAATCCAAAAGAAGAAAAAAAATAACAAAGGTCAGAGCAGAACTAAATGGAATGGAAACAAATAAAAAAATTACAAAGGATCAAAGAAACAAAATGTCGGTTCTTTGAAAAGTTAAACAAAATCAATAAACCTCTTGGTAGATTACCAGGAATAAAAGAAAAAGGACCCAAATGAGCTCAATCAGAAATGAAGATGGAGATATTACAACTGATACCACGGAAATACAAAATATCATCAGTGAATACTATGAAAATATCTTTGCAAATAAACTAGAAAATGTAGAGGAAATGGACAAATTCCTGGAAACATACAACCACTGAAGACTTAATCAGAAAGAAGTAGAACTCCTGAATAGACCAAAAATGAGCAGCAAGATCAAAGCAGTAGTAAAAATTTCTCAACCAAAGAAAGCTGGACCAGACAGATTCACAGCCAAATTCTATCAGATCTGCAAAGAAGAGCTAGTACCCATACTACAGAAATTATTCCATAACCTCAAGAAAGAGGGAATCCTCCTGAACTCATTCTATGAAGACAGTATCATCATGATACCAAAGCCAGGAAAGGACACAACAAAAAAGAAAACTACATACCAATATCCCTTGCATGAATATAGATGCAAAAATCTTCAATAAAAAACTAGCAAACTGAATTCCACGGCACAACAAAAAGATAATCCACCATGACCAAGTGGGCTTCATCCCAGGGATGCAAGGATGGTTCAACATACATAAGTCAATAAATGTGATTCACCACATAAACAGAAGCAAAGACAAAGTCCATGTGATCACTTTAATAGATGTAGAGAAAGCATTTGACAAAATCCAGTATCTTTTAATGATAAAAACCCTCAACAACCTAAGAATAAAAGGAACATATTTCAAAATTATAAAAGCCATACGTGACAAACCTACAGCCCACATCACAGTGAATGGGGAAATGTTGAAAGCATTACCTCTAAGATCTGGAACAAGGGAAGGGTACCTACTGTCACCTCTTCTATTCAATTATTGTTCTGGAAGTCCTAGAGAGAGCAATCAGGCAACAGAAAGAAATGAAAGGTATCCAAATTGGGAAACAGGAAGTCAAACTACCACTTTTCCCTGATGATATATAATCTATGGCTAGAAAATCCCTAAAACTCCACCAAAAGACCCCTGGAATTGATAAATAACCTCAGGTCCTGAGGTTACAAAATCAGTGTACACAAATCAGTAGCACTTCTATATACCAATAATAGTCAAGTTGAGAGTCCAAAGACTCAATACCATCCACAATAGCTACAAAGAAAATAAAATACTTAGAAATATACTTAACCAAGGTGAAAGATATCTACAAGGAGAACTATGAAACACTGATGAAAGAAATCTCAAATGACACAAAAAATGGATATACATATCATGCTCATAAATTGCCAGAATCAACAGTTAAAATGTCCATACTATCCAAAGTGATTTACAGATTCAATGCAATCCCCATCAGAATACCAATGTCATGTTTCACAGATGTAAGAAAAATAATTTCATACTTTGTTTGAAATCAAAAATGGCCTGAATAGCCAAAGCAATCATAAGCAAAAAGAACAAATCTGAGGCATCACATTACCAGACTTCAAACTATACTACTAGGCTATAGTAACCTAAACAGCATGGTATTGGTACAAAACAGAGACATAGACCAATGGAACAGAACAGAGAACCCAGATATAAAGCCATCCACATAAAACCAACTGATCTTTGACAAAGCACACAACAATGTACACTAGGGAAAAGAAGCCCTATTCAATAAATGGTGCTGGCAAAATTGGATAGCCACATGAAAAAGAATGAAATATATTCCTATCTCTCACCACTTACAAAAAATAATTAAAAATGCATAAAATACTCAGATGTAAGGCATGAAATCACAAGAACACTAGAGCAAAATATAGGAAAAACTCTTCTGGATATCAGTCTAGGCAAAGAATTTATGACTAAGACACAAATGGCAATTAGAACAACACCAAAAATAAATAAATTTGACTTGATTAAATTAAAAAGCTTGTGCACAGCAAAGGAAATGAGCAAATAAGCAACCTACAGAATGGGAGAAACTATTTGCAAACTACATTGGATAAAGCACTAATATCCAGAATCTACAAAGAACTCAAACAAATCAGCAAGAAAGAAAAACCACCCCATTAAAAAGCACCAGAGACACTAACAGAAGCTTTTCAAAAGAAGATAGACAAATGGCCAAAAAACATATGAAACAATGCTCAATATCACTAATCATCAGGGAAATGAAAATCAAAGCCACAATGAGATAACCCCTTACCCCTGTCAAAATGCCTATAACTAAAAAGTCAAAAAATAATAGATGTTGGTGCCAATGCAGATGGAAAGCAATGCTTATATGCTGTTGGTGGCACTGAAAATTCATACAACTTTTATGGAAAATAGTATAGATATTCCTCAAAGAATTAAATGTACACTTACCATTCAATCCAGCAATCCTACTACTGGGTACCTACCCAGTGGACAAGAAGTCATTTTATCAAAAAGACACCTGCACTCAAATATTTATTACAGCACAATTCACAATTGCAAAGATGTGGAATCACCCTAAGTGCCCATTGACTCATGAGTGGACTAAGAAAATTGATATATATATACATATGTATATATATATACATATATCATGAAGTATTACCCAGCCATAAAAAGGAATGAACTAATGTCTTTTGCAGCAATTTGGATGGAACTGGAGACCATTATCTTAAGTGAAGTTTCTCAGAAATGGAAAAACAAACACCATATGTCTTCACTAATAATTTGACACTAATCAATGGGGACACTTGGGCACTGAGAGAAGTAAAAACCACTGGAAACCAAGAAGGGGGAGGGGGCATAAGGGGAGAGATAAAAACCTCCGTAACGGGTACAATGAACACTATTTGGGTGATGGGAACACTAATAGTCCTGGTTCAAGCATTATAAAAGCTATCCATGTACCAAAAACATTTGTACCCCTTAATATTTGAAATAAAGAAAATGTCTGTTTATCATTTGAAATTCATTTTGTGAGTATCTTTGCATAGCTTTTCCCAATTAACCATTGGATATTGTATATACCTACATAAAGTCTATATTTATATACTTTAACTCTTTTTGTGCTATATACAATTTATAAGAATTCCATGTGTATATGTATAGTATATAAAATTAATCTCTTTGCATTAAACTTTGCATTTGATAGATATCAACACTTTACATGTTATATAATTTTAAGAGTTCCAACTTTCATCCTTTGTTATAGTGTGTTATTTCTCATATGTCATATATAATATTTCTACAAAAAAACGTATGTTTCCTACATATAATTTCTGAATGTATAGTCCTCAAATTGTTAAAAAAAAAAAAAAAACAGAAAATGTACCGACTAACTCATTTTACCATCTTTTGGTGTATAGCTTAACAAATTTTCTTGTTTTTTTCACTTTTTAATTTTTTTCTTTTTTATACTTTCCTCATGAAAGCAAATTATAAAGTGCAAATTTGATTATGTCTTTCCTCATCTGAATCTTCCAAACCCGACCACCTCTTCAATGGTGCCTAAAATAAAATATGAGCATAGAGTATAGCAGATAAGAACATTCATTATAGGGTTTCATGTAGCCTTTTCCACTTAGATTCTCACCACTCCTCTTCCCTCCACATAGCCTCTCTGTACTGCCACCTGTAGACTATGAGATCTTTCATTAAACAATCATGTGTTTGCCAATAGTATCTTTTATCTTTGTATCTTCAGTGCCCAAGACATTACTTGTCACCATAAATATGTTCCATATATGTTTTTGAATAAAAAAGCTCTTACTGTTCCCTAAAGGTGTGGTTCTCTTCTATGCCTCTAGTTTATATATACTGTGTTTTTTTCTTTGGAATGGTCTATCTTTCAGTCATCTTTAAAGTTTAACTTTAGTATCACATCTTATTACAGTATTTCCAAACTTTCCTAGGCAAACTTTCTGTATTGCTGTACTGTCTTATACAATCTTTATCATAACATGTTATACAACGGTGATGTATAATATGTCTTATCTTTTCCTGAAATTATACCTGTAATGTCTTCAAAAGATTTATTTATATTTACCCAGTTTCTCCTTAGCTCCACAAATATACCATTGTTATTGCTTACCATATATATGTAATTAAGAGAAGGATAAGAATCATATTTATTAATATAATAAACTATTATATATTCTGAATATGAATATATACATCTCTAAAAATATGCACATAAACATATTGAAAATATGTGTAGATACATTCTTTCTTTCTAATGCCAGAGGAGCTCTTGATCTTCAAAAAGAATGTACTTATTTTGAACTCACCTCACCAGGTTATAAATTCCCATTTTCTTTTTCAGTGAGCCTCAGAATGGCCCCCTTTTTCATTCCAGAAATAGGAAGAGATTTAGAAATAGAAATTAGTCAAGTTGCATTAAAATCATCTCACTAATTGGAATTTTCTGAAAGGAAGAAAATAATCCCTGGGAAATAAATCAGACCTCCCCTGAAGTACCTGTGAAACTCTTTGATCATCTAAAAGCCCTGTCTACAATTGCAATTAGGAAGGCAACCATGTGTGATTTAAGGGGCACAGAAAGTCTTTCCTATCCCTTATATATTTCCTGACATACTAGAGTATATGTTTCCTATGCCTTAAATATGTTTCCTGACACAGTAGCAAATTCCAAATCCTTTGGATGGAAGAAGTGAGGCAGGCCCTTTTTGAAAAGTGAAGGAGTCTTTATGGAGTAAGGACAATGGGTCTTAGGATATTTCATCCAACTCAATAGAGTTATGCTGCCTGGAGGCAGGATTGGTGCATTGATGCTAAATAAAAGTTCAAGGACAAAGAAAGATGGGAAATATGGTTAGTCCTATGGATAGTGATGGCTTCTCCTGGGATAAAGATATGAAAAGTTTAAGCTTTTAGACTTTTAGGAAAAATATAATAAATATCAAGCTTAAGAAAGGAAAGTGGCAATGGAAAAAACTGTGAAAGAGATTTTGGTCAGAAGATACAAATTAGCAAATACGTAGGATGAACAAATCTAGAGTTATAATGTACAACGTGAGGACTAGAGATTATAAAATTGTACATATGGAGTTCATGCTGTGAGTTGATTTTAGCTGCTCATGCCACAAAAACAAAAGAAATTTGGGTAATTATGTGAGATGACAGATATGTTAATTTGCTTCACTTTAGATGTATTCTATGACATCATGTTGTATTCCTTCAACATACACAAAAATTTATTTAAAGAAAAAAGAAAAGTTAAACTTGCTACTTATGGCAATCTTTCATAAGATTAATTTCTGTTTTAATAAAATGAGGTCAAAGTCATTATATTCTGCTGCATGGTTCTTTGTATACCTCTGTCAGAAATAATCATGGGCCTCCCTATGACTGAAATTTTTACTTCTCAAAGAATAACTTTCAGCTCATTCTGCCATTTTTCCCCTTATATGCACCATAAGCTTCCTATTACATGTTTTAGATCTTTTTTCACTGTTAACTAATGTCTAAGCCTTAATTATAGCCACTGGTCTGAATCCCCAGGCTATACACCCTCAAAGAACCCACAGACCTGAGGAATTCAGCAGGTCCAGATCATCTGCATTCAGGCAAGAATTCATCTCCCGGTATTGAATTTGGTGAACACAATTGTCTCCTCTTGAGGAAACTGACAACAAAGATCTTAAGTTAGGGATCAGTAGACCATGATAAAACTTTTCCTTCTTTATGTGTGCTTTTTTCCCAGCAGCACAAACATCAAACATACCTGATCTTTACCCATTCTATTGTTTCCATCCCATTCTACTACCAAGCTTTTCCCTTTCAATGCCACACACTCAGATGGAATAGGCACAAGGCTAAACCTTCCCTATTGCCATTGTATAACGACTCGACTTTCTTCCCCCAAGTAAGCTAGCAGTCTTCCATAACTCACTAGAAGATTTTCTAAAATCTCTAAAAATCTTTCCTCTCCCATCCATTCTCACTATAGTTACAGTTCTTTTTATCTTTCATCTCAACTATTTAAAAATGTGATTCCTGTCAATAGTATGGTCCTCCTTCAATACTTCAAACACCTGCTGCCAAAAGATATTTCTAAAGAACAGCTTGACCATTTCACTCCCCTACATAATACCCTTTAATGACTATGAATCTTATTACCATGGAATATAAGAACTTCATAATTTGTTCCTTCCATTTTCTTCACACTTATCAGCAGCTTCTCTCCTGGCGCTCAATGTTTACTTTGCCCCCCAAACAACAGATATGCTACCCCATAAGCTTCTCTACACTTGCACATGTTCTTCTCGAGAGTATGCCTCACCCAGTTCTTTGAGCCCCTATGCTCAAAATTTTTCTCAAAAGCTTCTAAGAAGCTCCAGTACTTCCCCTCCCCTTTCAGTTAATAACTCTCTTCTCTGTGCCACTTTTATTCCTTATTCATGTTAATGTATAATACTACATTGTAGTTTATTTGTTTACATATATATTTCTTTCACTAAACTTGACGTTTCTCCAATATAAAAACTTTATTGTTCATGTCTGTATCTTTAGAGCCTAGTATATTGTTTGAAGGTATGGTAAAATTTATAATAAGAATATTATAGTAAGAACAAATACAAGTTTGGGCAAAAAATATCCTAAACCATGTATAGCATATTCCTATCAATTCTATAATTGATAAGCATGTGGGTAGAGCACAGGAATCATCAATGCAGCCAAAGCCCCTTTTCTCTGAAATTTTATTCCCTCTATTTTGAGAAACTGCTCAAACCTATTCTAGACTCCATCTTTCTAGCCATTTGATACTTGAGTCTAATATTTTTTTATCCCAAGAGCCCCCAATCCTGTAGACACATTAGAGAGACCATAATTTAGCTCAGACCTGTAAGCCGCTGTCTCTGTTTTCGCCTCTGAATCCATATGGAGAATGCGATGAGAAGTATAACCCCAAGGATCCCGATTACAATAAGAGAAGAGTGACCTAAGTAAAAGTAAATATGAAGAGAGATAATGTCTTAGCTAAAAGGCCAGGACCTTAGTTACTGACTTTCTTTTAGGCCAGATACAGAGTCCCTGAAGTCAATCTCAAATACTCAGAACTTCTTTTGACCTAAGGCCTCTAAACAAGGAGGACTCTGAGTAATGCAGATAACTGGTCCCATGCTTATTAACCCTGAGACATACCTGCAGGCTTGAATGATTTTCTAGGTGCTGAAATTTCTGTAGGAGAAAAGAGAGAGAGGATTAATTGGGGGAGTAATATATAGAACAAATATTTCTATTTCCTTGTCTGAGCCCTTAGTGCCTCTCAACCAAATAAACTACTCTTTCCCACCTAAACCTAGAGTCCACTGCCCTTTTTTTCCCGTCTGTGAAGGGATACATATAGATTATATGCTTTTTCTTGGTGAAGGCCAATGTATAACAACAAATGTTTTCATCAGTCCTTCAGTAGAAACATCATGATTCTCTTCCCACCAGATCCCTATGTGGATAAGTCCAGCCTTTATACAATGCACTTCACTGCCCACCGGCTCTTTGCTGCCAGAGATTCTAAGCTCAATCCTGTCTTCTGGCACTCACCTGAGCAATTCACAGCAGCGTCTTCCTTGTGCCCACATTCACTGTGCCCCCAGCGTCTGGCAGGACAATCCCACAAGGAAGACTCATTCCCTTTGCAATTCACTTCATTGAGCCATATGGGTCCAGTCCCCTGACCAAACTCTTCTGCCTCTTTTAGGGCTTTCAAAGCTGAGCCACAGCCCACCTGTTGACACACCACCTGAGCATCATCCAAGTCCCAAGAGTCATCACACACTGTCCCCCAGGAACCTCCATGCCAGATCTCCACACGCCCAGAACAACTAGTCGTTCCATTTTGAAGTCTTATCTTGTCTGAAAAATCAGAGACAAGAGGGTTATTTCTAAGAAGATAAAAGCTTCTAAAGGTTCACAGGGGTAAAGAGAGATCTGAAACTTTTTAAAAGATCTATTTTAAAACTTTAATGTGCATTTTTAAATTTATATCTTTATAAAATTTATCTTTGATGAGAGTATATATGATTTCAGCAAGCTAGGTATATTTCATCCTGGACATAAGGATCATAGCATGACTCAGAAAATGTCAAAGGAATAAAGTTAGCATTGTAAATGTGTAGTGTTAATTTCTTTCAAATAGAGCCTGGGAGTTTGCAGGTAAATGGAAATCTTTTTACAGTTTAAGAAGATGTAGAACGGGCAATACTTCAGAATTGATCTTTCTTACTTCTTTTCTCCTTGTATTAGTGTAAAAAGATAATATTTGAAATAAAAATGGTAAAGGCAAGGTAGACCATTCATTCAATAGTCAAATGCTGAATCACATATTCTCTACTCCTCATTAGTTTACAGAGAAAGCAAATGAATAAATCTTTCAAGCAAACCATGGACAACATGGTATTCTTTGGAATAATGATCACTCATCCTGAATATACACAGGCCAAATTAAATAAAACCAATTACAACAACCAGTTAGAACAGGCATTACCCAGAGGTTACCCATTCTTGCTTAATTAGATCTAACAATTCAAGCTGGTACAAGGATAGGTAAATAAAACCAACGTGCTTTCTCAGCTGATAGTGGGGCTGCAGAATGGAATTTTCATATGGGCCAATGAATACTCACTGTCACATGTGATCCAGGTCTCCTCTGAGGGACTGGCCAGTCTCTGCTTCCATGGAGATGATGGGCACTGCCATAATGTGTCAGGTCCTTTTGGACACTGAACATTGTCCACCCACATGGGCCTTGACATTGCCTTGTCTGAAGATGCAGGGTTCATCTTCCCTTTGTCTGCACAGCCCAGCTGCCTGCATACCACCCCCACAGTGGTTACAGACATGTTACTCCTGCCAACACTGCCCCAAGCTCCATTGTAAAAAACTTCCAGACGCCCTGCACAAGTCTCTTTGCTGGTTTCACTGGTCAGTCTTAGAGACATGAACTCTGCAGTAAAATACAAAATTAGTAATTTCACATCTTTTCTGAAGATTTAGAAGATTCTCTCCCAAAACTCTGATCTCAGAATGGCTTTGAAAATAGGTATAATATATTAATTACTAGTAATTCTTTAGTAACTTCTGGATGGTGTAGTAGATTTTAGTAAAATACAGTATTTATTCTATAAATAACTTATGGTTTCCTAGTCTTGGGTTTTATAGTCAGGAACCCTTGAGATCACCATCAATGATTCTAAGACGCTTTCCAGATCTCAATCAAAGGCTCAGAGCCTTTTTTCATTTACGTAGTTTAGATTTTCTCCAAAAAACATTCTGTTGTTTTGTTTTTTTTTTAACTGTCCTTGATAGTTAAAATTTAGTGAGACACTCAGGCACTAAAACCAATGTTTTGAGTACATTCTTTTACAATGACATAGTTCTTTTTCTGACACTTCATGGTTTTGCTGTGCATGTCTTCTACCAGATTTATGTCATTAAATAGGAATAAATTATTTCTGACATATAGAACTTTTTACTTCCCTAAGTTACTGAGTTATAGTACTATTTTCCCCAATATATTACAACAGAGTACATTTTTTTCTATTTCACAATATTTTCTAAAGCTCACTGTGTACACAAAGCAAGAGCAGTAGCCTCTTATGGTAATTTTTGCTCCTGTGACAAGTAAGTCTCATTTATCTGTCATTAACAATTACTTGGGCATGGTAATTATATTTTTATCTGTAAAATTATGTACTATGTATATATCTTCTTGTCCCTTTTAATCTACTTCTTTATTAATACTGTAGTTATCAATTGGTGCCATTGAATCCTTACCCAATGTCCAGCTCCAAATAATGTTTATGAAAAACTTCATTATTAAGTTTGCTGTCATTTCAATGATATGCAAGCCCATTCCTGGACTTTTTATAATGTTATACAATTTTGCTCATGAAGTAGCACTAACTCATCAAACTCATGCTTCTGGGATCCTGACTCTTGCAATAGTTCCTTTTGAACCTGCTTTTCAGGGAAATCTTTCAGATTAATATCCCTCACCCTACCCTTTGCCTCACCTCAGTCCTTTTTTACATAATCGTGACCAGAGAATATATGCAGAATTTACCTGAGCAGATAACTCCTGCATCCTCCTTGTGCCTACAGTTGTGCTGCCCCCAGCCATGCGAATGGCACTGCCAAATATGGGATTCTTTTCCAATGCACTTCATTTCATCTAGCCAGATGGGCCCTGTTCCTTCCCCAAAATGAGCAGAAACAGTGGCATTAATGGCCACTCCACAGCCCAGCTGTCTGCACACCACGTGGGCATCGCTCAGGTCCCAGCTGTCATCACAGATGGTGCCCCAGGAGGCCTCATGATAGATCTCCACTCTCCCAGCACAGCGACCTCCTCCATTTACCAGGCGAAGTTGACCACTCCCTGAAAAGAGAAATGAAAATATTAATAACTTGCATTCCTAAGGATTGAGATCATTTTCATAGATTGGTCACAGATTCTCACCTATGCAGGGAACAGCACTTTCTTCTGGAATGGTAGGGCTTGTTGGTTCCAAAGATGATGAATTGCATGGGGATAGTGTCTGGGACTGGTTTCCTGCAAACACAAAACTGCTCAGTCATATAACATACAAAAGGTTAGGGTGAAGAAGGGCAGTCAGGTGGAGTGTTATATGGATGAGTTGAGGACAAACAACCCATCTATATAACAGAAAGAGGAATGTGGATGGGTCAACAAGGCTTGGAATAAATCAGGTGTTTTGAAAAGGGCTTGGCACATAGGAAGCACTAGATACCTATGAGGTCCCTGAAAACTAAGTTTATTCGCCCTCCGAAAAGACAAATTAGGTAAAATTCTGACATGCTTCTCATGACCCTTCAAAAGGGATCATTCCTTTTTACTTCTGTTCTTCATCCCTATAGGTACACCTGCTCTTAAGGCACACCAGCATGGGAGAGGCTTATCATTGGCTGCCCTTCATCCTCTTACCTGAGCAGATCACAGAGGCCACCTGCCCTACAGAACATAGGGATGCACCCAGAGCAGTTACAGGGCAATCTCCCATATGCTGCTCAGTCCCAGTGCAGTGAAACATGTGCCTCCAGACTTGACCATTTCCTTTCCCAAAATGTGCTCTTCCTAGGGTAGAAAGGGCAACTCCACATTTAAGTTGCTGGCAAAGAACGTGGGCATCTTCCATGTCCCAGTGAGAACTGCAGAGGGATCCCCAGGCTCCAAGTGTCTTGAGCTCCACTCTTCCCTCACATGGGGACTTGCCATTCACCAAGCGGATTTCTGTGTATCCTGGAAGGAGACAGGGCTTTAGAAAAGACAGCTACGACTACCGAACCCTACCCCTTTTACTGTTTGGGAATGAATTGAAGATGTTCTCCAGATCTCACTTGAGCAGACTACTCCAACATTCCTACTGTGGCTACAAGTTCCGTCTAGGCGCGTTGCTACTGGGCAGAGTGAAAGATGGGACTCATTCCCCTCACACTGGAATTCTTCAGCCCATATCTGTCCATTTCCTTCTCCAAAATGGGCTCCCCCCAGGATAGAGACGACCGTGCCACACTGTAATTCCCTGCATAGCACACTGGCAGCTTCCAGGGAGAAGTCAGAATCACAGACGGAGCCCCATGTGTCACCATGTTTCACTTCAACACGTCCAGAGCAGGGAATGTCCCCTCCAACCAGTCTGGGTTCCCTGTGGGCTGAAAAATAAATAACATTTCAGTGAGAGATAACAGGATTCTCAGATTTTCCTTAATGACGAGGGTGAAGAAAAGGGTGAGGAGTGGGGAAGGTGTTCAAAATTGAATGAAATTTGAGGTTGGATAGGTTAAAAAGTCTGTCCCAGCATTGAGTCTGTCAGTGACGATAGGTAATACCAATATTCATAATCATAAACATATTAGCTAACTTTTATTTATTACTTGCTGTATAATTCCTGGGATGTAGGCACTATAACTATGACCACTTTTCTTTTGAGGAAACTGTAGCACAAAGAGCTTTAGTAGATTCCCCAGTATCACCCCCCAGCCATTAAAATTAAGGACAGACGATAAACACTAATTCCTTAGCATACTTTAAAATACTCTCTGCTGTTTTACGACATCTCTTTGGTTCTCCTGGAGAGAGTTGGAACCCATTCTATTAATCGAAGTATCCCAAGAATGGAAAAATAAGCACCACATGTACTCACCGGAAAATTGGTTTCCCTGATCAACGCCTGGGTGCACATTTGGGAATGACACCAATTGGGTATCGGACAGAGGTGGGGGGAGGGGATGGGTGTATATCTACATGATGAGTGTGGTGCGCACTGTCTGGGGAATGGAAATGCTTAAAGATTTGACTCGGGGGGATGGGGGTGGGGGAGAGGATGGGTGTATACCTACATGATGAGTGCGATGTGCACTGCCTGGGGAATGGACTCTCTTGAAGCTCAGTCTCGGGGGGTTAGGAGGGGCATGGGCAATATATTTAACCAGAACTGTTGTACCCCCATAATAAACTATAATAAATAAATAAATAAATAAATAAATAAAAAGCTTTTATACCTGTTTCTCTATCAATCATACTTGATGCTCCAGCCTAAAGATGTTGGGCATCCCATGCTTTTTCAGGCTTCTGTGTCTCTGCAGAAACTTTTCTCTCTACTTACAAGGTGTTTCCATACCTATGTACCTGGGAAAAGGCTACTTCTTTCCAAGGCTGTTCAATCTCTCATTAATTGCCTTCTCCAAGAACACACAGTTTAGTACAAGATATATGTATTCAAACAATGATGAGCCCCCGCATTCAAATATGTGTTAGTTACAAAACTAACAAATAAAGGAGTCATCCTCTCTGTCTGGGCCTATGGAGGAGGGAGCACCGTAAATCTCAACTGGGTTTTGTAAAAAGATGATGAGTTTGCCAAAAAGCAATGTGTGAAACAGCGTTTAAAGAATACATCACCTAAGTGCACATTTGGGAATAACACTAATTGGGTGTCAGGCAGATGTGAGGGGGGCAGGGGATGGGTGTATACCTACGTAATGAGTGCGATGCACACTGTCTGGGGAATGGACACCCTTGAAGCTCTGACTCGGGGGTGGGGGGATGGGGAGGCATGGGCAATATACATAACCTAAACGTTTGTACCCCCATAATATGCTGAAAAAAAAGAGAATACAGTCATGAAATAGCATGGTGTAACTGAGGAATTATAAGTAACTTAGTATAACTAGACTTCAAAATGTAAAAGAAAAGACACACCAGAAATTATTGAACTCATACTATGAAGACGCTCTTTGTCAAGTTGAAAACCACAACCATCAAGATAAGCATGAGTTTCTTTTGACATACTCAAAAACAATTCAAATTATTTGGGAGATATGAGCTCTTTTAACTCATTTTTTAAAGGAAGACAATGCATTTGAAATTGGACCTTCTAAAGGGCTTTATAGATGCCTGCTGTCAAATATCAACAATTTTTTCAATCCCTTGATGTTACTATCACCATGATATAAACTGTCAATCCTTGCCAATTTGCATACTCTGGTTTCTCTTTGGATCTTATAAATCTTTCACCTTATACTAAAATGTCTTAGAAAATGTTCTGGATATGACTATATTCTGTATTTTACCAATATAGGATATCTTAACATGTCAAAATTTTACCAGTTATCCATGAAATCTGTACAAAGCAAATCCCTATCCAAATGTGAGATGAAGAACATATCACTTTCTAAACATAGCTCAGAATTTAAAGCAAACAAATCCTCTACACCATAAATAATTAATGACTTGAGTGGGATGGTCCTTCATTTCATCTTGTTGATTCATTATTAAAGCACAAAATTTCTCTAAGATATCATTAACCAGCACTCATGTGATTCTGTTCCACTTTTGGATAGCCCTAAATATTTAAATAAAGGCAGTTTCTTTTATCAAACCAAATTCAGCTTTCTTGTAATTTCTCATGCTTTCATCTGGATCCATCTTAAACAAAATAAAGCAAAACACAAGCAGTGAAAAACAACAACAAAAAAACCCAAATATTTTCTCTTCCATGGGAAAAACTTGTTAAGCACTTGAAAACAAGTCCCTTCTTTAAATATTCTCTCATTTCCTTTGTCCTAAAATGTTTGATTCAGAACAAAGGAGGAAATTTTCCACCCAGAAAGTGACTTGGAGACTCCACTCTCAGCCTTTATTTCATGAAGAATCTGCTGGTAACATATTAATCTATACCATGGGTTGGTGTCCTTATATCATATATTCCTTATACATTGTTAGAACATTGGAAATTTAGCTCTTTAAGGGATTTTTATTCCTGCTAAATCTATGATGCACATTTACATAAAAGCCATTAAGTGAATTTTTGTGGATTTAGCTCCAGTGATCAATAAATTAAGCTTTCCCCAAGCCTAAGTAACTGAATCTGTATTTATTTCTTTCTCTAGAAAAATGAATAAATAACAAGTGTAAGAAATACTTAATTAGAATTACTTTCTTTTTTTAGTAGTAGATAAAATATACAATATTATTTGAAGAAGCACTAATACATTTTCAACATTTAATGCTTTCCAGACTCTGAAGAAGTATAGATCATTATAATCCCAGAATTATTTCTCAGACCTCAACAAAAATACAGCATAACTCAAATGAACTGTTCTTAAGGTCAGATGTCCTGTACAACACTTACATAGACATCACAACAAAATGTCTGGGATTCAAAGTAACTTCGTGACCAAAATTTCCTAGACCTCTTTCTGGCTGGTTTGTCTAAACCACACATCAGAGATAAATTATTGCCTTATCTTTCTAATTTTCCTGCTTCGTTGAATTCTTCTGGTCCTTTTCAGCTATATAGTCTTAGGTTAAAGGTCTAAGAATTGAAAGAGATTACGGAATTTGTAGCTTGAATTTCACAGTCACGGAGATGGCATGTCCATCATTTTTTTCTTTTGGAAATGTCGTGAAAATATCAAGTAAATCCTTTTCCACAGAGGTTGCACTAATTTGCAGTCCCACCAGCAGTGTAAGAGTGTTCCTGTCTCTCCACATCCTCGCCAGCATTTGTTGTTTTGGGATTTTTTGATAAAGGCCATTCTCACTGGGGTTAGTTGATATCTCGCTGTATATGTATACAATGGAATACTACTCAATTACAAAAATAATGGTGATATAGCACCTCTTATATTTTCCTGGATAGAGCTTGAGCCCATCCTCCAAAGTGAGGTATCACAAGAATGGAAGAATAAGCACCACATGTGCTTGCCAACAAATTGGCATTAACTGATCAACACTAAGGGGCACACATGGTAGTAATAGTCATTGGGAGTTGGGGGAGTGGGGGTGGATAAACTCACAACTAATGGACGTAGTGAGCATTGTATGGGGGAAGGGCATGCCTCTAATCCTGACTTGGGTGAGGCAAAGTCATAACATGTAACCAAAATGTTTGTACCCCCATAATATCCTGAAATTTTAAAAAATAAAGTAAATCAAGAAACAAAATTGCAAATTTATTACTAGCCAAACAAGTAAAAAGTTAAAACCTAGGCCCCCACTAAGTAGAACTCCCAAAAGCTACAGAAACATAACAAAAGAAAGCAAAGGGTGCACATGGCAAATAGCAAACAAAAATGTAGTTCTGTAAAGTAAGGGGCCCATCTTAAGCTGCAAACTTATGTTATTTAGGATTTCTATTATATGCAGCTGAGTAGAATTCTGAATAATTTGGAATGTGTTACCATGACTGAGGTATTCTAGTAATGAAACCTAAAATATGGGTGTGGATGAATGGGGTTGGTGGGCAGAATACACTACTGACAGATATTGTAGGGTAAAAAGCTAATGAGTCTTGTTATCCATGGTAAAATATTTGGACAAAAGTCATTTTGAAAAGAAAACCTAGTGCTCACTAAAGCTAAAAAAAATTGGAAATTGTAGAAAATGTAAACAGATGGAAAAATCTACCTTGCTCATGGATTGGTAGAATCAATATTGTTAAAATGTCCATACTACCTAAAGTCATCTACAGAATTAATGCAATCCCTATCAAAGTACTATCATCATTCTTTACAGATCTAGAAGAAATAATTCTACACTTTGTATGGAACCAGGGAAGACCTCGTATACCCAAAGCAATCTTAAGTAAAAAGAACAAACTGGGAGGTGTCAGTCTACCAGACTTCAAGTTGTACTACAAGGCTATAGTAACTAAAACAGCATGGTACTGGCACAAGAACAGAGACATAGACCTTTGGAACAGGACAGAGAATCCAGAGATGAAACCATCTGCATATGATAATCTAATCTTTGACAAAGCAGACAAAAATATACACTGGGGAAAAGAATCTCTTTTCAATAAATGGTGCTGGGAAAACTGGATAGCTACATGCAGAAGAATGAAACTGGGTCCCTACCTCTCACCTCTCACAAAAATCAATTCAAAATGGATAACAGACTTAAACCTAAGGCATGAAACCTTAAGAATTCTAGAAGAAGGTGTTGGGAAGACCCTTTCAGACATTGGCCTAGGCAAAGAATTTTTGAAGAAGACCCCAAAGCCATCACTGCAGCAACAAAAATAAATAAATGGGACCTGGACAAATTAAAATGCTTTTGCACAGCCAAGGAAACTATCATCAGAGCGAATAGACACCCTACAGAATGGGAGAAAATATTTGCTCTCTACACATCCGATAAAGGGCTGATAACAAGAATCTATCTAGAACTTAAGAAAATCAACAAGAAAAAAATCAAACAACCCCATCAATAAATGGGCAAAGGAAATGAACAGAAACTTTTCAAAAGAAGACAAAATAATGGCCAGCAAACATACAAAAAAATGCTCAACATCTCTAATCATTAGGGAAATGCAAATCAAAACCACAATGAGATATCACCTAACCCCAGTGAGATTGGCCTGTATCAAAAAATCCCAAAACAACAAATGCTGGCGAGGATGTGGAGAGACGGGAACACTCTTACACTGCTGGTGGGACTGCAAATTGGTGTAACCTCTGTGGAAAAGAATTTGG
>CM052440.1:79094320-79107900 GCA_028533085.1 Varecia variegata | reverse complement strand
GTTTATGGCAGCACAATTCACTATTGCAAGGATGTGGAAACAACCCAAGTGCCCGTCAATTCATGAATAGATTATTAAAATTTGGTATATCTATACAATGGAATATTACTCAACTATAAGAAATGACAGTGATCTAGCACCTCTTATATTTTCCTGGATTGAGCTTGACCCATTATCTGCAGTGAGGTATCACAAGATAGGAGGAATAGCCTCCACATGTACTCACCATCAAATTGGCACTAACTGATCAACACTATGGTGCTCACATGGTAGTAATATTCTCCAGGGATTAGGGGGTTGTGGGGGCTAAACTCACAACTAATGGATGTGGTGAGCATTGTAGAGGGGAAGGGCATGCCTCTAATCCATGCTTGGGTGAGGCAAAGACATACAATGTACCCTCATTATATCCTGAAATAAAATAAAAAATAATAATAATTACAAAAATTGGAAAATATATTGGGGAAAGTAGGAAAAAACAAAAAAAATCAGAATGTTGGCATGATTTGGATCCTCCTTACCATTTTTAGTATTAAGAGAGAGATATTAGAGATATGAACTCAGACTACAAATAGTCAAGACTGCAAGCAGAAATGGGAGAAGTACTAATTTTTTAAGGAAGGTATGCTCTGCCTGCAGTTGTTATACATAGTTAATTGAGAGTCCTATAATTTGGAACTTGCAGAATTGGAAAAAATAAAAACCCTAATTATCTTGTTTCCCAAATTGAGGTGATGATAAAACTGTACTTTTAGCATAAGATAAGATTGCTGCTCCACATACAAAGACAATGATTCTACCAGCAAAGACAGGAGATAGGTCTTGTCTTTCCTCCCAAAGCCATAGTTTCAAATGGCCTTGAGGCAGTGGCCAATAGTTAAGAGAAAGGGCTGGTCACAGTGTAGATCAATATATGTATACATGCTCTTGAATACAGTTCCTTTCACATGGCATCGTATTAAAGCAAATAGACTAGTAGCTTACTAAGTTTGAAGAGAACTGTTTTACTGAGGACAGCTGACATCAGCCATTGATTGTTCAATCTTTAAAGTGATCCAAGGGTCCCTATACTAATGTTAGCAGAAAGTGCATTGTGAAAGGTATATTGTCCCCAGATAGGTAGGTATACTCTCCAAACCAAACTCAGAGGCAAGTACAAAGAATAATGCACCAGGAAGAACTGTCCTGAGAGCAGAACCAGGGTTCACGAAGGATAATGGACAGAGGACACCCTCTCAGAGGATAGCATTTTGCTTCTGTCAGATTGGCTTACCTAGGAACTTACGGAGTTGCAGGGCAACTCATCCTTCCTGTGCAGCAGGATTTGATAATTACTGCAGAAAATTTATTCTGGATGTTTCTTGGTGACCACAGAGCCACAAAAACAGCCTTAAACTGCTTACCTATTCAACTTATTTTAATGAGAAAAAAAGTAAATATTGTCTTTCTTTAGCCACTGTTATTTGGTTTTCTTCTAGATGCAGTTGAGCTTAATGCTAATTAATGTAAAATACAGTTGCTAAAAAAATACAAAGCTTTCTAAATTTAGAAGGAAATTAGAAGACATACAAGTATGTCTACATATGCCTATAGACATGCAAAGCCCCCCAAAGTCATACAATGAAATTTCTTTAACATAACACGTAACATGACAACATAACAATAGATAAAGGCAAAATATATCTCTCATCTCAAAAGAGTAATCCAATCAAATTCCTTTAAAAAAAAATCTCAATTCTATGCCGAATACAAGTAATGCACCTAAAACTGATTTATAAAGGGTAAAAATAAGAGAACAGAAACTAAATAAAGCGGTAGTCATGATATTAGCGTCAGAAAAGTTTCATTCAGAACAAAATCCATTCAACTGTAGAAAAAAGATCAATTCACCATAACTACACAACATAAGAACTCTGTCTCTATATTAACAAAGCACCAACTCATTAATTATATGATACTGCTACAGGTGCACCCAGTGGAAAGCCTGTAGCCTAAAATATTTATATTAATAAATCAGAAAAATAAAAATTAATTAAGATTCAACTCAAGAAGTTAGGGGCAAAAAAGAAAGCTAACTTTAGGAAATTAGAAGTTAATTAATAGAAAGAAAAACAAATTGTAATGAATCAGAGAGCAAATAAAAGTAGCATTAATTTTTAAAATTCCAAATGTTTTTTAAAAAAACAAATAAGCTAAACTAATAGCTAATCTTGTCAAGTAAAAGAAATTAAAAGCATAAATGAATGCACCCAGTTATAAGTGATAAGAAAAGTCATAGATAAGTAATTACAGAAAGTTCTTTAAATAGTGATATGAAATTATGTTCAAGAAATTTAAAAAAGAAATTTTACTGAGTACTCATGGTATAGAACAATTTATATAACATGCTGCCATTTGGATAACAAAAGGGGGTGTTACCTATACAAAGATTTGCTTGTATTTTCTTGTATTTGTATAACGTATCTCTTAAATGATATATAAATACTCCAACTATATAAGAGGACAATTGAGTTGCTGGGGGCAATAGTGGGGGAAGAGTTTATACCTCCATATTTTGAAGTTTAAGCTATGTAAATATATTGCCTGGTCAAGAAATCTTTTTTAAAAGGTAATATAGCAATTCAAATTTATATCTTAAATGATTACTTTTTTAATCAGGGATAATTTCTATCTAACCAGACCTAAACACAATTTGCAATATCAGGGGAAGGCACCTAGGCACAGACATAGGTTGGGAGGTATCTGAGGCAATATCATTGGTTAGTGGACATGCAGAGCATAAAAATTTTCACCTGTGACTAGGTCTCTACATGTTTAATGATTTTCTCTTACAATGTTTTCTCCAAAGTCTTTTCACCACATAAGTAGGAGTTATGTCAATTTATTACTTTGAATTTGTTGAAAAGGCATCACTTTTCAACAAAGTTAGCCTTTTTATAAATATAAATAGCATAAAATACTAAAGATTACCCACAAGCCTAACCAACTCACAGCTCACCTTTGAGCCTTTTGAAGAGGTTGCAGTGAAATATCCACAGATGTTCAGAAAGAAGAAAATTGTTTCACAGTATAATGGAGGGAGCCAAAGGTTAAGTCATGTCAGTTTATCCAACATAGTTATTTTTTAATTCCTTTGGTGACATTCCCATGAAAGATATATTTAATTCTATCTTAAAAATTGTAATCTCCCTTCATCTCTTACACCTCCATTGATTTAAAAGTTACTCAAAAGCCAAAGTGAGCAAACCCCAAATACTTCAGCTAAGGCGCAATATGAATTGTAAGTTTATCTAAGACTCTCACAGTGGAATTCATATGACATTTTCTGGTTTTTTGAGAGTGATCTAGTCATAGGGACCGATGTTTGTTTTCAGTTTCAAGGGTATTACTGGAAATTTATACTCTTGGAATTAAACTTCTTCTTAACAAGTTGACTGAAAGTCATACCTGAGCAGGTAACTTTGGCTTCTTCGTAGTGATCACAGGAAAGTCCACCCCATTGCCAGTTCTTGCAGTCCCAAAGAGAAGTTTCATTTCCATTACAGCTGCTTACAAACAGCCATGTGTTTGTCGGCTTGATTTTGGAATACTTTTGATAGGATGTTTTGAGTGCAGATCCACATCCCAGCTGTCTGCAAACTACATCAGCTTCTTTCAGTCCCCAGCCTCTGTCACACACCTTCCCTAACAGTTTCTGAATTTCCACCTCAACTGTCCCAGCGCAGCGGCTGCCTCCACCTTTAAGTCTTAGCTCCAGATCTGATCCATCTGCAAAAGAAACGTAGCCTTATGCCATACGTACATATGAAGCTTAGCTTCCACAGGATATTTTTTATCTTCCTTCTTCCCTGATACCAAGACACTGGAAATTATGGCTTATCTATTTCCTGAATTTTTAAGAAAAACAGTGTAGACCATGAATTTGGTTAGAAATGGAATTGTAGTTTCAAGGGTTAATAAAAATTGTCAATGGGAGAAAAATATTAGCAATTCAGCTCTAAAAGAGATTCCTGTAAAATTGTGTCTATCTGAGCTCCAGGTAGATTTAGAGTTTGAAGTGTGGTCCCTAACGGCAGTCTATAATAATTATTACAGAGCATACAGTCAGACAACCCTTCAAACTAGTCAAATAAGGAATGCATCAAAGATTCCTCACAACTATAAAGGAATTCCTAGCAAGGAATTTATTATGTACTTATACCTCTCACATCTCACATCTATTCCTACTCCTAAAAGGCACACCTCTTTCTCTCTCTGCTTTTCTTTTTGTTTAGTTTTGTTCTAACTTACCAGAACATGTCACACCAGCATCTTCATTATGATTGCAATAATGCTTTCCCCATTCGTGGTGTTCACACTGCCAGACAGCAGGTTCATGCCCTTTGCAGGAAACAGCGTCAAGCCAAATGTGTCCAGATCCTTCACTGGCGTTAACTCGACCAATGGCAGTGATGGCAGTTGGACATCCCAGTTGTTTACACACCACAGCAGCATCATTACTGTCCCAGCCATCATCACACACTGTCCCCCATTCTCCTTGGAATTTCACTTCTAATCTGCCTGAACATTCAGTGACTCCATCTACCAGTCGCAGGCTCAGATCGGCTCCCTCTGTAACAGCAACACACAAGTCAGCCATAAGGAAACAAGAACAAGGGACTATAAATAGCTACAGCTAAGACAAGGGAAAAAGGAGAGAGGTAAGTAGAGACAGAAAAAAACATGATATTCTGTGGAACCACTGAAGTCATTAAAGGTGGAAGGAGGAGAGGATGAGGCGAGAAGACAGGAGTTTTTGTAGAGAGAGCACTTTTGTAGAGTTTTGTAGAGAGTGCACACTACAGGAAGTGTTCCTAATGCAAGGTCCAGGGGCTGAATTTTATCTGGAGACCTGCTTGTTTCACCACCACAGAGTTTTTCTTAGACTATTTATTTTTCTTGTTAGAATATATTTGCATGTGTTTAAGTGGCACCACCTACTTCAGGTTGTCTCCGTATGAAAGGCAACACTCCGTATGAAAGGCCTTTTGCCCTGACTGCATTCTCTATCCACATTGCCTGGTTTGAATGATATATCTGGTCCCCTCGTGACCACTTGCTTAATTTACAGGGAGAGCAAAGAGCAAAGAGGCTTCGTCATTACTGCTGTCACCTTCCTGAAATCAGTAACCCTCAAAGAACAAATCTTGATTATGAAGAATATCCTGTAATAAAATAAACTGCTGTTTTCCTCTGGCAGTTTCAGTTTTTGTTTCCACACTCCTGTTTACTGTGATGCCTCAGCACGTGCTGACGGGGGCCTAGAGAGATTTTCATGGGTAAGAAAGAACAGAAGGTACATTCTATGTTTTTTCTACCCTAAATCCCTTTCACTTTCTTCAGCTAACAAAACCCATCTTCTCTGTAGGAATCCCATTTTGGGGATTCAGGCTGTAGACGGTCACATCACTCAACAAGAAAAAGGCCAGTTCAAGGCATGGAGAACGAGAAAGATCCCAGGTGACATCGTTTAAGCACTTGAATCCAGCCATGCATTAAGCCAACTATGCCACCTACACCCTCTGGATTTCCCAATTTTGTGAGCCAGTATTCTCTTCTTTTTAAATTAGTTTGTATTGAATTTCCTTCAGAGAGAGAGAGAGAGACCTGGTGAAGATAGGAACATTTTTAGTCTAATTGTATTTTCCTAAGTGTTCTCTGGGGTTCAAGATACACTAAGTTTCCTTCAAACTAAGAGCTCAAATGAAAAAAGAAGAGTGATATCCCTCCACACACAAACCCATTGCCCCGGTCCCTGACCTAAGCATGGAGTGAGAAAGTCTCTAGACAGACACAGAGCATGTTTGCACCATAGTTGTAGCATAAATAAGGCTTTAATAGGAAAACAAAATGTTGATTTTTTAAAATTTGATTCTGTGAATTTGAACTAATGATTTGGGAAGTGAATGTGGCTGAAGGGGAGACTTTTGTTGGTTAGAGGATGATAAGGTGGGTGGTTTGCTTTTAAAACTCCTCCTATAGCCGGGCCCCTTGAGGTTTTAGTTTCTCAGCATTTTTAGTGACCGACATAATGTAAATTCTGATGAGACCCTTGTTTGCGTGCACCTAATAACCACTTGCTCCCTGCCTAGCACTGCTTGTTCTCACAGTAATCATTAATTGCTGATGTACTGGCTTTTTTCAAGCAGGAGGTGACAACTCCAGAGTCACAAGATAAGTTTATGAGTTCATTTCGCAGAAGGAATGAATGTCTTTGAGGAAGTTAGCTGCTGATTCTCAGAAGTCTGGCTGCTCAAGATGCTATCTGAGACAGAAGAAACATAGACTTCACCCCCTCCCTTACTCACTAGTGGCGTCAAACTTCCTCACTTCATCTCTTTGGGAAGTCGGATCTAAGAGATTTTTCTCTCCTGTCCTCTTGCTTTGGCCAAATCGAATAAACTCTTCTCTGTCTCAAGCACTGGTGTCACAGTGTTTGGCTTTAGGTGGGCATCAGGTACAAGAGCCTTAATTTGGGGTTCTACAACACTCCAGAGAGCAAAATTTCTAGTTAAGCCTGCCTGCCTTCTTCACTGTCTTTCTTTTCTTTTTTCCTTTCTCTTTCTTTCTCGACTTTTCCTAAACACTTCCTTCTATCCTCATGACCTGGATCTCAGTGTCATTGTTCATCCTTCTTCCCAAACCTATTTCTCCTAATTTTAGTCAAGGTAAAAACTCCACAGGTACCAGGACCGGAACCTGAAAAGAGGTTAAATGATAAAGGAAGTGGACTTCATTACGTTCTGAGGAGTTCAGGCTCTTAAGTCTATGACCCCTTTCCTCTGTTCTCTCAGGGAGAACAGAATGAGCCACGCTCAGTCCTTACCTAAGCAAATCACTCCAGCATCCTCAGCATGATCGCAGTTATGATTTCCCCATCCTCCATGTGTGCAGTTCCAGAGAGCTGACTCATTTCCATGGCATACAAGATCATCAAACCAGATTGGTCCAGAACCTTCTCCAAAAGTAGCTGAACTAGAGAAACTGACAGCACTTCCACATTCAAGTTGTTTACAAACCACAGAAGCGTGATTTATGTTGAAGTTATCATCACACACTGTTCCCCATTGTCCTTGGAATTTGATCTCTATTCTTCCTGAACACCGAGTCCCTCCATTCATCAGCCTCATCTCCAGATCGGATCCATCTAGAACAGAGAAAAGAGCAGAGTTTAGAAGTGATATTCATTCAGAAGTGATATTAGAAAAATTACTACAGATTTGAGATTTGATGCTGTTCTTAAAATAGTGCCTGATTTTGGATGTTGCACAGCTCCACATATTGGAGAATTTTAATATGTTAAAATCCAGTTAACAATTAGGACTTTCATCCACATCTACCTACCAAGGAAAATGTCTTACGGATTGAAATTTTTAAACTTTCTGTTTTGTTTTGTTTCCTTCCATTACTTGGACAGAAGTAAATACTTTTTATATAGAACTAGATAAGTTTGACTCAAATTATTTATTTAAAAAAAACAGAAAAAAATAAAATTGGCCGATACAAAGAAGTAAATATGACAAACTAGTCATTTGTTGATCATTTAAAATCTTTCTTTCAACCTTTCTATATTATAAATAGCTCAGAGCATAAGTAACTGACTGAAGGTGAATTTGAAGTAATTATGGTAAGAAAGAAGAAAAAAGCAAAGGTAAAATGCATAAGCCAGCATAATAGTTTACAAAAGCACCCTGTGGTATACCAAATGCTTAACATTTGAGGGAAAACATCAATCAAAATAATTCATTTCTTACCCATTTCCTGTTTGAACCAAAACTTTTTTTCCCCCCTCCCCAAAGCATCTGGTACCATTTTTAGCAACAAATAGCTTTTTCATAAAAAAATTTCTAACTATATACTATCAATTTGATTTTCTATGAGTACTAAAATATCTGAGAAAAGGAGAATTTGGATGAAATTTTAGGAGACCTGAAAAACACAAACTGCTGTGCTTGAACAAAATGTTTAGAAGCTCTTTTTTTGAAAATGGAATTCAATTTTAAAAACTCTAAACTCCAGGCAAAGACCTTTCCTTGGCAAGATTTTTTTTCTTAGGGGCAATTAATAGTAACAATTAATAATAATAAGAGCTCACAGTCAAAATATGCATAAGCTGTTCTAAGCATATCACATATACTATCATTTTTAGTCTTCTCAACATCTTTAAGCATTAGGTACTAATATCCCCACTTCAG
Source organism: Varecia variegata (assembly GCA_028533085.1). Lineage (NCBI taxonomy): Eukaryota > Metazoa > Chordata > Mammalia > Primates > Lemuridae > Varecia > Varecia variegata. The sequence goes on along the minus strand of CM052440.1, from coordinate 79,099,666 downwards.
GCATAAGCAATCTAAGGTTAAATAATTGGCACAGGGTCAAACATCTACAACATTAGGTAGAGCCAGGATGTGGGGGAAAAAGCAGTCTAGCATCAGAGTTTCTCCTTTGACTGTTATGCTATATTGCCTCAATGCATGGGCTAATAAAATATCTGAAGAGGTAGAGGCTTTGAGGATTGAGCATTAATTAGGGTGGAGAATCTCAGAAATGCAGACTCTACATCCCCAGGGATCAATGGCTTTAGGGTCTTTTCTGTTATTATGCTCCAGTTGGAGCTTTAGGTGTGTAAACTGCAAAAGGCAAGCTGATTAACTTCATCTTGAGTTATAAAACAACAGAAAATAAGAACTAAAAGTACTACATTGATGTCTTAGCTAAACAGCTAGCTCTATAGACAATGATAATTATGGTAAGAACCTGGTAAAATTTGCTATGATTTTAAGCTTTGCTATAGATGTTACTTTTGCTATTCTCTGTGTCCTCTCCCCCTCATAATGATTAACAATAAGAGGAAAAAAGGAGGAGAAAGAAGAAAGAGAACTGAGAAAGAAGAAAGAGAACTGAGTCTTCAAGGTAATGAAGGGCAGGAAGCTATGAGGAAACTAACATTTCAACACTATTTCATACCAGACGGTGTACCAGTAGCTTTACATGTATTATAGCATGAAGTCCTCAGAAACTGAAATTTGGAGAGATTTGACAACTTGCATAAAATCATAGCATTAATGAGTGACTGTGCTAGAATTTAATCCAGAAGTTTTCTAGATCCTCGCCTGTTGCTCCCATTACATCACAATGCCTGGTGGAGATCAGTCCTTTTTATTGTCAGTCCTATGAGTGAGATGGTCGCTAAAAGAGAGGCTGGGAGGGGAGAGGGCTGTGTAAAGGCCAATGAAATGAGCAAAGAGAAACGGGGAACCTGGAATCTGCACTGCATCAGAAACATGACCTGGGATTTGTCAGCAGAAAGATCTGAGATAAAACTTATGAAAATGTTTCATAAATTAAAACTATAATGTAAACGAAATGCACACTGGAAAGAGCAATTATGCTCTCAAAGAATCCTTCCTCCAACAAGAAAGGATGTATTAACGCTAGGAATATTTGTTTCTTGATTCACTAAGTTGATTATCAGTTATTGGAGAAAAGGGTAATGAGTTATGGGTTAATGCATTAAAGCAACATGTCATGGGAAAGTGGACAAGGAAGTAACTTAGATATCATGATATTTTTATGTAGGAATAGGAGGTTACAGTAGGATTCCTAAATATAAAATTGAAGCCAGTCACTTCCTCATTGATTATAGTGTCTAGAATCTCTTTTGATCTTTTTTTTTAAAAAATATGGGCTTTGTCATGTGTTTTCTGGTCTGCTAGCAACAGATTGGGCAATTTTATACATGGACTAGATTATATAGGGAAAAGTGGCTCATGTTAGTTTTTAACCTATCTACATATTTTTTTCCCACCAAGCATGTCATGTTGAGATTTTCACTGATGCAGTCTTACCTGAGCAGGTCACTCCAGCATCTTGTTGGTGAGTACAGTTATGCTTTCCCCATCCATCATGTTTGCAATCCCAAAGAGCAGATTCATTCCCACGACAAGAAACATGATCCATCCAAATGCGTCCAGAACCTGCACTGGAATTAGTCCATCCAGTGGCTTTGATAGAAATTGGACATCCGAGCTGCCTACAAATCACAGAGACCTCCTCCATGCTCCAGCCGTTATTACACACCGTTCCCCACTCTTCCTGGACTTTCACTTCCACTCTACCACTGCACTTGTTTTCACCAGCCATTAACCTCAGTTCCTTCTCTGTTCCTCCTGCAACAACGGGTTAAGACAGCAATTGGGCAAGGTCACAAGGAACAGGTTGAGAATTATTATTCTTTAGATCACTTATTTATCCTTCAAAATCAGATTTGAGAACTGCTCCAGTCCATCTGTGGTGCAATAGGGGAATGTAATTTCATAGGCATTCAAATATAAATGTCAGTATCACAGCCTTCAAAGTAAGCAATGACATATAACCAGTAACGCTAAGTAACACGATACTATATGATATCTTTATTTTATGGCTGGATATTCATAATAGTGGTGATTTATATAATCTCCATGGAGAGTTTGCCAGTTAAATAAGATGCTACAAAATTTTATAAGGATGAGCTACATAAGTTTCTCAAAAATCTTAAAATCAATAGAAAGAAGGCTGATAGTAGATTTATGAGGAAGAAAAGACCAGCTGTAAGAAATTGAACACCCATTTCACACATATATGTGAAACAGCATGAATTTTAAAATAGTAGTTGAAATCTGACTGAAACATCTATTTCAATGAAAATTGAGATTCAGATATTTTCCTATTATTTTGTATCATAAAATAAACCTCTCTCCACTCCTCCTCCCCCCAAATTATATCAGCTGCCTCCTTGGCATTATTTTAGATTAATTTAGGAAGCTGTTTGTTTCATCATCTTGACTTCCCTCAATATGTTTTTAGATAAATGTTGACATTTGAATTTATTAATGTGTTCTTAATATTCCTTTTTGTCTCAAGAATTCTGAATTTTCTTCTCCTCTGTATTCTTCCCCATTTTTCAGCTAGACATTATTCCTAATCTTTAAGTAAAATGCATTTTTTTCCTGTGAGTTTATTTTATCTGGGGGGAGAACCATGCTAATATTTCAGTGTCCCATGGTTATGTTCTTATTGAATGCGTTTAATATATGATCTTTTGTATCCATGGAGATGTTACTTAGTTTTTAGATGCTACTCAGCTTTCAGGAGAATTATTTGCTTTTTAACGATTCTTGTCAGAGTGGGCTAAGGCTGTAAGCAAATTTGGCAAAGTACTCACCAAGAGAACCGATGATGAAACTGGCACTGAGAAGTGAGACCACAACAGTGAAGGGACTCAAGCAGATGAAACATCTTCTACAGTCTGTGAAAAAAGAAACAGGGCAAAAATAGAGTCTTCCCAAAAAGAGACTTTGGAGAAGACGGTTGGTTTCAGAGGCTCAGGATTAACAAAGGAGGTCAACGGAAAATACTTCCTTCTAAACGGCAAGGCAGACAGGAAAAATTCATACCCAGGATCATACAGTCTCAGTGAAATAGCTTTGAAAATGTTCATGTTTAAAGGCAACCTAGGGGCAGACCTTAAAACATGGAAAATTGGAAAAGCATCACTGACACTTAGTAGTGGGCAGGTCTCTGAACAGGCAAAGGGAAGGTCTCCTGAGATTTCTGTATCCCCTGACCTCAGTATTCATCTGCTGATTCCCCCGTCTCTGTGTCCACCTGATCCACACTGCCTGAGGGCAAGTTCCATAAGGAAATGGATTGTATCTATCATGCTTACCATAGTTTCACCAGTCCCTGGCACAGTGCCTGCCAAATAGCTGAACAATACATTGATAGAGTAAAGTGATGATGTTTATGCCTGAAAAACCCAAATATTGGGCCTTATCATCTCTAGATATAGCATAAAACATTCCTTAATGTTGTTATTACTCTCATTTGTCCTTGTGACTCTAAAACAACACTAATTTAAAAGTAAAAATGCTAAATGATTTTAACATGACCATGTAATTCATGAAGTGGATTTCAGCACTCAGAGGTGTTATTCTGAATTTCCTCCAGGTAACCAACTTTCAATCAATATTCATTTCTACAACTATTGATTTCCTACTCAATACAGTTCAGTTAACTTCATTTCTGGATTTTATTTCACCTCAGCAATTTTACAAGATTGATGCCAACTTGGATTCTTCTCTCACATCTTTAATTTTGAATCTGTGGCAGATCAAAGGTGCTGTCATATAAGCTTAATGTCCTTTCCCATCACTTACTCTCCTGATCCCAATAACTTTAAAATCATATCAATTGACTATCAGAATAATTCTATATTCCATTAAAGGGTAAATGTAGAATAAATGAGAAACGTTTACCAGCAGATCCAGAGTCATCACCTGGCACCCTTCTGAATTTGTCCATTCCAAAGTTTTACGATATGAATGATTCCTAAATCTTCTTGTTTTATTCCATAGAAATGTTCTCCTAAAGAAGAGGACTGCCAAGAATTCTGAAAACCACCTCACTCTCACAAAAGTGGGAAAGCTACATATGGAGGTGGAGTCAATACAGAAAGGGAAGTCATTGAAAGAGCTGAGGTTTACTTTCACACTCATGTTTTCTTCAATCTGGGACATGAAACAACCAAAGAAAATTGGGAAACACTTTTAACAGATTTACAAAAAAAATAAATAAATAAAGCCACGGGGGTGGGGGGTGGAATACTCATACTGTTCTGTTTGAATTGAATATTTTTAATTTTTAAATTTTTGTACTAATATATTAGACACATAAAAAGTAGTAATTGTTATGTAGTTACATTATACATTATATTTTAAATACATTACATATTAAAAAACTAAAATAAAACAGGCAAAATATGATTAAATAATTAACATTTTATTGTTATATATACTTTTAATATTATTTCCATCATTGAATGTGCTTAATGAATAATTCTGTGTAGGTTGTCTACAGACAGCATTAATATTTCTTTTTTAATGGGATGGAACACATCAATAGAATTAGCCATGATTATTACTGATCACACAAATGGTGAAACAAAAATTAGCAAAAGATGATTTTAGCTCTATATAACTCAAATTCAAGTAAGGGAAACACATATGACAGCAATAATGAATATAGATTTAAAGCACATGGGGAAAATAATGGACAAAGTGGTCATATCTACTGGGAAAAAGGAAACAGAAAACACTTTCATTATGAGGTGAGGCTTAAACTGTGTCTTAAAAAGTGAGAAGAACTTTTTCAAAAGGATAAAAGACAAAGGGGTTTAAGTCATAAGAAAGAACACATACAAGTGAGTATATGCATGTAAAAATATGGAAACTTGAAAGAACTAATAGTTCCTCATAGCATAAATATTGTTAGATATTAGTGATGGATCATAAATGAAAGAAATATCTCCAGCCTTCCAAGGAGACATTCACTATAATCCAGTCAACAAGGACACACTGGCTTCCTTTCATTTCTTGAGCATGTCAAATCTTTCCCTGTCTCATGATATTTCATATATATTATGTTTTCACTTTGTGCTACCTATCAGTACCTTTCTCTGAGCTAACTCTTACTCATACTCTATTTCTCAGTTAAACATCACTTCATTAGGAAAATAACTCTGACCCTTAGTTACACCAGAAAATATACACTCACAGTAGCCTGTACTTATGAAGATTGTCAATCATACTTTTTTTTTTTTTTTTGAGACAGAGTCTCACTCTGTTGCCCGGGCTAGAGTGAGTGCC
>CM052440.1:79054778-79093820 GCA_028533085.1 Varecia variegata | reverse complement strand
AAAAAAAAAAAGATAAATGACATCCATCACTTTGACCACCAAATCAAGAACTTAAGTTAGATACTAGAAAAAAAAAATTGTTAGAGAGCCAGTATGAACAACCATTCAGGAAATGTTCCAAGATGGTGAGTCTGAATAGAGTATTGCTGGGGACTGATCCTAATTCAGAGTTGAACTCAGCTCTAAATCTTTGTCTACTCCATAAAAAAGAAAAAAAAATTAAAAAGGCAATCTGAAATAGGTAAAATCTAGCAAATGTCTTGGAGGAAATCTCCTGAGTATAATTAGACATTTCAAGATATAAATGGGGAAATCCATGTGTTACTGATATGGATTCTAGGTTTTTACTGTTATATGAAAAACATGTTGATGGCAACACCACCAATTTTCTCAGTTGTTCAGACCAACATTTAGCGGGTAATCCTTGATTCTTTGCCTTCTTCTACACTCCATATCCAATTCTTCAGGAAACTCTATTTGCATGACTTTCAAAAATACATCTACATCCATTACAACCACCCTGATTGGGCTCACAATCATCTCCTGCCTGGAATCCTGCCCCAGCCTCCTAACTACCTTTGCCCCTTCCAAGTATCTATTTTCAACAAGATAACTAGGGTAACCTTTTTTTTTTTCTTTTCTTTTCTCTCTTTTTTTTTTTTTTGTTTTCTGCTATATATTTTATTTTTTTTATTATTTCAGCTTATTATGGGGGTACAAAAGTTCTGGTTAGATATATTGCCCATGTCCCTCCCATTCCCCCGAGTCTGAGCATCAAGTGTGTCCATTCCCCAGACAGTGCACATGGCACTCTTCTTGTAGGTATACACCCATCCCCTCTCCCACCCCCATCCCCCCAAGTCAGAACTTCAAACGTGCCCATTCCCCAGACAATGCACATTGCACTCATCATGTAGGTATACACCCATCCCCCTCCCCCCACCCCCCACCTCTGTCCAATACACAATTGGTGTTATTCCCAAATGTGCACTTAGGTGATGATCAGGGAAACCAATTTTCTGGTGAGTACATGTGGTGCTTATTTTTCCATTCTTGGGATGCTTCACTTAATAGGATGAGTTCCAACTCTATCCAGGAGAACTAAAGAGGTGTCATATCACCGTTATTTCTTATAGCTGAGGGTAACCTTTTTAAATTTATCACATCCCTTGTTTATTCAAACCCTTCAAAGGATCCCTATCTCACTCAGAGTAAAAGCTAACCTACTTAAAACAGTCTGTCTATAGGTGATTAACCAGCCCACACAACCATCACCACTACTCTCCTTACCTCTTGGAATCTACTTTGACTATTTCCCTACTCATTGATTTCCACCCACACTGGCCATCTTGCTGTGCCTCAAGTATGCCAAGCATAGTTCTGCCAAAGGAACTAGTTGTTTCCTTTGCCTTGAACATTGTTCCACCAAATTTTCACCTGGTTAATTTTCTCTTCAAATCTTAACTCAGTCAGCCTCTCAGTGAGTCTTTTCTGTAATTATTTTTTAAAATATTAAATAGTTCCTCCATCCCTATATCTCCATTACTGTATTCATTTTTCTTTTTGTCCATGGAGTTTTCTATAACACACTGTATAGTTTGTTTGTTTGTTTGGACTATTTTTTCCTGGGTGTGAATCTCTCCCCTTCCCCATATCTGACATCTGAATATATGTTCCATGAAGGGGAGAGATTTTGTTTTCTTATATATTCCAAGCACTTAAAAAAATACTTGGTACATATTTTTGAGTAGACTTATGAGAGTCAATTATGACTTTCTAAATTAGTTGATGCCAGGTATTATAGTTATTGCTGTGCATAAACAGCTGTCTCTCTTACTGAACAACTGATGCCATTCATTGGTATTAACAGTTGGTAGGGGATGATGAAGAGAACCATGTAGCACTGCACCATACTCAACTTTTTGGAACATCACTGTAATTTTATTTTGAAATTACTGTCATTAATGATATCCCATGGGACCTTCTTTCAAATGTATCTCAAGAAGCTAGCACTAGTTGAGATATTCTAGGCCCTGTGACAATTCTAGGAATTGTCTTGTGCATAGTTAAATAAATATTTCACTAATGGATAAAATATGAATTAAATGAAGAGTTGTTTCTATAAAGATCAAGTGAGTATTTTGGAAAAATAAGTCACTACACAGGTGTTATTACATTAAATATGAATAGTAAAATTGAAAAATATTTCCAAAAAAATCTTAAAAGTCTAGACAGATCCTACATAGAGATTGCTTGAAAATGCGTTTAAGCTCTGACTCTACTTTAAAGAGTCTGAAACTGGCTATCTTACACAATGCTTTATAGATATAAGATTATTCAAGAATAAAGAGGCAAAACTATAGTCAGTGAAATCAATCAAAAAGAAATAGTTTTTGCCTTATATCAAAAGATCGGAGAATGAAGGTTCATTGACATGTTTTCAATTATGTTTCAGTAAAGGCATTTACATGTTATTTTGAAATGATTTTCTCACACACATTTTTTTCAAACATCTGAGAGTTAAGTTGAAGACATGGCATCATGGGCATGGCATCACGCCCATTTTCTCCTAAATAATTTCTTAAAACAGGCAAGTATTTTTTTGCTTCCTTGTGTTTTTCTAAAAATAACAATACTCTCTCATAAGCATAGAAAAATTATCAAAGTCAGGAGAAATTTACAAAATAAGGAGATTAACATGGCTACAAACTCTTATTTAATTTACAGACTTTAATCAGATTTTGTAAATTTTCTTAATAATATCCTCTGTAGCAAAAGAAAATTCTAGATCATCTGTTGCTTTGATCATTTGGTTAAGTGGTGTCTATCAGTTTTCTCCACTGTGTAAATTTACTATTTTTCCTTTTGTACTTAAGTAGTTTGTGTAAAGATATGCTGACAGCATGTAAATTTCCTTTTTTTTCCACAGCTGCCTAGTCCAATCCATCTAATATAGAGGTTTTCCCAATAAAATCGTACATTTTGTGTTTAGTAATTATTCACATTTTATCATGATTGTGATTATGTTGTTTTGATTTTGCAGCAATAAAAATTATAATAATAACTAAATCCAGAAGAATTCAGGTTGAGCACTTTGAATTCTTCTCATTTATTATATCAGGGGCAAAGAGTGTTGATTAGTTTCACTGCTAGTGAGTTAACTTTGATCCTTTGGTTAAGGCTTCTGTGTATTCTAGGACTGAGTAAATATATCGGGAAACAGGTTCTTACTATATGGTAGAAGAAAGTTACAAATGTAGAATGAGAGAAGTTAGAATGAACCCTGTGATACTGAATTAGCTTTGGAGATATTAGTATGAATTCATGATTTTTAATAGACTGATTGATATATAGAGATAGAAGCATAGATGTCTGTGAATATATGGGTGTGTGAATGTGCATTTAAGTAGCTCTGACAGCTAGAGAGCCTGAAAGCAAAGGCACCCCAGAAGGAAGAAACTCTTGGTTTCTAAATATCATTCCTCACAAAATAAACCAGGCTCCTGGGAGAAATGGCTGATTGCAACACTGGAGGAGAACAAGTACAACTAACTTTATTATTTTTTTACTTCCTTGAAAATTTTTGATTTACTTTGATTTTTAATTCTAGATGACATTTTTTCTCGATTTAGTTATTGATACACAAACAACATAATTATATTGAAATGTTGATGAATAATTATTAAACATAAAAACTATAATTTTATTGGGAAGCATTCTCTAAATTAAATGGATTAGACTTTTAAAAATTGTAGCATGTATTTATAATTGAATGTTATTTATTACTGTAGTCTACAGGATTCAGCATAAATTCCATCATGATTTTTTTATAGCTCAAGATGCTGATAAGTCTTACGCAGATAAACAATGGAAATAGGAGTGGAGGAGTTTTGTTGTAGCAATGCCACTTAACTTCTTGAACCTCTTTTGAGCTATATGATAAAAATCACAGAATAAATTACCACCAATAATTATTATTAATGATCAGTCAGCTAACCACTCTAATGTATGCTCCTTCAATTTTATTGAGTGCAAATAAATGGAAACTACCAACTTTCAAATGTATTTGTCACCTAATCATTAGAGAAATTCTCTTTCTAAACATGTTCCAGTGTCTCATTTTATTTTAATTGACACACCGGAGTTTTCAGCACTCCAGGAAAGGGACACTATAATAAAATTTGAGTAGAAGGAAAAATATATCTTTCTTTTGTAAAATAGTGAAGAATAATTATGATAGGGGAGCTCAGAAGGGAGACATTTTAGTAAAATACATGAAATTGAAGATCTGGACATTGTTTCCCTCTAAGCTATCCTTGCCAGCACAACCTTTGAAAGTTTCAATGTATCACCAGAGATACAGGTACTCAGTCTGAACACTACTGAATTAGAACTTATATGAGGTCTTTTTTGAACTCTAACATTTTACAAAATATGAACTGCAGGAAGTTTGCTACAGTGCAACTTTTTCCAACCATTAGTCCATAAATCACTGGGGTTTGTTACAGCAGTAAAAAGATATTCACATCAGTAAACGAGGCAATAGGATATTTCAATTTCTATTGTTCACAAAAGTTAATAAGAATTAAAATATTTTATGCTTTAAAAGGGAACAGTTTGACAGCCTTCAAGTGGGCATAAATAGCAGTGGAGATTGGAATAAATGGCATGGATTGGAGTTCATCTGGCACAAAGCTAACACTGATGAAAAGTTAGCCATTATTATTATTGCTATTATTTAGATATGGTAAAAATCATTTTACATACCAAAAAATTGAAATTATAATCATTAGTGATTGGAGAATTTTAGCTATGGATGGCCCTGTATTTTCTGTAACTTGATTTAGTTTCCATAAATTTAGATATAATAAAACATAATTTAAAAATAGTTTCTGTATTATATTACAGGGAAAATATAATAATAACAGATGAGTTAATAAAAATTTTATAATTTTTTGAAATCTATAGTTACATTCACAAACTTGCTTTGATAATTGTAAAATATATATTGTTAAATGAATAATAAATATGTATCTTTATTAAGAAAATATAACTTTTATCCAAGCTCATTCTTGTTGGTTAAAAAAAAGGAAACATTTTGTTTGGAATCAGTTTAAAGAGGATATATGAAATAATAATGGTAATAAATTATATTGGGCTACTGTCTCAAGTGATAGCATTCTGACTCCAGCAGGTAATTTGTTCCTCAGGTTAAAAACTTCAAGAGGATGTTCACAGTAGGCATGTTCATCTATAAATATGATCATCTCCTGCTTTTAAAAAAAATTTGTAATAATAAAGCTAGGATTTTACACTTTTCTTATTTCATATATATAAGACTTATGTAAGTTTTGTAGTTGTCTTACCTTAGAATATCTGGAAAGAACTAGAAAGAATATGTATGAGCATTTGACATCTTTGGTCTCAAGATATTAGGACTGTCCATACCACTTAAAGCTATATATATATATATATATATATATACATATACATTTTAATGTAATCCCTATGAAAATTTCAATGGCATTTTTCACTGAAATAGAAAAAAATTCTAAATTTATATGGAACCACAAAAGACCCTGAATAGCCAAAACAATCTTAAGGAAGAAAAACAAAGTTGGAGGCATCACTCTCGCTGATCTCAAATTATATTACAAAACAGTATAATATAGTATAGTATGGTAATGGCATAAAAACAGACATATAGACAGGTGTAATGAAACAGAGAGCCCATAAGTAAATCCAAGCATATATGGTCAGCTAAATTTTGACAAGACTACCAAGAAGACACAATGAGTAAAAGATAGTTTATTCAATAAATAGTGTTGGGAAAACTGGCTATCCACATACAAAAGGATGAAATTGGACCCTTATCTTACACCATACATAAAAATCAACTCAAAATACATTAAATACCTAAATATAAGACCTGAAACCACAAAACTCCTAGAAGAAGGCAAAAGAAAATCTTCTTTATACTGGCCTTGATAAGGATTTTTTGAATATTGCCCCAAAAGCTTGGGCAACAAAAGAAAAATAAACAAGTGGGACTACTTCACACTAAAGACCTTCTGCACAGGGAAGGAAATAATCAACAAAATGGAAAGGCTGCCAATAGATTGGTAGGAAATATCTATGAACCATATATTAGAATTAATATTCAAAATATGTAAGGAACTCATACAATTTGATAGCAAAAGAAACAAATAATCTTATCAAAAAATGGGCAAAGACATCAATACATGAGTGGATTAATAAAATGTGGTATATGAATATCATGGAGTTCTACTCAGCCACAAAAAACAACGGTGATCTAGCACCTCTTGTATTATCTATCCTGGATAGAGCTGGAGCCCATTCTACTAAGTGAAGTATCACAAGAATGGAAAAACAAGCACCATGTGTATTCACCATCAAATTGGCATTAATTGATCAACACTTAAGTGCACATATAGTAATAACATTCATCGGGTGTCAGGCAGATGGAACGGGAGGAGGGGATGGGTATATTCACACCTAATCAGTGCAGTGAGCACTGTCTGGGGGAGGGACACACTTGAAGCTCTGACGTGGTTGGGGCAAAGGCAATATATGTAACCTAAACATTTGTACCCCAGTAATATGCTGAAATAAAAAAAAATTAAAAAAGCATAAAAAAATGGGCAAAGAACCTAACTAGACATTTCTCCAAAGAAGAAATAAAAATGGCCAATACATATATGAAAAGGTGCTCAATATCACTAATCATCAGGTACATGCAAATCAAAACCGCAGCAAGCTATCACCTCACATCTGTTACAATGACTATTATCAAGAAGACAGGAGATAACAATGTTGGTGATAATGTGGAGAAAAAGGAATCATGGTACACTGTTGGTAGGGATGATGATTGCTGCACCCATTATGGAAAACAATATGGAGATTCCTAAAGAGATTAAAAATAGAACTACCATATGACCCAACAGTGCCTTTTCTGGGTATATATCCAAAGGAGATTAAATCACCACCCTGTGAAAATATCTGTGAATCTGTGTTCATCACAGCATTATTCACAATAGCCAAGATATGTACACACATACACACACACAACACAAATACACAATTGAATATTATTCAGCCTTTAAAAAGAAGGTGTTTCTGCCATTTGCAACAATATGGATGAACCTAGAGGACATTATGCTAAGTAAGATAAGCCAGACACAGAAAAAAAATAGACACTGCATGATCTCAGTTATATGTGGAATCTTAAAAAACAATACAAAACTCGAATACATAGAAACAAAGAGCAAAAGGTCAGTAATAGGGGTGGTGTAGTGGTGGGGAAAGTAGGGAGATGGAGGTCAAAGGGTACAAAGTTTCAGTTACATGGGATAAATAAACCTAGAGATCTAATGTGTAGCATGAAGACCATAGTTAACAATATGGCATAGGGTATTGGAAATTTGCTAAGAGAGTAGATTAGGTCCTTTTAACCACATAAAAAGATGAGATATGAGATGATGGATATATTAATTTGTTTGACCAAATCATTTCACTTTGTATACATATATCAAGACATCATATTGTATACCTTAAATATATACAATTTAAAACATTAGGACTCCTTAGATCAATCCAGTGCTCGTAAGTACGTCGTCTGTCAGACAAGTTATCAAGAGCCCACTAGAATGAAATAATATGTCTAAGAGCAAACATCTTAGTTTCTTGCAAGGGTGACATAATCAGCTTCCTCCCATTTTACTGAATACTGTTTGTGTTATTTTTCCTGGTGATGGGAGGTGAAATGAACTGAGAATTGTGAGGAGATTTTGACAATTTTGGAAACTGAACCAAAGGATTTACTTATATGAACATTTGCCAAGATCCACTGCTCAGATCTGTACTTCCGCTCAAGTAATGTTAATTGCCATCACGGGGACAACTACATTACCTACAATTTTGTTATGTGGACTCTGTCTAATTACGTGTTCTGGTATTGGGTATGTAGGGTCATGTCTGATACAGTAACAATCTTCTATTTTATGATTATGTTTATAATTATGTTTATGATTGCCTCATTAATGCCTTATCCCTTTCCTACTCTCTATTCCTGCAGAAATGAAAGGTCTATACGTATACTTACCTGAGAAAACCCGGAAGCCACCATTTTATTGCCTCTGGTTTTGAAGCAACCAATGTGACATCCTTTTGAGGACTATGGTACCAAAAACAGCCATATCTTGTGCAGATGATGGGAAGGAGCTGTAATTTTCGAAGTATGCCATAAATTAAATGTGTTAAAAACCAGACAGTAAGCATCAAATGGCATTTTACTTAAATCCAGTTGTACTAAAGTAAAGGAATATCCTCTAGAAACTGGGATTGTGTGGAGAGCAGTGCCCATCAAACTGTCCTCCAGCTGTGGATAAGAGGAAGTAAACATAAACAAAACATATGTGTGTGTATGTGTCAGTGTATTAAATCCCCTAATCTACTGAATGAAAACAAAAATCAGCATTATACTTATAAAGAATCAAGAGGTAAGAAAAGGACTGTAAACACAAAAGACAATTCCTGAGCAAGGGAAGGTGACAAAAAATTCTTTAGAAGTTTTGTCACCCTCTGTGGCCCCCTATGAGACATTAACAAACAAACATAGGAAGAGAGCAATATAATAGTAAGAATTGGAATGGGGGTTTGGTGACGTTGGAAAGGCTTATAGAACATTAAAAATGTAATAGTATAATTAAAATATATATTATGGGAAGTAAAGAAAATAATTGATAGTACAGAAAAATAAATTTATAAAAAGAAGGTAAATCTGAGAACCTCTGTTAGAGTATTGAGGAGAAAAACAAAAATGACATATAGGGGGCAGAGCTGAATAATGCAACCTAAGAAATAGAGCCCTTCCCTAAGTATAAATCACAATAAATGGGATAAAATAAATGATCAAAAATGTGATTGGAATAATAAAATTTTCTAAATAGAGAAAGATTAATTAAATACATAGATTTAAAAGGATCATTGTATTTTGGGGAAAAATAACAAAAAGAGACTTACACATATTTGGAAACATTTTAAGTACAAAGGAAGAAATTCTGAGGGGAAAAAAGTTAAATTTTAAAAATAGGTAAGCTGTAATTTAAAGGAACGAAATTACACTGGCCTGAGACAGTCTCTGCAACAGGTGACAATAGATATAGAGTAAAGGATTGTTGTGACACAGTAGTCTGGGATCATGACTCAGCTGTCATGTGCAAAGATGCTAGAACCCTTTAGGTATGTAATGTTTTAGAAAATGTGCACTCACACACAATTATTCCAAAATTACTTCAGAAAGAAGAAAAGTGACTAATGAAGAAAGATATGAGAAAGCACAGCAGGGAGGAAAGCGAAGGGACATACAAGAAAACGTGTGTCAGCAGGACTTCCTAGGCATGTCCTTTGGCATCAGCAAAACTGAGTGTGAGAGGAAATGCTGAGATTGCTATTTAGGAGAATTTGTGGTTGAAGTTTTCACCTCTTGCCATGTTCTTCTTCCTTCTCCAGTCCTCCTTCCCTGGCTACTATCTCTAGGGTTAGCAAGGGAAGGAGAAAGTAAGCATGAAGAGGAAGTAAGTTGAGGAGGAATGAGGAAATGTGAGGGCTATGACCTTTTCCTAAACAGGGCAAGGAAGTAAGAACATGAAATTCTGAAGTAAAGCAAAGAAAATGAGGATTTTGACATGTTCAGGAAGGCTCAAATGATTAAGAAGACTATGACTTTGGGTTAAAGGACTATTAATTTTCCATATCAGTTTTTTCTCTGAAGACCATGTCCTGGAATAATATTTGTTTGACCTCACTTCAATGTTACTGGTCCTTACATAGACATGGGGGACAGAAAAGGGATGGTGGCTAGAACTGTATGGAAGATAGGACTAGATTAAAACCTTCAGGTGTTCCATGCTCTAAACACTTTATGGTGATCTTTCATATATGTAATTCAAAATAAAAATGTATTGAGCATGCAAATATAAGTAAGGAAGTCCAACAGAATTCTAGATTATTTCCCAACAATGACTCCTTCAGTGGTTTGTTTTTATTTAAAACGTGAAAAGTTTCCCCCAGTTGCATTTGACGCTATAATTTGGTGACACCCTAAGCACATGTTTGGTCTTTCTATTAGATAAGCCTTCACTGAGGGTGTAGCTCCTGGGGTCTTGTCTGTTCTAAACACCTCTTTGAGTGTGTGGGTGCATGTGTGTACACCTGTGTATCTGTTTCGTCCTTGATTTCTAGCGGTGAAATTCACACATCCTTATTTAGCAACCACTCCTGCTTCATCATTTTGCTCTCTCCAGGATTCCTTTGTTCTTTTTCCATGATCTCTTTTATGTCACTCTCTTATGTTTTCCATTTGATACATTCTGTCCTCTTTGGCACCTCTCATCTTCTCTCTTTCTCAAATAGGTCACACTCCTGTTATTTTATAATATACCTTGAATTTATTCTATACAGCCTCTTTTACCTCTTACTGCACTCTCCTAGACCTACAAAAAACTTGACTTACCTGTGAAGGTAACTTGTTTTCTGCCTCCTTCCCCATATCTATGTCCCAACAAGAGGGATGGCAATGAGTTGGCCTTGTCCTATATTAGTGTTCCTCCATATCATTCCTGCCTATAGAAATAGTGTTAAGGTTAAATAAGGCAATAATTGTAAAATGTTTCCTACACTCTCTGAGACATATTAGGCAAGCTTTAAAACGTAGTTTTGGTTGTTGGCCATGAAGTAGGCTGGGAGAGATTGAGCAGAATATGAGTGTTACATGCCATTAATATTGCCCCAGTTTCATTTCATACACATTTCACACATTGTGTTTATTTTTTTTATTTCAGCATATTAGGGGGGTACAAATTTTTAGGTTACATATACTGCCCTTGTCTTCGCCCCCAGTCAGAGCTTCAAGCATGTCCATCCCCCAGATGGTGTGCATAGCACTCATTATGTATGTATATACCCATCCCCTCCTGCCCACTCCCATCTGCCTGACACCCGATGAATGTTATTATATGTGCACTTAGGTGTTGATCAGTTAAAACCAATTTGATGGTGAGTACATGTGGTGCTTGTTTTTCCATTCTCAGGATACTTCACTTAGTAGAATGGGCTCCAGCTCTATCCAGGATAACATAAGAGACACACATTGTGTTTAAAACAGGTTCTATGGGCAAACTATTAAAAAGAATAATGCTGATTCCCTAGGGGAAGAATTCAAAATTAACATTTACAATGTCAATAACAAAAAAGTGAAATTAAAAACTCATTGAGAGAGAAGGGCTAACTAGAGACATCAGCTGCCAGATCATCACGGAGTGAAGGAAGGATTTCAGATAAAGGAGAGGGGGGAATGGGCATAGTTCAGGTGTATTTTGGGGGGAAAGGTGCCAGAGTCTGCTGGAAATTTCACAGGAAAAAATTGTGAAACAGAACAGGAAGAGAAAATATATTGGCAGAAATCAACCCCAGAGACACTCAGAGTCAGGTGAAGATGGTAGGTGGGGGTTTCATTTCTCCTTTGCTCACACCTGTGGTAGTCAGCGGGCTGCCGAGTTGCTTGGGAGCTTTTCCACCCTCATGAGCCCCAGGACTGCTGCAACCACTGAACTGGGACCTTCTTGAAAATAAAGCATCAGGCTTCCAGTCCCTTCAGGGGCACACCCTGAAGCCACGGCCCAGAGCCAAGGCCATATTGCTCCTCTACCCACAGAGTCCCTTTCTCTACCCCAGGCAGCTCCGGCCCTTTAGTTCTCACATCACCTGTTCCCACACAGACAGTTCCCAATTCCTGTCCAGACTGCGGTGGGCCCCGGAGAATTCGTGTGATTCCAGAGCTTGGACATTTTGTGCAGGCTTCCTTCCAGGGAGAGGGACCAGAAGAGTGGAGGGCTGTCTCTTCTCCACTGAAAGTCTCTTCCTTCCCCATCCCTCTCGCACTCACTGCAGCCGAGAGGGTCAAAAGCGGCACCTCCCCTCTGCTGGTGCACCCTCCAGTCTGAGGTTTCCACAGATAGTGGGGCCCACACTTTTCCCTTGAAGACCTGCAGTGGGCCTAGGAGTGCTCAGTCTGTAAGTTCCCAGCAAGCTGGCACTCCCTGGAGATGCCTGCTGGCAGGCATGCAGGGTGGGTCCCACACCCCCAGGACTGGATTGGGTTGCCTGGGGTCACAGAGGGTAGATTTGAGAACTAAGAGGCAAGGGAGCACGTGTGGACAGAACTGACACGAGAGTGCTGTGTGGGTCCAAGTCGCAGTGCACTGGTGGAGCACCCATCCCCCCACAGGAAAGCCAGGCTTGCAGACTGGGGCGGGTTCTTGGGCAGGGAAGTTCCCAACCTGCAGTGCCATTGCTGGTTAGTTTAGCTAATTTGGGTGCCCATTTGCAACCAGACACTGGAAGGAGATTCACAGGGCAGGGGAGGAGGGAGAAGAGAGAAACTCATTCCCAATAGCCAGTCGGTAAGTTACAGAAGACACTTTCCCCATGAGCAGACTTTCTGGTATGGTGAGACTGCTTCAGCTCCCTTCCCGTGGCATTCCCCAGCGGCCTAGGATCTGACCTTTGATCACTGCTGAGACAGTTCTAACACCTCCCTCTACAGAGCCTGAAGGCAGGCTTGCCCAATCTAGCCCCACCCAGCCAGGCTCATCCTCTAACCTCTGTTGTGGTGGAGAATAAGCAAGCTCCAGGGCCCCTTCCACTGCCTTGGGCCTTCAAGTGTGTCTCCTGAGGGGCTGGAGCCAATTACAGAAAGCAAAGTACAACAGTGCTGTTGGCTCTTTACTACAAGCACCAACTACTGACAGGGAGAACAACTATATAGCCCATTACAACATCTACTGACTCAATCAAACACGGTGTGGCTGATTCTTGCTCACAAGCACCACTCACCATCTCAGAGATTAAGCTGGGGTCCCAGTACAGTTCACACTGCTGGGGGGAGGGGAAGACAACAGAATAGAAGCATCCCACAGTGGCACCACTTTTTAGGAGAAGAATAAGAGTTGCAGGTGGCTGAAGCTGTGAGGAGCCTTCCTCCACCACTGCAGACCTTTGGACTGACTGGGGAGCTGCCTAAAGTCTGTGCAGAGACATTGCACCAGAAAGCAGGCACAGTAAGGATCTGGTGGCTGCTGGTCCTGAGATTCTGCAGCTGATGCCATCCTGAGCTCTCAGGTGCATGGCTCCAGGACTCCTCATGACTTAGCTTTGCAGCAATAGCCTTTGCATTGCCCCTGCCAGGCTGCAGAGGGAACAGGCAGAGCAGATGCTCCCTTGTGCCATGTCCTGTGACTGGGAGCCAAGAATTCCCTCCAGCCCAAAATCTGAGCAGAGGAGGTACCTCAGGCATCACTTTGGAAGCTTTGGGCAGCTTCCTTAGTGGGACCTGGGGGGATAAGACTCCACAGTCCCTGAGCCACTAGAATTGACCCCTGCTCGTACTGCTTGGCACTCACAGTCCCTGAGCCAGCAGAAGAGCCCACTGCATGTGTGGCCCTGCCTCCATGGTCCCCACTTTCAGCTCTGAGGTTCTCTTTCCTTGTGTCCAAGTCTAGGGCTTTGCCCTTGAGGATTCAGGGCCTCTGAAAGACCTGTGACACCACTCCTAAGATTCCAGAGATGTGCCTGGGCCCCAGGCCCTACCCCTGAGTCTCAACCACTGCTGCTAGGCTGGCAGAACCTCCCTGAGGTCCACTGCTTCACCTACGACACCCTAGCCTTAAGCAGTCATTAATCCTGGATCTGGTTCATACAAATGCTCACAGCCTGGTCATCTATGACCACTGCCTAAATGGACTGACCCAGCTGCCACTGTCACCTCCACTGGGTGTCCCCAAACAGAGCAGTCTTCCACAATTATACGTGCCATGGAGAGGGTTGTATCCAGCCCCCAACTGGAATTTCTAATGAGCTGGAGAACAACCCTCCACCCCACATGAAGATAATACAGCACTGACTCCAACAGAGGCAATCACAGGGGAATAGGTCAAAACAGAACAGCTGTTTTAAGGTCTCAGTGCACCTGCCCCTCCCCTGATGGGTCAACATTCCAGAGTAGAACTTGAAAGTTCCATCTAGGAACCACACTTTTTCCTAACTAAACAGGAGTGTTACTAGCAAAGAACATGTGCCCTGCAATTCAAGAGAAGAGGAGCCAGATGAGAAGAAACCAAAAAAAGAACCCTGGCCACATGAAAAGGCAAAATAGTTCAATACGGATCACAATGGAGCTACAGTAGTGAACTCCAACCGCAAGAAAATTGCCAAAATCACAGAAATGGAATTCAGAATATGGATGGCAAATAAGATGAATAGAACTGAAGAGAAAGTTGAAAATCAACAGAAACAAGGCAAAAAAATATTTCAGGAAATCAGTGAAAAAGTTGCTGAAAAGCTAGACAACATAAGAAAGGATATAATAGAACTTAAAGAAATGAAAGAATTATTTAGGGCTGTGGTCTCCAATCCCCAGGCCACAGACTGATACTGGTTGGCAGCCTATTAGGAACTGGGCCACATCACAGCATGAGCTCTGCCTCCCCCAACCCTGTCCATGGAAAAATTGCCTTCCTTGAAATGTAGGAACCCAGCGCATAGCAGGAGGTGAGTGAGTGGTAGGTGAGTGAGCAAAGTTTCATCTATATTTACAGCCACTCCCCATTGCTTGCATCACTGCCTGAGCTCCACCTCATCCCTGTCTGTGGAAAAATTGTCTTCCATGAAACCAGTCCCTGGTGCCAAAAAGGCTGGGGACTGCTGATTTAGAGAATTTCGAAACATAGTGGAAAGCTTCAATAACAGACTAAACTAAGGAGAAGAAAGAATGTCAGAGCTTAAAGACAAGGTTCCTGACCTAACTCAATCACTCAAAGAGGCAGAGAAGAGAATATAAAAGTCTGAGCAATCACTGATAGAAATTTGGGACTATGTGAAGTGAACTAACATATGAATTATAAGTATCCCTGAGGGAGAAGAAAGAGCTAAAAGCCTGGAAAACCTATTTGAGGGAATTGTTGAGGAAAACTTTCCAGAAACTCAGACATACAGATACAAGATGGTCATTGAACCCTGGGAAGATTCATGGCAAATAGGACATCTCCAAGTCTCATAGTCATCAACCTGGCCAAAGTCAAACTGAAGGAGAAAATTCTTCAAGCAGCAAGATAAAAGCAACAACTAACCTACAAAGGAAAACCCATCAGGCTATCTGCAGATGTCTCAGCAGAAACCTTACAATCCAAAAGGGAGCGAGGCCCAATCTTCAATCTTCTTAAACTGAACAACTACAAGCATATATTTCCTTCCCCCTGCCCAAAAGTCCAAAATGACACAGGTATATAATTTAACTTGTGACTTCAAAACTCAAATTACCACGTGGTAAATAATGAGTAAATGTTGAGGAAGAACAGGTGCTATATTTTCATAGTATCAGTACATTTTTAGGCCAACAGATATAACAAATATCTAAATCTATAAACTCCTTATGTACTTATTTACCCTGGGGAAGTCATGAAGAATAAAGTTTGTAAGTACGGTAAATGTTCTCGTTTCTCTATATTACCTTATTGAAGGAATTCACCTCACCTCTGTGGTTGAAATAGTCTTGGTCTTTGAGACTTACGATCATCGTGAAGATACACCTAATAAACAAGTCAGAGATGACTTTAAAGCACGTGGTAAAATAAAGGGAAAATAAAGTTTTGATATGAGAATACAAAGAAACAGTAGCTTAGAGACACAAAATTCCAGAATGAGGCTATGATCAATCAAGGGGGAATTGGAATATAAACTTGTCATAACATTTTTTTCCAAGGTGGTGGATTAGACACTTTTGTACTGTACCTCACCAACTCAGAAGAAGCGAAACAGTGTGTAAAGATTCACACTATGAAATATATCCAAGAAGAAACATAAGAATTCAACAGAAAAGCAAAGAACACTTCAGATCCTGGGGAAGAGAAGTTGGGCAGGCAGCCTGTGTAGTGCAGTCTGGCTGAGAACTGTGAATGAAGCTCCAATATGGGATAGGGGAAGTGAGTATCTCTCTGTGATCCACCTTTACACTAAACAACCATGCACTCCAGGTCATGGGGCCCAACCCATTTCCTGGGACACTGAGTACTTCTCCTAGTTAACAAAGGTCAAGCATATACCCTACTGCCACCACTGCAGCTGGCACTCACCTGCAAGTGCCACCTACTGGCCTGGAGGTTGACCTGCACAGCACATTACAACATCTGCTAACAGATGTGCACAGCATTGAGGAAAAAAGCAGGCTTCTCATGACCTCTGTTACTACCATTACCCATGCCACCTCAGCTACCCAGGAGGCAATGAACCCACTCACCAGTTGGTATGCTGCTACTACAACTAGGATTTGAAAAAGCCAGCACACAAAGGCTATTTATTTATAACCAAGGAAATTATACAGAATTTTCACCACTTAATGGACCCAGAAACAAATCCAAATAACCCTACTCAACATATAGTGTAGTCACATCCTCAAAAGAAAAAAAAGTCTCACCTCAAAAAAAGTAAATACAAAAATAAGTGACTGTTTCTTCAGATGTGAAGAAATCAGAATAACCTGAATGTGTGAAAAATCAAGGTATTATGACACCCCAAAAGATAACACTAACTCTCTCACAATCGATTCTAACTAAAAAGAAATTTCTGCTATGCCAGATAAAGAATTCAAAATATTGATTTTAAAGAAGTTCAATGCGCTGCAAGAGAAATCTGAAAACCAATATAAAGAAATCAAAAAATCAGTTCAGGCTATGAATGAGAAATTTACCAAGGAGATATCTTACAAAAACCAAACAGAACTCCTAGAATTAAAAAATTTATTGAGAAAAAATCGCAGACTAAAAGCAGCCTGCCAGCATGCTGCTTTCAAGGAAAGAAGGGAAAAGTGCAGGCATCTGCCTATGTATGAATTGCTCTTCTTAGAAGGAACATTGTGAAGTCACAGAGAAGCAATAGAAGACATTCAGTGTGGATAAAAAGATGTTGGGGTGATATATTTAACAAGATAAAAGTACATATGGGGAAGAATAAGAGGATAGAACACTGGGTCACCACGCTCACCCTGCTGGTGCAGTGTGAGTTGTGATATGGCCCCCTCCACTGCCAAAGACCTCTACCTGGTCAGATTGGAGACCTGACTGGAGTCCGCGCAGAGTCATTGCACCAGACAACAGGTGTGGTGGGGATAGGGCAGTAGCTAAAGCCTATGCTTTTGGATGCATGTCTCAGGTCAGCACTGGGCTGGGGAGGGAGTGCACTAACTGGAGCCTCCCCTTAGCTGTACTCTGTGACTGGAAGCCAAACTCCCCTCCCCTACAGTGCAATGGAATCTGAGCATGGGATTTGACTAGGGGACAGCAGACTCCAACCTGCGAGACTTTGGGCTTTGGAAGACTGCTTCAGTGGGTCCTGGGGGGTGAACAGAACATTGCAGTCCCTGAGCTGCTGGAACTGACCTCCACCTTTATGACTTTGTATCCATACAGTCCTTGAGCCTTTGAAAAAACCTGCCACTTGCTTGGCCTGACTCCACCTTCTAAGGCTCAGTTGCCTCCTTGCTGCTTGGCTCTGACCCATCCCTCCAGGTTGGATCAGCCCCACCGTCCCATGGCCCTACTTCTGCCTCTGAGTCCCTGCTCAGAAGCCTTGCTTTGGGCTCCCCCTCAGTCCCAGCTCTGAGGCTCTCATGCCAGAACCTGAGCCTCACTCCACATTTGTACCTCCAGAGCTCTTGCCAGGCACAAGACATAATCCCTAAGACTCCAGCACTGCCCCTGAGCCCTAAGATCCCACCCCACAGCCTCTGCCACCACTTCTGGATCAGAGTAACTGCTACAAAGTCCAACACCCCACCAGGGACTACCCCCAGCCTGAAGCCAGTACACCATGACCTGGTTCAAGCAAATGCCCTCAGCCTGGGAACCCGTGACTACTACCTAGATAGCCTCACTTGGTTGCTACTGTCACCTCTGCATGGAGACCCTGGGTAGAGTAATACCCACAACACCAGGCTCAGTGAAGAGGGTCTCACCCAGCTCCAACTCAAACATCCTATAACTATCTGGTGAACAACCCAACAACCAGCACAAATAGCACAGGCTTGAACAGAGTCATTCCATAGATGAACAGAACAAATCAGAACAGCTACATTATAGGCTTCTAGTGCACAAGCCCCTCCTCTGCTGCATCAACAATCCAGAGTAGGGGGAAAAAATAAGTGCCATCTATCGACTTCCACTTCTTCTAATTGAGCAGGAGAGTTGCCAGCAAAGAATAGGTGCCCTGCAAACCTATTAGCCCTGAGTTAGGAAAAGAAGTTCCAGATGAAAAGAAACCAGCAAAAGAACCCTGGCTACCTGAAAAATAAAAACAGATTGACATTCCAAAGGGATCACAAGAGAACGACAGTAGTGAACTCCAACTACAAGAAAATTGTTAAAATGACAGAAATGGAATTTAGAATATGTTTGGCTAATAAGATGGAATTGAAGAGAAAGTTGAAAACCAACAAAGAAGCCAAAAAATTTTACATAAAATTAATGAAAAAGTCACTAAAGACCTAGACAACATAAGGAAGGATATAAAAGAATGTAAAGAAATAAAGGAGTCATTTAGGGAATTTCAAAACAGACCAAAAAGCTTCAACAACAGATTAAACCAAGTAGAATAATAAATATCAGAGCTTGAAGACAAGGCTCTCCAACTAACCCAGTCATTTAAAGAGACAGAGAAGAGAACATAAAAAGGGGAAACAATCATGTAGAGAGATAATGGGAGTATGTGAAGTGAACTAACATACTAATTATATGTATCCCTGAGGGAGAAAACAAAAAGAGCTAAAAGCATGGAAAATCTATTTGAGGGAATTATTTAAGAAAACTTTCCTGGCATCATCAGAGATCCAGACATCCAGATACAAGATGGCCATTGAACACCAGGAAAATTCATGGCAAATAGGACATTCTAAGATATATAGTAATCAACCTGGCCAAAGTCAAAATGAAAGAGAAAATTCTACAAGCAGCCAATGTAAGCAACAACTGATTACAAGGGAAAACCCACCAGGATAACAACAGACTTCTCAGCAGAAAGCTTACAAGCCAGAAGGGAGTGGGGCCACATTTCAATCTTAAACTGAACAACTACCAGCCTAGAATTTTGTATCCTGCAAAACTAAGTTTCACAATTGATAGAGAAATTAAGTCATTTCCAGACAAGCAAACACTGAGAGAATTTGCCATGACCAGACTTTCCATGCAGGAAATACTCAGAACTGTATTATACATAAATCAGCAAAATAGATACCAATGAGTGAAAAGCCATCCAAAATAGATAAAGCTCATAACTCCTATAAAACAATAAGAACACAAGACGAAAAATGAAGAAACAAGGTACTAGCCAATATGATGTGTAGAACAGCATTACACATATTAATTCTATCTCTTAATGTTAACAGTTTAAATGCACCATTCAAAAGACATAGGCTGGCCGAATGGATGAAAAAACACCATCCAAGTATCTGATGTCTCCAGGAGACACATTTAAACCACAAGGATTCAAAAAGTCTCAAAGGGCTGGGTGCAGTGGCTCACGCCTGTAATCCTGGCACTCTGGGAGGCCGAGGCAGATGGATCACTTGAGGTCAAGAGTTCGATACCAGCCTGAGCAAGAGTGAGACCCCGTCTCTACTAAAAATAGAAAGAAATTAGCGGGCCAACTAAAACTATACAGAAAAAATTAGCCGGGCATGGTGGCGCATGCCTGTAGTTCCAGCTACGTGGGAGGCTGAGGCAGTAGGATCACTTGAGCCCAGGAGTTTGAGGTTGATGTGAGCTAGGCTG
Source organism: Varecia variegata (assembly GCA_028533085.1). Classification (NCBI taxonomy): domain Eukaryota; kingdom Metazoa; phylum Chordata; class Mammalia; order Primates; family Lemuridae; genus Varecia; species Varecia variegata. Next base: position 79,073,925 of record CM052440.1, on the reverse strand, counting down.
ATGCCACAGCACTCACTCTAGCCTGGGCAACAAAGCAAGACTCTGTCTCAAAAAAAAAAAAAAAAAAGAATCCAAAAAGTCTCAAAGTGAAAGGATAGAAAATAATTCCATGCAAATGGAAATCAAAGGAGCAGGTGCAGCCATTTGCATATCAGACAAAATGGACTTTAAATCAATAACAGTAAAGAAAGATAAAGATGATCACTGTATAATGACAAAAGGAGCAATTCAACAAGATGACAACAATCATAAATATACATGTACCTAACACAAGAGCACCAAGATACATAAAACAATTTCTACTAGAGTTAGGGAAGGAAATAAATAATAGCTTCATAATTGCTGGGGACTTTTTCAATACCCCACTAACAGAGCTGGACAGATCATCAAAGCAAAAAACAAATAAATAAAACTGGACTTAAATGGGGCCCTAGAACAAATGTACCTAACACATATTTACAGAACATTCTACAGAAAAACTACTGGATATACATTCTTCCTGTCAGAACATGGGACATTTTCCAAGACATATTATATCTTAGGCCATAAAACATGTCTCAACAAATTAAAAAAACCAAAATCATACCATGTATCTTCTCAGACCATAGTTGATTAAAATTAGAAATCAATTCTAAAAGTAATACTCAATTCTACATAAAATCATGGAAATTAAACAACCTTCTGCAGAACAATTATTGGGTCAATAATGAAATTAAGATGGAAATTAAAAGATTCCTTGAATGAAAAAGGAGACACAAGCAATAAAATCTATGGCACGTGACAAAAGTATGCCTAAGGGAAACATTCATAGCCTTAAATGCCAACATCCAAAAGTTACAAAGATCACAAATTAACAACCTAATTTCACATCTCAAGAAACCAGAAAGGGAGGAGCAAACCAAACAAACAGAGAGCAGAAGAAAACAAATAACAAATGTCAGAGCAGAACTAAATGAAATGGAAAAAGTAGTACAAAAGGTCAGTGAAATAAAAAGTTGGCTCTTTGATAAGGTAAACAAGATTGATAGAGCTCTTGCTAGATTAACTGACAATAGAAAAAAAGGATGCAAATAACTAAATCAGAAATGAAAAAGAATATATTAAAAGTGATACCAAGAAATACAAAACATCATGAAAACTACAAAAATCTCTACACACATAAACCAGAAAACCTAGAAAAAATGAACATATTTCTGGAAACACACAGCCTTCCAAGCTTCATTCAGGAAGAAATACGACTTCTGAATAGACCAAAAATGAGCAATGATGTTGGAGCAATAAGAAAAGTCCTCCAGCAACAAAAAAGCCCTAGACCAGATATATTCACAGCTGAATTTGACCATACCTACAAAGAAGAACTGGTAACAATACTGCAGGTATTATTCCATAACATTGAGAAAAAGGGAATCCTTTGCAACTCATTCTATTAAGCCAGTGTCACCTTGATACCAAAGCCAGATGACATGATAAAAAAAGAAAACTATAGACCAATACCCAATATGAATATAGATGCAAAAATCCTCAATAAAATACTAACAAACTGAATTCAACAGCACATCAAAAAAATAATCCACCGTGATAAAGTGGGCTTCGTCTCAAGAATGCAAGGATGGTTCAACATATGTAAATCAATAAATGTGATTCAACAAATAAACAGAGCAGAAACAAAGACTGTATAATCATCTCAATAGATGCAGACAAAGCATTTGATAAAATCTAGCATGCTTTCATAATAAAACCCTCAACAAACTAGGCATAGAGGGAACATATCTGAAAATTATAAAAGCCATATATGACAAACCCACAGCCATCATCATACTGAATGGGGAAAAGTTGAAAGCATTCCCCCTAAAAACTGGAATAATACAAGGGTGCTCACTGTCACTTCTTCTATTTAAAATAGTGCTGGAAGCCCTAGCCAGAGCAATCAGACAACAGAAATCAAAAAGGGGTATGGAATCAGGAAAGAGAAAGTCAAACTATTGCTTTTTGCTGATGATATGATCCTGTATCTAGACAACCCCAAAACCCCACCAGGAGACTCCTGGGATTAATAAATAAATTCATCAAAGTCTTAGCATATAAAATCAATGTACACAAATCAGTAGCATACCTATATACCAATAACAGTAAAGCTGAGAATCAAATCAAAGACTCAATACCATTCATAATAGCTACAAAGAAAATAAAATACCTAGAAATATACTTAACTAAGGAGGTAAAAAAAAATCTCTACAGGAAAACTACGAAACTAAAGAAAGAAAAAGCAGGGGACAAAATCACATGGAGAAACATATTATGCTCATGGCTCAGTAGAGTCAACATTGTTAAAATATCCATGCTACCCAAAGTGATTTATAAATTCAATACAATCCCTATGAAAATACCAATAACATATTTCACAGATCTAGAAAAATAACTCTATTCTTCATTTAGAACCATAAAACAGCCCAAATAGCCAAAGCAATCCTAAGCAAAATGAGCAAAGCTGGAAGCATCACAGTACCAGACTTCAAACTATACTACAAGGCTGTAGTAACCAAAACCACATGATATCATTACAAAAATAGAGACATAGACCAATGGAACAGACCAGGGAACCCAGATATAAAACCATCTACCTACAGCCAACTGATCTTTGATGAAGATCAAAGACAACAATGCACACTGGGGAAAAGAATCCCTATTTAATAAATGGTGCTGGGAAAATTGGATAGCCACATGCAGACGAATGAAACAGTACCCTTATCTATCACAACTCACAAAAATTCATTCACGATGGATGAAATACTTAAATGCAAGTCATGAAACCATAAGAATTCTCAAAGAAAATGTAGGAAATTGCCTTCTAAACATCAGTCTAGGCAAAGAATTTATAACTAAGACCCTAATGGCAATTATAGTAGCAAAAAAATAAATAAATAGGACTTTATAAAATTAAAAAGCTTCTGCACAGCTAAGAAAACAATCAACAGAGCAAACAGATGACCTACAAAATCAGAGAAACTGTGTGCAATCTGTACATCTCATAAAGGGCTAATATCTAGAATCCACAAAGAACTCAAATCAGTAAGAGAAAAATTAAAAATTAACAATCCCATTAAAAAGTGGGAAAAAGTAATGAACAGAAGTTTTTCAAAAGATGATAGATGCATGGGCAACAAATATGAAAAAATGTTCAACATCACAAATCATCAGGGAAATGCAAATTAAAACCACAATGAGATTTCATCTTACTCCTTTTAGAATGGCTTTATTAAAAATTCCCAAAACAATAGATACTGGCATGGATGCAGAGAGAAAGGAATGCTTATACACTGTTGGTGGCACTGCAAATTAGTACAGCTTCTATGGGAAGCAGTATGAAGACTTCTCAAAGAACTAAAATTTGACCTACTATTTAATCAAGCAATCCCACTACCCAAAGGTAAAGAAGTCATTGTATCAAAGACACTGGCACTCAAATGTTTATTGCAGCACAATTCACAATTACAAGATGTGGAATCACCCCAAGTGCCCACCAATTCATGAGTGGATTAACAAAATGAATATATGTATACCGTGGAGTACTACTCAGCCATAAAAAGGAATGAATTAATGCTTTTTGAAACAATTTGGAAGGAAACGGAGACCATTATCCTAAGTGAAGTGTCTCAATAATGGAAACAAAAACACTACATGTACTCTCTAATAAATTGGAACTAACTGCTGGGCACACAACAGAAAGTAAAAGTCTTTGGAAATCAAGCAGGGGGAGAGAGGAGGAGGGGAAGGGAAAAGAGCCATCTAACAGTACAATGCACACTATTGAGGTGATGGGCACATTTATAGCCCTGACTCAAGCCATGTATCAAAAACATTTGTACCCCCTTAATGTTTTGAAATTAAAAAAAAGAAAAATAATAAAAAAAATTTAAAAAGAAAATTAAAAAATTATTGAAGAAATTACAAAATTTAGTTGAAAGATTCAACAAGAGACTAGAGCAATCAGTAGAGATAATCTCAGCACATGAAGACAGGTTTTCTGAATTAATCCAGTAAGACAAAAACAAATAAAAATAATTAAAAAGAATGAAGAAATGCTTCAAGAAACATGGGACTACATAAAGTGACAAAAGTTATGAATAATCAGTATTCCCAAGGGAGAAAAAAAAGCAAAAAGTTTAGAAGAACTAAGGAAATAACTAATGAAAACTTTCCTAGTCTACTAAGAGATTTTTGACACTCATATACAAGAGGTCAAACAAATATCAGGAAATTACATTCCAAGATGAACATATAATAGGTTGTCTAAAGTCAATGTGAGGGAAAAAATACAAAATTAGCAAGAGAAAAGCATCTAGTCACCTATAAGGAAACCCCAATACAGTAAAAGCAGACTTCTCAGTGGAAACTTTACAAGCCAAAAGATATTGAGATCTTATTTTCAGAGTGCTTAAAGAAAAAAACTGCCTGCCACAAATTTTATATCTTGCCAGAATAGGCTTCATAAATAAAGGAGAAATAAAATCTTTCCCAACAAGGAAATTCTGAGGAAAGTTGCCACCACTAGATCATCTCTACAAGACATGATTAGAGAAGTTCTAAATATGGAAATAAAATGTCAATATTCACCATCATAAAACTAACAAAAGTATGAAACTCACAGGTCTCGTAAAACAATCACACAAAGGAGGAAGAGAAAGAAATCAAAAGACAATATAACAAAACTCCACTGAAACACAAAGACAAAGAGAAAAAATGAAACAAAGAATCTACAAAACAGGAGGAGACAAGATGGCTGACTAGAGACATAGTTTGTCAGACTGTCCCAGCTGAAGGATACAAGGATGGACGGAGGAGAGCAGAGAACAATTGCGGCTCAAGTGTGGACCACAGGGAGAGAAACAGCACAGGCATACGGGCACCCCACCAAGAAGAGCTGTGATGCTTAGAAAGAGAAATAGAGAGAAGAGTGGAAATGGTGGCAATCAAATCAGAGAGGCCCAGAGCCCCATGAAAAAGGTAACGGGGCTCCTCTCCCCCACGTGAGTGACTCCAGTGAGCAGCGGGACACAAAACTCTCACCCCCCAGGAGAGTGCCACGAGAGACCAGAGAGCTGGCATTCTTACATCTAGACACCTCCTCTATACCTCCTCCATTTCTGACATCACACAAAGTAATTTTGGCTCAAGCCAGCTTATAGTCCATGGCTCCTCCCCACCAGAGCTACCATGAGGGTGATCTGTGTTGAGAAGCCTGTTTCTCTGCGGCAGGGATGCATTCCTGGCTGAGCCTGCCACTGAGAGTGAAGCCGCCACTGTGGCATTTCACAGGATCATCTGCTAGATGGACGGACATGACTCAGTGCCCCCTGGACATGAGTGGTACAGGAAGACCATGGATCCTCCCCCCCATAGCAACCACGAGAGTACTCAGTGCTGGGAGGCCTATTTCTCTGCAATGGGGGGCTCATTCCCAGTCAAGCCTGCAACTTAGGGTGGAGCCACTACAGTGGCATTTCACAGGATTACCTAATGGTGGCTTGTACAGGCAGGCAGGACTTGAAGCCCCTTGAACAAAAGAGCAGTACAGGGAGACCATGACCCTTCCCCCCCACAGAGCAACTGTGAGAGTGCTCAGTGCTAAAAAGCCTGTTTCTCTGTGGTAGGGGTGCATTCTGGGCCTAGCCCACAATTGAGAGTGAAGCTGCCACAGGGGAATAACCTGAGAGGTTCATCAAACCTGCTAAAGCATGGCAGAGGGAACTCAGGACCAGTACTCCTCTCCCTGGCATGGCCAGAGACTGATCTTCAAGAACATAGAGACAGATCCATAAGCCAGCCCTAGCACGCTCAGCTCTGAATTGAGAGGCCTGATGAGAAGGAAACAGTGAAAGAACTCCAGAAATATAAAAAAATCAAAGCAAAGACAAACTCCCAAAAGAAAATAATAACTCCTTACTAATGGATACCAACATAAAAGAAAAGATTAAAATGATAGATGAAGAATTTCAAATGTGGATTATGAGGAAGCTGAATGAAATACAAGAGAAAATAGAAACTGAACACAAAGAAGTCACAAAAATAATGCAGAAAATCAATGAAAAATTCTCTAAAGAAATTGAATCATTAAAGAAAACCCAAAAGAACTTCTAGAAATGAAAAATTCATTCAAGGATTTACAAAACACAGTGGAAAGCCTCAAGAATAGGCTAGATCAGGCAGACGAAAGAATCTCAGAGCTTGAAGATAACAACTTTGAGCTAAACAAATCAGTCAAAGAGAAAGAGCAGAAAACTAAGAAGAACAAAGCCTCCAAGAAATGTGGGATTATGTAAAGAGGCCAAACATAAGAATCATAGGTGCCCCGATGGTGAAGAAGAAAATACACAAAGGTTGGAAAACATATTTGAAGGAATAATCAAGGTAAAATTACTTGGCCTTGCTAGAAATCTAGATATCCAGATACAAGAAGCTGAAGGGACTCTTGGGACATTCATCACAAACAGGCAATCACCATGAACATACTCATTAGACTTGCCAAAGTAAACATGAAAGAGGCACTCCTATGAGTAGTAAGGCAAAAAAAATCAGGTAACATACAAAGGAAAACCTATAGACTAACTGCAGACTTCTCAACTGAGACCTTACAAGCCAGAAGAGATTGGGGCCTCATGCTTAGTCTTATCAAATAGAATAATAGTCAGCCTAGAATTTTGTATCCTGCAAAACCAATGAGGGAGAAATAAAGAACTTCTCAGATAAGCAAAAACTGAGAGAATTTGTCCAGACCAGACCTGCAATGAAAGAAGTATTCAGAACTGCAGTATACATGGATCAACACAATAGACACCCACCAGTGTGTAAAATCACCCACAAGATGAAGATCAGAGCCCAGATACCACAATGGTCCAACAGGTAAAAGATAGTAATAAAGTTCTACTCAACAGGAAGAAGAAAAATGCACCTCACTTATCAATTCTTTTTGTAAATGTGAATGGTTTGAACTCCCCACTGAAGACACATAGGCTGGCCGAATGGATAAAAAATAACAAGCCAAGTATTTACTGTCTCCAGAAAACACATGTAACCAATAGGACTCCTTCATATTTAAAGTGAAAGGGTGGAAAAAAACATTCCATGGAAATGGAAACCAAAAGAAAGCTAGTGTAGCCATTCTTATATTAGATAACATAAACTTCAAATCAACAATAGTAAAAAAAGATAAAGATGGTCATTATATAATGGTAAAGGAAATCATTCAACAATAAGACATAACAATTCTAAATATTTATATACTTAACACAGGAGTTCCCAGACTCATAAGGCAATCCTACATGATCTAAACTAAATGAAAAACAGCAGAATTGTAATAGCTGGGGACTTCAACACCCTACTGACAGAATGGGAGCAATCCTCTAAACAGAAAATAAACAAAGAAACAATGGACTTAAATAAAACTCTAGAATACATGGAACTAACAGACATTTACAGAACATTATACCCCAAAACCACTGAATATACATTATTATCATCAGCTCATAAAACATTCTCTAAGACTGATCACAATACATGGCCACAATATATGTCTCAACAAATTAAAAAAAAAAAAGAAATTATACAATGCTGCTTCTCAGACCAAAGTGGAATAAAATTAGAAATCAACTCCAACAGAAACACTCACCTCTCCACAAAGTCATGAAAACTAAACAACCTACTTCTGAATGATAGTCGGGTCAAGGAGGAAATTAAGATGAAAATCAAAAGATCCTTTGAACTAAATGATAAAAGGAACACAGATATCAAAATCTGAGATACAGCTAAAGCAATCCTGACAGAAAAATTCATAGCCATAAATGCCTACATGCAAAAGACAGAAAGATCACAAATCAACAATCTAATGAATCATCTTGAAGAACTGGAAAATGATCAGCAAACCAATTCCAAATCTAGCAGAAGAAAAGAAATAACAAATACCAGACCAGAACTACACAAAATTGATAATCAAAGAACTACCTAGATGATTAATCAAAAGAAAAGTTGGTGGTTCTTTGAAAAAATAAACAATATTGACACGTCTCTTACTAGATTAACCAGAAGCAGAAAAGAAAGGACTTTAATAAGTTCAATCAGAAATGAAAAAGGAGATACTACAACTGATACCATGGAAATACAAAATGCCATCTCTGAATACTATAAAAATCTCTATGCACAGAAACTTGAAAACGTGGAGGAAATGGACAAATTGTTAGAAACACACAGCCTTCCTAGCCTCAATCAGAAGGAAATAGAATTCCTGAAGAGACCAATATCAAGTAACAAAATTGAAGCAGCAGTAAAAAGTCTTCCAACAAAAAAAGTTCCAGACGAGATGGTTTTACACTCAAATTTTACACTTGAAAATCAGCAAGAACAAATCAAACAGCCCCATTAAAATGTGGGCAGAAGACATGAACAGAAACTTTTCAAGAAAAGATAGACTAATGGCCAAGAAGCATCTGAAACAATGCTCAATATCTCTAATCATCAGGGAAATGCAAATCAAAAACAAAATTAGCTCTCATTTATCTCCAGTGAGAATGATTTTTATCAAAAAGTCCCAAAACAACAAATGTTGGTGTGGATGCAGAGAGATAAGAACACTCACACACTGGAGGTGGGACTGCAAGCTAACTCAACATCTATGGAAAGTAGTATGGAGATACCTCAAAGAACTAAAAGTTGACCTACCATTTGATCCAGCAATCCAACTACTGGGTATTTTTACCCAAAGGGAAAAAAGACATCCTGTAAATAAGACACCTGCACTTGAACGTTTATAGCAGCACAATTCACAATTACAAAGACGTGGAAACAACCCAAATGCCCATCAATACATGAGTGGATTAATAAAATGTGGTATATGCATTCTATGCAGTAGTACTCAGCCATAAAAAAGTGGTGAACTAATACCTCTTGTACTAACCTAGATGGAACTGGAGACCATTCTTCTAAGTGGAGTACCACAAGAATGGAAAAACAAATACCACATGTACTCACCATTATTGGAACCAATCCATCAACATTTATGTGCACATGTGGAAATAATATTCATCAGAAATCAAGCAGTTGTGGGGGAGGAGGGGGAAAGCCACACCTAGTGGGTAAAGTACATGCTATCTGGGGAATCAGCACACTTATAACTTTGACTCAAATGGTATAAAAGCAATTTATGTAACCAAACATTTGTACCTCCATAATATTCTGAAATAAATACATACATACATAAATTTAATATATAACAAAAGAAAAGATGAAGAAAGGAGGAATTCATCCTTTTTTCATTCCTGCCTGCATGGCTGCTTGAGCTGTAAAATTCTCCTGAAACACTATCCAAAAATTGAAGAAGAGGGAACATTTTATGAAGCCAGCATTTTCCTGATACCAAAACTAGAAAAAAGATACTACAAGAACACAACAGAATAATATGCCTGATGACTATTGATATAAAAACCCTCAGCAAAATATAACAAAACTGAATTCAATAGAATATCAAAAGGATTATACATGATGTCCAAGTGGAATTTATTCCTGGAATGCAAGGATGGTTCAACATATGAAAATCAGTGTAATAAACCACATTAACATAATGAAGGACAGAAATGAAATGATTGTCTTAATTAATGCATAAAAAACATTTGATAAAATTCAACATCCTTTCCTAACAAAAACACTCAGCAAACAAAGAACAGAAGAAAAGTAACTCAACATAATAAAGTCTGTATATGAAAAGCCCACAGCTAACATCCTTCGCAGTGGTGAAAAACTGAAAGCTTTCCCTCTAAGATTGAAACAAGGCAAGGATGCCCATTCCCATCACTTATTTTTTTTTTTTTTTGTAGAATTGTGGGCCTTGCTATATTGCCCAGGCTGGTCTCAAACTCCTGGCCTCAAGAAATCCTCCAACCTTGGCCTCCCAAAGTACTGGGGTAACAACCATGAGACACTGCACCCAGCCACTTGTCACTTCTTTTTAACATAGTATTGGAAGTCCTAGCCAGAACAATTAAGCAAGAAAACAAAATAAAAATCATCCAAATCAGAAAGTAAGAAATAAAACTGACTCTGTTCACAGTTGCCATTATCTAATATAGAGAACCCTAAAGATTAAATAAAAAAATACACTTAAAACTAATAAACAAATCTGACAAAGTTGTAGCATACAAAATCAACATACAAAAATCAGTAACATTTCTATACACTAACATCAAACAATCTGAAAAGGAAATTAAGAAAATAATCCCATTTAAAATGATATCAAAAAGAATAAATACTGAGGAATAATCTTAACCAAGGATGCAAAAAGACTTGTACTCTAAAAACTACAAAACATTGATGAAGGAAATAAAAAAAAGACACAAATGAATGGAAATACATCCCATATTCATGGATTGGTAGGATTAATAAAGTTAAAATGTCCATACTACAGATTCAATGTGATCCCTATCAAAATCCCAGTGACATTTTTGCATAAATACAACAAAAATTCTAAAATTTATATGGAATATCAAGGGACCCTGAATAGCCAAAACAATCTTGGAAAAGAAGAACAAAGTTGGATGCTTCACAATTCCTGATTTCAGAGTATATTCCAAAACTGCAAAAATCAAAACAGTATGGTATTAGCATAAAGACAGACACATAGACCAATGAAACAGAATAGAGAGCCCAGAAATAAACCCTCACTTACATGGTCAAATGGTCTCTGACAAGGAGCTAAGACAATACAATGGAGAAAGGATAATCTTTCAACAAATGGTGGTAGGAATACTGGATATCCACAAGGAAGAGAATGAACTTGGACCTTTACATGCCAAGGAATGGAGTTACATCCTTACCTTATATCATACACAGAAATTAACTCAAAATGTTTCAAAGACCTAAACATGAAACCTAAAACTATAAAACTCATAGGAGAAACCATAAGGAAAATTATTCATGACATTGAAATTGGCAATGTACTGGATATAACACCAAAAGCACAGGCAACAAAAGCAAAAACACATAAGAGGCAAAGGTAGGAGAATCCCTTGAGGTCAGGAATTTGAGGCTACAGTGAGCTATCATCACACCACTGCACCCAGTCTGTATGACAGAGTGAGAACCTGTCTACAAAAAAAAATGCAAATTACATCTCTAATAAAGGACTTGTATCTAGAATATATAAAGAATTCTCAGAACTCAATAAGAAAAAAACAATGCAATTTTTAAAAATGGGAAAAAGACTTGAACTAGATACTTCATCAAAGATATGCAGATGGTAAATAGGCACATGAAAAGAAGTTCTGCTGCATTAGTGGTTAGGGAAATGCAAATAAAAACTATACTGAGATTTTACTATGTGTCCATTAGAATGCATAACTTAAAAATTTGACCATACCAAGTGGAGCAACTGGAACTCTCACATATTGTTGTTAGGGATGTAAAGTGGTACAACTAGTTTGCAAAACCATTTGGTAGTCTCTTAAAAGTTAAACATACACCTAAAATTGTATGCATATGACCCAGCCATTCCACTCCTCAGTATTTACCCAAGAAAAGATAATTTAATTGCTGGTGTGATATCCTCCAGTACTCACTTGCCTGACTACAGCAAAAGCTGAAACCTCCTGCTGTGATGTTAACATCAATTGATAATAGAACACCCATCAGCCCAACTTCTTGAATGACTACATGGAGCATAGCTTTATACCACTACTGCTCCTGATCCATGTTTGATATGTAGTGTGAGCAAGAAATACAATTTCTATGGTTTAAACCACTGAGATTTTCCAGTTCTTTGTTGCCGCAGCATAGACCCACCTGCTGAACACAGTTAGTGAGTTGGAATATTTTCAAGCTTCTCACAGCTTTTTTACTGTTTCCTGAGACTAAGTCTGCTTTGCCTCCCTGTATTTTTTTTCTTTTTACCTTCTCTTTCTTACCAATTAAGCTCAAGGCCTCTCACTGGGAACAAATGTGGAAAAGTTGCCAATGAAGAAACATTGGGTAAGAGAAACATATAATTTACTCTCTCCATCTTGTGATTTATTAGAGAACAGGTTAGAGTCAGAGTCCATACCTAGCCATCATTCAAAATCTATCAGTTTTTGATGAAGAGTAAAAATTCCTAAGTATTCAAACCATTTATGCACTAATAATCAATCAGCCTTCCCAAACCCAATATACTACCTCACAGTGAAGTATAGTCTCTTTAAAAAAATAAGGATGTGTAACATGTGAATATTTTCCCCTATTCTGTAGGTGTCTGTTTGCTCTCATGATAGTTAGCTTGGCTGTGCAGAAGCTTTTTATTTTGATCAGGTCCCATTTATTTATTTGTATTGTTGCTCTGATTGCCTTTGGGGTCTTCTTCATAAATTCTTTGCCTAGGTCAATGTCTATAAGAGTTCTTCCAACATTTTCTTCTAGAATTCTTATAGTTTCACACCTTAGGTTTAAGTCTGTTATCCACCATGAGTTGATTTTTGTGAGAGGTGAAATGTGAGGATCCTGTTTCAGTCTTCTACATGTGACTATCCAGTTTTCCCAGCAATTATTTATTGAATAAAGATTCTTTTCCCCAGTGTATGTTTTTGTCTGCTTCATCAAAGATTAGATGGCTATAGGAGGATGGTTTTATAAGGACTAATAACTAGAATCTATATAGAACTCAGGAAAATCAGCCAGAAAAAATCAAACCACCCTATCAAAAAGTGGGCAAAGGACATGAACAGAAACTTTTCAAAAGAAGATAGACTAATGCCTATCAAACATATGAACAAATGCTCAACATCTCTAATCATCAGGGAAAGGCAAATCAAAACCACAATAAGGTATCACATATTCCCAGTGGAAATGGCCTTTATCAAAAAGTCCCAAAACAATAAATGTTGGCGTGGATGCGGAGAGACAGGAACACTCATACACTGCTGGTGGGACTGCAAACCAGTACAACCTCTGTGGAAAGCAATATGGAGATACCTCAAAGAGATACAAGTAGAACTACCATTTGATCCAGCAATCCCATTACTGGACATCTACCCAAAAGAACAAAAGGCATTCTATAAAAAAGACATCTGCACTCGAATGTTTATAGCAGCACAATTCACAATTGCAAAGATGTGGAGACAACCCAAGTGCCCATCAATACATGAATGGATTAATAAAATGTGGCATATATACACCATGGAGTTCTACTCAGCCACAAAAAACAATGGTGATCTAGCACCTCTTGTATTATCCTGGATAGAGCTGGAACTCATTCTACTAAGTGAAGTATCCCAAGAATGGAAAAGCAAGCACCACATGTACTCACCATCAAATTGGTATTAACTGATCAACACTTAAGTGCACATGTAGTAATAACATTCAGCGGGTGCTGGGCAGATTGGGGAGGTGAGGACAGGATGGGTATATACACATGTAATGGGTGCAATGAGCACCGTCTAGGGGATGGACATGCTTGAAGCTCTGACTTGGGTGGGGCAAGGGCAATATATGTAACCTAAACATTTGTACCCCCATAATATGCTGAAATTAAAAAAGAAATAAAGAAATAAAGAAATAAGAAGGGTGACTGGTAGTGAAAATAAATGTAATACTGTTACAGTAAAGATATACAAAAACACAGAGCATTAAGATAGAAGTTTTATTTTTCTGTAAGACTAATAGCATGTCTAGACTGGCGAGATAATTCTTGTCCAAACGGTACTTCAGGGATTCAGGTTCCCTTCATCTTGCAGCTCCACCTTCCCTTCCTAATCCATTCTGGAAAAGAATTAAGCACTAATGTCTAATATATTCATTTTATGTGATGAATTAACTTATTTCCTATGCACATAAAATGATCCTAAGTACTGCCCTTGGGATAATTGAGAAAATGGCTACTCAGATACTTTTCTGAAGGGAGTTCTTTGGGAACCACGTTAAGAAAGGCTGCCTTCATGCATTGTTCTTGTCTCAGTGGTCACAGCAGGGTCATTGCCAGGTCCATGGTCCAGTCCACAGAAAGGGGAATAAAGGAAGACAGGACAAGTGATTTTCTCAGGCAAACAAGGTTGAAGTTGTATTTGTGCAACTACTAACGTATTATGAAGACCTCAATCATGTGGCCACACTTAACGATGAAGAAAACCAGAAAGTGGGGTTTCTACCTGGGTAATCAACTGTCTGGAGGAAGGGGAGAGTGAATATTGGAATATGAGCAACAGTCTACCACAACAGAATTGGAATGGAGGGTTGGGTTACACATGGTGGGAGGTCTTCCATTTGGAAGAAATCTTGCACCGTGATGCCCTCACACTGATTCTATTCACAACTTTCTTGACTCTCTCTAATCCTCTCCTTTTAACTCAATCTAGCAGTCATATCCCGAGAATAACACTTTTTCCTATCACAAACCCAATTATATTTTTCTATTCAGACAAGTTTAAAGATGCTACTGATACATTGAAAACAATAGGCTTTGAGGCAGCTTGCAGGAATTAAGCTGATGTTGTACAGCATCATGTCTAATACCGTCTAATTACGTATTTTACCAACTGATTTTGATTATTGATTGTCTCTCCCAACTAGAATACAAACTCCCTGAAGGCAGGGATTATCGTTTTGTTGTTGTGGCTTATGGCTCTACCCCCAATGCCTAGAACAAAGTTACAATAATAACTAATGGTTATATAGCAGTTACCATGTGCTTTGTAAGTAGGATGACTAAGTAATTTATATTTGAAAATAGGATTCCTTTAGAGTGAAGAGGGAGCCCAATTATAATAATAATTATGCTGGGATAACAAATAAAATCGATACTTTCCCAGACAAACTAGGATACATGAATACTCTGTGTATAACTGTTCTAAGTGTTTTACATACATTTACTCATTTGACCTCCATTACAACACTCGACGTAGTTACTGTTGTTATCCCCATTATAGATAAGAAAACTGTGGCATAGAAAGATTAAGTAACTTAATGAAGGCCACACAGTAGTATTTTGGGAAGCCAGGATTTGAAGCCACAAATCTGGCCTCAGTGCTTATGATCACTCTGATATATGAACTATAAAATATTTGAAACTTAAAGAATGAACTGGACACATCTTCTCTGATATCCTCTGTAGTTTCAAACTTACAACATCAGGATATTAAGAAAAGGGATTATTCAGTCCTTTCCCCCGTGAAGAATAGTGTAGCTATGTGACTCATTGATAGTTCTGTCCAAATGAAAGAAAAACCTGGGAGCGATTTGGAGCTTGTTAGTGTGAGATGGTGTACTTATAGTAGACTTAGATGTTAGCTTATTCCAATGCAAGAAATCTATTCTGGTCATGGATAAATATAAAAACAGATACAGATTAATTGAAAACAATTTTATATTGACTGTATCAAATATTTAGCTTTTTACTGATGCCCATGCAGGCGCCAGCCTGTCTGCGCCTTGGGCCTAGTATCCAGCTCAGAAAGCAAAGTGGAGAGTTTGTCTTCTGGAAACAGTCTCCTCTGAAAAAGCCTCCTCCATGGTGGGCTTTGCTCTGCGCCAGGAATGGGAGGGCAGGGAATGAGGCCTCATGAGTCTGGGTTTCCAATTGATGTCGAGAGAGAAGACAGGAATTGTAAGCAGAAAATTCAGAGTGAGATGTAGTAGCCTCCAGAGCTCATCATGTTAACTCAGCCTGGGCTTCGTGACAGCGGATTCCCTAACAATGAAAAAATAGTTCCAACCTCTCCCCCTCCCGAATATTTACCCTTTTTTTGGATAATATGGACTAGAAGTTTTTCCAAGAAAGTTTGAAGTGTATTATTTGTGACACATTTCTAAGGACATGCACATGATTGTCTCAGGTATAGAACTGATGTAGAGAGAGATGGGAATGAGATAGAGCAAGGAAAATTTATTTTCTTTTGTCTAATTTCTGAGCCTAACATAGTCATTGTCTCAAGATTATAACTGATTTTGTCTAGAAAATTTTGAACAATTTTTAAGGAAATTTTCTCTAGAAACTTTTCTTTCTTAGCCTATGTCCAGATGTCCCAGTGATGAAGATAATGACATACATACATATTCACAGCATTGTGTGTTGACCAATACTCAAAATTATATTTGTCTGGGACCTGCAGAACACTTATGTCTGGCTCAAGAGAAAGCACAAGACACTGATGTTCAATAGTTAATATAACAGGAGACCACAAATTTTAACTTTCCAATATTTTTACTTGAATTATAACCACATTTTTTTCTAGAGCTCGGAAAGAACATAGAAATGAATAATGGGTAACAGTTTGTTTTTGTGTTTTTTTTGAGACAGAATCTCCCTTTGTTGCCCGGGCTAGAGTGAGTGCCATGGCATCAGCCTAGCTCACAGCAACCTCAAACTCCTGGGCACAGGCGATCCTACTGCCTCAGCCTCCCGAGTAGCTGGGACTACAGGCATGCACCACCATGCCCGGCTAATTTTTTCTATATATTTTTAGTTGGCCAGATAATTTCTTTCTATTTTTAGTAGAGACGGGGTCTCGCTCTTGCTCAGGCTGGTCTCGAACTCCTGACCTTGAGCGATCCACCCGCCTTGGCCTCCCAGAGTGCTAGGATTACAGGCGTGAGCCACTGCGCCCGGCCATGGGTAACAGTTTTAGTCCTTTCTCCTCACTGAGGGATCTTAGCAGAGGAAATACAAATGAAAAAACAAAAAGTTGCATTTTCACATGTCACTATAGTTCAAAGTAAAGGAGGACACTATGGTAAATTTTGGCAAGGCCATGAACTTTGAAGTCAGACGCTGCATCTAGGCTATGTGATTTAATGTGTTTCTCTCATTAAACCTCTCTTTCTTCAGCTATAACAATGATGATTAAAAAGTCTATCATGACCATTTTATATTAGCATGTGAGAAGCAAGTGAGAGGAGTGGCTGGTACCAGAATGGGGCAAGCGAGACAGCCAGGGTGCACAACGTAAGGAGGTGCTCATTCTCAGGGTGATGCAAGTGCTGCCTCTGCACACAGGAGCCTCACCCAGAACTGAAGGGAGGACTGCACCTCAGCACATCACCTTGCAGAGCTTGCACTTTGAAGTGAATATAGGAACTGGCTGGGACTTTGATTGCTTACCTTTGCAAGGGAAGGGACAGTATTCTATGTGTGGAGGGAAGAATGAAACAGATATCAGGTTACGAGAAGCATGGACTTTGGCAGGGACTGGCAAGCCATTCCCAGTACCTGTGTTGTCTCCTTCTTGGCACACTTGTAGGTCATATGGTTTTGTCCCTTTGCATTTAGGTGGAGTATGTGACTGTGTTTGGCACAATAGAATGTATGCTGTCCAGTGGAATAGTATGCAACATGAGGCTTCGTCCCTAAAACCTATCACCTGCCCCGTGATACAAACAGTGCAGTGGAGATGTCCCAAGCCCTAGAAGGGAGCAGAACCACAAGATAGAAGGAGCCTTAAAATCTACCTTGTTGGAAGTGATATGTATGTGAAATGTAGTCTTGTAAAAAGTGGTGTCTAGGATGGGCTGCTGGGGACAGAAAGCTAAGGAAATTAGAGAAGTAAAAAGAATTAAATCTTATTATGTTCCCAAAAAAAAAAAACGAGTCTATCATGTCTTTAGCAAAGTTACCAAGGTTAATATAATATCACCAGAAGCACATATCTGCATCAGGAGCCCCCTTACATGGTGTGTGCTGAGAAAAGCACGTTACTTTTGCGGCATCCTTCCCAATAGTCCAAAACCTCAATCCAATAATAAGAAAACCACACCCAAACCCATACTGAGGGGCATTCTACAAAATAACTGATGAGCACACTTCAAAAGTGTCAGAGTCATAAGGACAAGGGAGAAATAAGAAACTGTCACAGATTGCAAGAGGTAAGGACACCTAAATCCAACATGCAATCCTAGATTGAATCCCGAAGCAGAGAAATGGTGGCAAAACTGTTGAGATTTGAATAAGTTCTACATTTACTTAGTACTATTATACCAAGGAAAATTTCTTAAATTCTAATAAATACTTTACTTCTCTGTATGATATTAACATAAAAAGAAGCTGAGTAAAGGGCATATGGGTGCTATTTTGGCAATTCTTTTCTAATTCTAAATTTATCTGTTTTTGAAAGCTTTTTAAAATAAAATATTCTGGGAAATCTGCAGTTTTATTAATATTTTTTTATTTATTTTATTTTATTTATTTATTTATTTATTTTGAGACAGAGTCTCGCTTTGTTGCCCGGGCTAGAGTGAGTGCCGTGGCGTCAGCCTAGCTCACAGTAACCTCAAACTCCTGGGCTTAAGCGATCCTACTGCCTCAGCCTCCCGGGTAGCTGGGACTACAGGCATGCGCCACCATGCCCGGCTAATTTTTTTTCTATATATATTTTAGTTGACCATATAATTTCTTTCTATTTTTAGTAGAGGGGGGCGTCTCGCTCTTGCTCAGGCTGGTCTCGAACTCCTGACCTTGAGCGATCCACCCGCCTCGGCCTCCCAGAGTGCTAGGATTACAGGCGTGAGCCACGGCGCCCAGCCAATATTTTTATTTTTACTCCTCATAATTCAGCTCAATTTGTTACATAAGTGAGCCTAAAAGGCTCTTTTGTTTGTAGTAACTTGTCAGAGTTATTTTGAACTTTCTTTTAACTTTTCTAACCTATTCAGCCTCTTGAGCCAGGCAATAATCAGAACTGCCAGAGGCCTTGGTTTTCTTGACAATCCAAATGAGACTACAACTCCACATCTCAGAACTCTTCTAAAGTTTCATGGTGAGCAGGGACACCAACCTGCCCCTGGAGGTTTGCACAAATCCAGACATATTTTTCACCTATTGCCTCTGTACTAATTGAAGGCAGGTGCAGAGCCAGAGGCCATTAACTTCTCAAGGACTATAATTTCTGTCTGAGAGTAAAAGGAGAGAGAGGTAAAAACAATGTTAATGAATGAACTCAAATGTTTCATCATAGCAATTAGTAACCCAACTTTGGCATCTGGTCTCAATGTGCTATCAGGAGAGTTGTTGCTCAGTGCAATCATAAAGTAGCTAAAGTTTGTTGTAGTCACACCTGCTCCCTGTCACTGTTCTCCTCGTCCACATCTGATGCTTCACCCAAGACCCTCAATCATACCATGCCCATTTTTTTGCTAGGCCCCCGCTAGC
>CM052440.1:79017268-79047740 GCA_028533085.1 Varecia variegata | reverse complement strand
GCAATACTCTCCAGCTCCACCGTTACCGCTAATATAATGTTTGTAAAATTCATACCTAATAAACAATTTAGGACGGTCATGTCTGCTTACAGGTGTTTTTTGTTTTTTGTTAAACTAGTCTTCAGATTGTTTCATGACTGCTTTGTCAAATTATGAAGTTAAAAGTGCAGTAATGTTTGAAGACTATAAGTGATGGTGTATCTTGTTTCTAATAAGATAAGCCTTTTTTTGTCTTTGCTTTATCTGATTAGGGAGTTATATGTCAGTGTTTAAAACATACTGTGTGGTATAATAGGTGTAAAATAAATTCTTTAAAAGAGGAGTGCTACAACTACCCTATAGATTTGTTTGGTGCATGTGGTGAAACCTACAGCTTTACTGGGATGACGGCAATGCTCTGGTTTCTTAATTGGGTTTTGTTTAGAAATTTGTAGGGTGGAAGGAGGATATCCTAACCCTATGTTGTGATCATATGTAGAAAAATGTGCTCTCATGTAGAGCTCACATCTTTAGATTTAATCCAGTGTTCCTGAATCCTCTAGCCACATTAGGGGTAAAAGTGTAGCTGGCTGCTTAAAAGTATGTATCATTCTCAGTCCATTCTTAACCAATCATCTTGGGTCAACCCAGTCCGTAAGGTTACAGGGAAGCATCATCATTGGTGTCAATATAAATTCATGGTTTTCAATCTAACCTTACGTATCTGCGGTTTGTCCCTGATCAAAATACCCTAAAAATCCTTAACTTTTCACAAAGTTGGGCCATCACTTGTGGGCTCACCTTCACTTTAAGCATCCCACCACACGGTGTTGCATTTATGTTTCATGTGTTCAGTGAACTAGGCTAATGTTTCCCAGGGTAAATTTGAGTGTGAGGAAAATACAGAAGAGGGGTTGCTCCATTTCTTCCAAATTCTGGGTTTGCTGACTTAAGAGTGGGTAGTTTGATTTCAAAATCCAATTGATGGTTTCCCTGAACCAATTTTTCTCTAGAGGTTTCAAAAGGCTCAGCTAATCAATTTCCAGAAAATGTTAATAGGCTCATAAAACTTATTGAGACCTAAGACGTAAATTACTTTCTAAAAAAACAAAAAACTATACATTTGGATTTTGTGTAGACGTTGTTTAATGAAAGCAATAAATGTCTATTAAACTAAACAAAAAAAAGATACAGACAGTTCCAGTAGCCCCAAAGCGCCCCTTGTGCTACCCCTTTGTAGTCAACCTCTCCTCCTACCCAAAACGTGACAATTACTTACCCATTCTCCATACTTACAGTTTTGCCTTTTCCAGAATGTCATATAAATGAAATATACAAAATGTAGGCTATTTAGTTGGGCTTCTTTTACTTAACATAATGCATTTAGGATTTATCTATGTAATTGTATGTCTCAAGCATGTTTCTTTTTAGAGCTAAGTGCTATTCCATTGTATGGATACATCACATTGTTTTTTTTTTTAATCCATTCACCAGTGAAGGACATTTTTAATTATATCCAAATTAGGTTATTATTAATAAAACCACTATAAGTACTGTTAACAATCTTGTACGAGTTTTTGTGTGAATATATATTTTTATTTCTCTTGGATAAACACTTTGGAATAAGATTGTAGGGTCATACTATAAATGTATGTTTACTTATAATCCATAGTTGTAATTCTTTATCTGTCATTTCAATATTCTGATTTTAATTGGTTTCCATTGCTAGAGAGCTGGTGCTCCATTTTGGGGGTATCCTTTCACTCTGATTCTTCATACATCCAGAGTTGTTTCACTGATTCCTTCTCATGTGGAGCAGCTGTTGCTTCTTAGTTTTAGATTTTATTTTGTTTAGATAATGTGCCCAGTTTTATCTCTGAGACAAAAACCCTCAACAAACTAGGAAAAGAGGGAAACTATGTCAACATAAGAAAGTCCATATATGAAAAGGCCACTGCTAACATAATACCCAATGGTGAAAAACTGAAAGCTTTTCTACTAAGATGAGGAACAAGACAAGAATGCCCACTCTCACTACTTCTATTCAACATAGTACTGGAAGTCCTCACTATTAAGCAAGTAAAAGAAATAAAAAGCATCCAAAACTGGAAAGGAAGAAGTAAAATTGCCCTTGTATGCAGATGACATGATCTTATATATAGAAAAATTTAAAAGACTCCACAAAAATAACTATTAGAATTAATAAGTGAATTTAGTAAAGTTGCAGGAAACAAAATCAACACACAAAAAGTCAGTTGCATTTTATAAACTAATAACAAACTAACTGAAAAGGAAATTAGGAAAACAAACCCATTTATAATACCACCAAAAAGAATAGAATACATAGGATAAAATTACCTAAGGAAATGGAGGACTTGTACATTGAAAATCATAAAATATTGATGCAAAAAAATTAAGAACACACAAATGGAAAGATATCCCAAGTTCATGAATTTGAAGAATTAATATTATTAAAATATCCATACTACCCAAAGCAATCTATGGATTCAATGCAATCCCTATCAAATATGCCAAAGGCATTTTTTACAGAAATAGAAAAGAACATTTCTAGAATTCAAATGAAACCACAAAAGAATTTGAATAGCCAAAACAATCTTGAAAAGGAAGAACAAAGCTGGAAGCATCATATTTTCTGGTTATAATGTATATTTTTTAAACTACAGTAGTTTAAAAAGTATGGCACCAGCACAAAGACAGACATATAGATAAACAGAAGAGAATAGAGAGCCCAGAAATAAATCCACACATATATTGACAAATTCAACAAGGGTGCCAAGAATACGCAGTGGGAAGGAATAGCCTCTTTAACAGTGGTGTCGGGAAAATTGAATATCCATATGCAAAACAATGATATTAGACCCTTATCTTACACCATACATAAAAATCAACTGAAAATGAGTTAAAGACTTAAATAAAAGACCTGAAACTGTAAAAATCCTAGAAGAAAACACAGGAGAAAAGCTTCATGATACTGTTCTTGGCAATGATTTCATGGATATGACTCCAAAGCACAGTTGACAAAAGTAAAAACAAACTACATCAAACTAAAAACTTCTGTATGGCAAAGGAAACAATCTTCACATGAAAGGGGAACCTATGGAATGGATGAAAATATTTTCAAGCCATGTATGTAATAAGCAGTTAATTTGAAAGATATATAAGAAACTGCTACAACTCAATAGTAAAGAAACCAATAACCCAGTTTAAAAATGGACTGAGGATTTTAATAAACATTTCTCTGAAGAAGACATGCAGTCACCAGGTACATGACAAGATGCTCAACGTTACTAGTCATCAGGAAAATGCAAATTAAAACCACAATGAGATATCACCTCACATCTGTCAGGATAGCTATTAGGAAAAGAAAAAAAGACAACAAGTGTTGGGGAGGATGTGGAGAAACCGGAAATCTTGCATACTGATGGTGGGAATGCATAATGTTGCAGCCTCATGGAAAACAAATGGCAGTTCCTGAAAACTAAAACTACCATATGATGCAGCAATCCCACTTCTGGGTATTTATTGAAAAGAATTGGAATCAGGATCTCAAAGAGATATTGGTACTTCCTGTTCATTGCAGCACTATTCACAATGGACAAAATGCAAAAAACAAGCAAGCAAACAAACAAAAAACCAAAAAAAACCTCTAATATTTGTCGGTGAATAAATGGATTAAAAATGTGTTATATATATATGTGCAACAGAATATTATTCAGCATTAAAAAAGGGGGGAAATCTTGCAATATGCAACAACATGGATGAACCTGGGGGACATTATGCTAAGTGAAATAAGTCAGTCACAGAAAAAAATATTGCATGATTTCACTCCACGAGGTATCTAAAGTAGTCAGACTCATAAAGGCAAAGAATAGCATAATGGCTGCTAGGTGCTGGGAGGAGGAGGGAATGGGGAGTTGCTAATCAATGGGTTTAATATTTTAGTTATGCAAAGTTCCAGTACAACATTGTGCCTATAGATTACAACACTGCATAGTACACTTAAAAATCTGTTAAGATGGTAGATCTCATGTTAAGTATTCATACCACAATAAAAATTTATACACACACACACACAATGGAATCCAAATATTACTATGAAAAATACTAATTCTGTATTATACTGAAGATATTATAATGGAAGTAAGAATAGTAACAGTACTTGCATAACAGTTACAATGTCCTAAGCGATCTACTAAATGATACATAATTATTTAGTTCTCAACAATGTTACAAGTAAATAAGTAGTATTATTTTCACTTTACCATTAAGGAATTTTAGCAGTTTTCTAAATTTATACAGTTAAAGCATTAGAAACAGAATGTGGACCTGAGTCATCTTATGCCTAGACACTTCCCTCTTAGCCACTGAAGTATACTCTCTCTCTTACTGCTGTTTGACAGAAAATATTAAACTTGTTTGGGGAAAAGTCAATAAAAGGATAAAGTATCAGACGAAATCAACTTCTCGCCCTTGTTTCAGCTTACCTTGACAAACCGTCTTCAATAAACTTCTCTGATGTTTTTCACTGCCATTTATGATTCCTCTTCCCAACTCAATTTAGACTATCAAGTCAAGATAATACTCTGACTGACTTTGCTCCTCTTCCATGTTTTATAATCTGATAACCAACAGAATTTATTTAAGCTTTTATATCTGACTCAAAGTATGTTTCAAATTTGAAGTGAAAGTGGAGACCAACTGTGATTGGCCATTCACAGTTGTGCTTATGAACTGGTTTCCTGTACCTGATCCTTACATTTGATCCTGTCTAGTTTCTAACTCTTCCCCTTTTCTGTTCATCATCTCATTTGCAACATTGCTTCATGCCTTGGACTTCAGGCTCAGCTCCATTTCCTCAGCAATGGCCTTGCTTCCCCTCCTTCTAGTTCTCTGCCCCACCTGCACTGTTTCTGGCTTCCTTGAGGAAATATCTCTTTTGGTTTAGTTGGACCCCTGGACTCACTACCACAAACAATATATTCATCAGAATCTTACTACAAAAAGTAATTTCCCACTGTGGCTACCTTACCTAGAGCATCACACCCCAACCACATAACCGTTTCTAATTTTACAAACTCCATGAACTTGGAGTCTATTGTCTCTAATCAAGCATAACATAGATTTTAGATATATTGGCTTTACAGTTTTCATGTCCACAATG
Source organism: Varecia variegata (assembly GCA_028533085.1). Lineage (NCBI taxonomy): Eukaryota > Metazoa > Chordata > Mammalia > Primates > Lemuridae > Varecia > Varecia variegata. Next base: position 79,042,579 of record CM052440.1, on the reverse strand, counting down.
GATTAGACATAGCAGATCTAAAGATGTTGAAGGGAAAAAGAAAAACTCCACGAAGTGATATCAGTGAAAACAAAGCCAACAGTAGCAAGAAATCAAAATATACAACTTCTCAATGTGGAATTAAATAGTGAAGGGGAAACAATCATTTACATGTCATTATTCACTTCACTGTGTTTCTAATGGTATACAGAAATGGTCATTTACAACGACTCTGAGTGGTTAAGAAATATCAGATTATATTTAGCATATTCTGATTGAGAAAGAATGAAAATAAATATTATTTTTAGAAAGATGTTCAACAAATGTAATAAAAGCACCAAAACAAAATAAAAAATATCCTTAAAAACACCTTATAACAGTATATGAAAAATTCACCTTAAGCAAAAACTTCAGCATCTGAAAACAGGAAAGAGAATGAGAAATAGAAACGCATCCCATGGCATCTGGGAGCTAACCTGACACTATTCCATGGTCTTTTGCAGAACAGAAAAATTCACAGAACGTCAACCTCACACAAGACCACCCTGAACCCATAATGGAGCGCAATAAGAGCAAGACCATCCGATAGTCATGAACACACAGCAAATGTGAAAGCAGAAATATGTTCCAGCCACCAAAGTGACCACACCTCTCCGTACACTGGCTAAAATGAGTGACCACGGTTTCTTTACCAAATAAAACTTGAGCCTCTCTCTAGTTTTCCTTTCTCCTAGAAGATATTTATTAAGATACCCAATGGTAGAGTTATTCCCATTTCCTGACAGCATCTGCCTTAGTTAGGGTTCTCCAGAGAAACAGCACCAACAGACTATCCAGAGACGCAGATAAGGAGATTTATTAGGCAGATTGACTCATTGATTACGGGCCCTCAACAGATGGGATGACGCCCACCCACACTGGTGAGGGCAGGTCTTCTTCACTCAGTCCACTGATTCAAATGCTAATCTCTTCTAGAAACACCCTCACAGACACACCAAAAATAGTGTTTACCAGCTGTCTGGCCATCGCTTCACTCAGTCAAGGTGACATAAAATTACCCATCACAGCAGCACCAATCCAGAGCAAATCCCTGCTTCCTTACCTCCTCCCAGACCACCTAACACAAGCCCAAATCCTATCATATATCATTTCCAACACCCTCTTCTGAAGCACCACAAGGTTCCCGATGGTGTGCATCTTCCATCTCTGCAAAGAGAAATCAACACCACTTGTTTCACTACAGATGCGTTTCTGGTGGTTCTCGAATGAAGACATTGACAGAAGGCAATGTGGCACAATGGTTAAACACTGCTCTCATTGGAATCCTTGCTTTGCCAATCAACAGCCATGTAAATTCAACTCTCTCAACCTCAGTTCCCTTTATTTGTAAAGTAACAATAAAAAAAATACATTATTTAGGAGGTTGTATTGATGATTCAATGAAATGACATAGGAGTAACTGTTAGCTTATTTTAGCTGTAAGAAGTAAGAGTGCCTAACACAAATTGGCTTCAAACATAAATTTTAAAAATTGTTTAAAATTTATCTCACCTTATGTCAGTTGTAGATGGTCTGAGGATTCATTGAGTAGCCCACTGATGTCAAAGGAATCCAAGTGCTTCAATCTTTCCACTCTAAGTTCCCCCTGTGTCCTGAGCACAGCCACTCATGGCTGCAAGATGGTGTGGCCTGTCCAGGTGTCATGCCTTCAACACTTCTGTCTTCAAAACCATGAAGTAAGGAGGACAGAAGCCATCTCTTACATCTCCCTGATTCAGGCAGGGACAAACCCTTTTTCAGAATTTCTATGGATAGATCTTCCACTTTTGTGAGAGGCAATACTGTGCTAGGCTACGAGCTGGGATTCTAGAGCTACACTGTCTGAGATGGAATCCTGGCTCTGCCACTGACCAGCTATGTGACCAAGACAAGTTACTCAGCCTCTCTATGTGTTAGTTTCTAAACTATAAAATGGGAATGGGCCGGGCGTGGTGGCTCACGCCTGTAATCCTAGCACTTGGGAGGCCGAGGCGGGCGGATTGTTTGAGCTCAGGAGTTCGAGACCAGCCTGAGCAAGAGAGAGACCCCGTCTCTACTAAAAAATAGAAAGAAATTATCTGGCCAACTAAAATATATATAGAAAAAATTAGCCGGACATGGTGGTGCATGCCTGTAGTCCCAGCTACTCGGGAGGCTGAGGCAGTAGGATCACTCAAGCCCAGGCGTTTGAGGTTGCTGTGAGCTAGGCTGATGCCACGGCACTCAGTCTAGCCCGGGCAACAGAGTGAGACTCTGTCTCAAAAAAAATAAATAAATAAATAAAATAAAATAAAATAAAATAAAATAAAATGGGAATAACTGTGTCTACATAGAGAATTAGTATGAAGATTAATTACTTTTAAATATATATGTCTGTATGTGTGTGAGAGAGAGTGCTTCAAACAGCGTCACACACATAGCAAGTGTATGCAGGTGCTAATTCTTATGATGTGCTGCGCCACATGGTCATTCACACTTACAAGGGAGTCTGTGATGAAAGTATCTGGCCTTGTAGCCTCTATCTCAGAAGGCAGGCTATGCTAGCAAAGACATGAAAATAAAGAGACTCTTGCATCGTCCACCAACAGTGGGCGCCACTATATGTAGAGTGTTTTGAAGAGTCCTTAGCACAGAGTAAGTTCCAATAAATAATTTCTATTATTTGTAATAAAATTCTGCTCTCATCAAATGGCACATACTCTGAGATAGGTGAGTATGTAATAAATAGATCTCCAAATCCAACAATGTTAATTCATGTGCATCTTCATGGTGTGACCAGCCACATTCCTACACCACCCTGAAGACTCCATGGACTCCACTGACTACAATAGGAGATGACACTAGACATAAAAGTGATTCTGGGCAGAGGCTTACGCCCAGACTGTGGAGATGTGTCTTCACAGGCCATGCATCTGCCACACTGACCCCTACGTTGCAGGAGTAAATGGCCCACAGTGGTATCCACTGAGGGCAGAAATAGAGCAGCTTTTTCTGTCAGTCATCTTATCTGTGTTGGTCTGTGTATTCAATTGAATTTCTGAATTTTTCTTTCTCTCACTATTTAGACAGCTTGCTCAACAAATTTCTGAACAAATTCCCATGGTCCAGACTCCAGAACATCAGACGGTTGTCTTGAGCTTCAGGCTCTGATTAGCTGATTTCACAGAACTATTTTATTCATTTAAAATCAAAAAAAGAGTAGCATGCTAAGATGGAAAGAACACTTGGCCATCTAGAGTTATCACTTCTAGCCATATCTGGACCAAGAATTAAATTTGTGATTAGGTAAGCCAATAATTATTCTTTTCTTTCTTTTTATTTATTTATTTTATTTTTTATTTCAACTTATTATTGGGGTACAAAAGTTCAGGTTATATATATTGCCCATGCCCCCCATCCCCCCGAGTCAGAGCTTCAAGCGTGTCCATTTGCTTCTTTATTTTTAAGATGATGGGCTTGAACCTGCTGAGCAAAAAGTTTTCTCATTTATCTAAAATCTTAATCTCTTGAGTAGATTGCATTCAGTTCTGTAAGGGTCTGAAAAATCCAGAAACTCTCAGCAGAACTGTGTGTGGCCTGATTACTTATCAGATAATTTATCTTAAAACATCTGTCCTACCATTTTTAAGGAGTGAAAAAATACAAATTAGTAATACCTGAGCAATATTAACAACTAAAGATAAATCCTTGGATTTCTGGATTTCTGAGTCGTTATAAATTATGCAAAATCTGTTTAACTTTACAAGCATTGGAAAAAATGTTTTAGAAGGTCCTTTCAAGAGGTAGGTCATCAGGCTAATCTTCATGCAATCAATGACAATCATGACATATATAGGACATCCCAACTCTTGTATCCCGGGAAAGATTATCTTTAGATGTCCACAGGATCAAACATTTCTGCCTCAACCCACCTGTCAGTGAATTTCATCCCCCGACTAAGTCCACTTCTCTTGGCCTTAAAGACTTCTCTACAATAGAATAGCTGAAAATGTCAAAGGAAGTCTGTTAATTTCTAACAAAGCCATGACTTATATGAGGTCATGGTTAGGGAGGGAGGGAGGACAGATGTTACATAGTTACAAGAAACTGATATCTCGTAAGATAAGCTAACCATGGTGATCAACCAGAGGCGCTAGAGGGGGCCTAGCAAAAAAATGGGCATGATATGATTGAGGGTCTTGGGTGAAGCATCAGATGTGGACGAGGAGAACAGTGACAGGGAGCAGGTGTGACTACAACAAACTTTAGCTACTTTATGATAGCACTGAGCAACAACTCTCCTGATAGCACATTGAGACCAGATGCCAAAGTTGGGTTATTAATTGCTATGATGAAACATTTGGGTTCATTCATTAACATTGTTTTTACCTCTCTCTCCTTTTACTCTCAGACAGAAATTATAGTCCTTGAGAAGTTAATGGCCTCTGGCTCTGCACCTGCCTTCAATTAGTACAGAGGCAATAGGTGAAAAATATGTCTGGATTCATGCAAACCTCCGGGGGCAGATTGGTGTCCCTGCTCACCATGAAACTTTAGAAGAGTTCTGAGCTGTGGAGTTGTACTCTCATTTGGATTGTCAACAAAACCAAGGCCTCTGGCACTTCTGATTATTGCCTGGCCCAAGAGGCTGAATGGGTTAGAAAAGTTTAAAGAAAGTTAAAAGTAACTCTGACAAGTTACTCAAACAAAAGAGCCTCTCAGGCTCACTTATGTAACAAATTGAGGTCAATTACGTGCAGTAAAAATAAAAATATTTAAAAAACTACATATTTCTCAGAATATTTTATTTCCAAAAGCTTTCAAAAGCAGATAAATTTAGAATTATAAAAGAATTGCAAAAATAGCACCCATATGCCCTTTACCCAGCTTCTTTTTATGTTAATATCATATAGAAAAGTAAAATATTTGTTAAAATTAAGAAATTTTCCTTGGTATAATACTACTAAGTAAATACAAAACTTATTCAAATTTCACCAGTTTTTCCACCATTTCTCTGCTTCAGGATTGAATCCAGGATTGCATTTTGGATTTAGGTGTCCTCTCTCCATAGCCTCTTGCAATCTGCGACAGTTTCTTATTTCTCCCTTGTCCTTATGACTCTGACACTTTTGAAGGGTGCTCATCAGTTATTTTGCAGAATGTCCCTCAGTATGGGTTTGGGTGCGGTTTTCTTATTATTGCATTAAGGTTTTGGACTATCGGGAAGGATGCCACAAAAGTAATGTGCTTTTTTCAGCACGCACCATGTAAGGGGGCTCCTGATGCAGGTATGTGTTTCTGGTGATATTATATCAACCTTGGTGACTTTGCTAAGGTCATGATAGACTTTTTTTTTTTTTTTGGTTACAATGATAAGATTTAATTTTTTTTTACTTCTCTAATTTCCTTAACTCTGTGTCCCCAGCAGCCCATAATAGACACCACTTTTTACAACACTGCATTTCACATGCATATCACGTCCAACAATATAGATTTTAAAGCTCCTTCTATCTTCTAATTAAACCTCTCTCTTCGTCACCTGTAAAAATGATGATTAAAAAGTCTATCATGACCATTTAATATTAGCATGTGAGGAGCAGGTGAGAGGAATGACTGGTACCGGAATAGGGCAAGCGAGACGGCCAGAGTGCACAACGTAAGGACGTGTTCACTCTCAGGATGGTGCAAGTGCTGCCTCTGCACACAAGGAGCCTCATCCAGACCTGACAGAGAGGACTGCACCTCAGCACATCACCTTGCAGAGCTCGCACTTTGAGAGGAATGAAGGAACTGGCTGGGACTTTGATTGCTCATCTTTGCAAGGGAAGGGGCAGTTTTCTATGTGTGGAAGGAAGAATGAAACAGATATCTGGTTACCATAATCTAGATGCAGAGTCTGACTCCAAAGCTCATGAACTTGCCAAAGTTCACCATAGTGTCCTTCTTTACTTGGAACTATAGTGACATTTGAAGATGTATCTTTTTGTTTTCTCATTTGTGCTTCCTCTGCTAAGACTCATTTTAAAATATTTTTTGTGGAGATAACCATCTCTCTGTATTGCTCAGGCTGATCTCAAACTCCTAGCCTCAAACAATTCTCCTGCCTTGGCCTCCCAAAATACTGGGATTACAAGCATGTATTTTCTTAATAGTATCATTTGAAGAGCAAATAGTAACTGAAATACTTCCTTTGAGGCTACTGAAATGTTGAGCATAAGCAATTTTGGACTCCTTCTATAATGATATTATATTTTTTTCATAACTCTATGTCCCCTCCCTAGATGATGATTGATGCTGTGATAAAAATGCTCTGACGGCCAGGCACGGTGGCTCACGCCTGTAATCCTAGCACTCTGGGAGGCCGAGGCGGGTGGATCGTTTGAGGTCAGGAGTTCAAGACCAGCCTGAGCAAGAGCAAGACCCCGTCTCTACTGAAAAATAGAAAGAAATTATCTGGCCAACTAAAAATATATATAGAAAAAATTAGCCGGGCATGGTGGCACATGCCTGTAGTCCCAGCTACTCGGGAGGCTGAGGCAGGAGGATCGCCTGAGTCCAGGAGTTTGAGGTTGCTGTGAGCTAGGCTGATGCCACGGCACTCACTCTAGCCCGGGCAACAGAGTGAGACTCTGTCTCAAAAAAAAAAAATGCTCTGACTGACTGAGTACCTTATGTGACTTTATTGTTGTGCAAACCCTATACTGATGTAAATAAATGATTGAATAAAAATAGTGGAAAATTGTGGGAAAATAGACAAATCCCCTATTCAGAAGAGTTTCAAATAATTTGTGAAGAAACTTCACCTTTAAGGGAATAGAGCACAACTTTCCACTCCCTAAGTATGAGCCACGTATAGTGACCTCCTTCCACAATGCGCAGAATAAAAAGGAAAAAAGCAACTTTACAAGGAAGAAACCTGACAGCCAAGTATCAAAACCATGATGTCATTGATAGTATGTATCCTTGATATTTTGTGACGGGAATGGTACTTTGCTTCTGTGGTCTTCCTCCACAGACTCATAAATCAAGTCTAACCATGAGAAAAACATCAGACTAACCCAAATTAAGGGATATTCTACAAAATACCTGACCCAGCCAATACTCCTCAAAACTGTCAAGGTCATGAAAAACAAGGAAAGTCTGAGAAACTGTCATAGCCAAGGACCTGGATGGGATCCTAGAACAGAAAAAGGACATTAGGCAAAAACTAAGGAAATTTGAATAAAATGAGGATTAAGTTAATAATATTGGTTCATTAATTATGAAATATGTGCCATATCAATGTAGACATTAATAATCAGGGAACTGGATGTGGGTCATATGAGAATTCTCTCTATAGTGTAGTATTTTCCCAATTTTTCTGTACAACTGAAACTATTCCAAAATTTAAAAAAAAATATTTTAAAAGTTATTTCTAGTATTTTTAAATGGCATGAAAGAGGAAATAGATGGAGTAGCTGCTAAAGTTTTAATGGATCACAATGAGACATTAGGTTGCTCAGCTGTCCCACCAACTCTTCAAACTGCTGGAAGGACCACAACGGACTTGTGGATTTTAAAATCCGGATTTTAAAATCTGATGATTATGCACAAACAAAAAGAGTATATAATCCCTTCGTGTTCAATGCAGACCAAAACAGTTCGAAGTAAAGGAGAGGATTATGAGGAGAGAGGGTGACAGGTGGGCCAGGGTCTCTTGGCACAATCCCCAGCAGAAGGCACACGGCCACGTGCATCAGTATGGGTAAAATGGCCTGGGATGTTGAAGAAACATTACTGGGATTGCTGGACATTGGTACCTAATGTGCTGTCATACCTAAACCCGCCAGTGAAAACTGAGAAGACAATAAAATTAAACTAAGAAAACTTGCAGGTGGTAGTACAGCTGAAAGTGGGCACAGTCAATCCTCATTATCTGTGAAAGATTGGTTCCAGGACCCGCCTTGGATAACAAAATCTGTGGATACCCAAGTCCCTTATATAAAATGTAATAGTACAGTATTTACAAGTGAAAGTAATGAATATTTTTGCCTCAGTTCTACCAGAATGTGTTATAGGAATGGATGTGGTATCTGAATGGAGTTCACTTTCCTTACCAAACCATTGGAAAAGGGGTGTGCAAATCTACTCTTCAGTCAGTTTTAATTGGGTCTACTGGTCGGGAACTTTTAGAATAGTCTAAGCATATTCAATGGTTCTTCTAAAACAATACTGGATGGGGTGGGGGGACTTCAGCTTTAATTAAGGATCAGCTCGATGCAAGCATATTAGTGCCCACAAATTCCTTGTTTAATAGTCCAGTGTGGCCTGTAAGAAAAGTTGATGGATCCCGGAGATTACATGTATATTATAGAGGACTGAATAAAGTGATGTCTGCAATAGGACCGACTTTGCCGGAGGTGGAATCACAATTCAACCTTTGCAAAAAGCTAAAGAAGAGTAATATACTGTAATCTATTCATCTAAAGCCTTATTTTCTCTCTCTCTTTAGGAAGGAAATCTGAGCTAATATGTATTCATGTGGGATTGACACCGATATACATTTCCTATATTCCCACAGGTTTTTTAAATTCTCCTTCTTAGTGCCACACCTAATGAGAAGAGACTTAAATATGATCTAGTTGGAAAGTAATATTATTCATTACATTGATGAAGTATTAATACAATCTGAAGACCTAGGTAAGATTGAATTAGTGCACAATGCGTGTTAATCATAACAGGCCTATTAAATCAACTAAAATACAGGGTCCAGGACAAACAATAAAACTCCTTGACTTTCACTTGGATAGGGGAGAATAGAGACATCCCTCAGAGCACCCCTCAGCCAGCTCCACAATCACACCAAGAGGTGCAAAGACTGTTGGGCTGTTAGGGTGGTGGAGAAATGACACGCCCCTGTTAATGAAATTATCAAGAAAAAAGTTGCATTTGAATGAAAATAGGGCCTTTTGGAGATTAAAAAGCCATTGTAAAGCCCTTTGGGTCCTCTGGAACCCCAAGCTCAAATGATTTTGGAAGTTTCTACAACAGGCAGCTAAGCCATGCTGACTGCAGACTCTGGCAAAAGCCTGTTTGTTACTGCCACCTAGTGGCTACCTGTGAGATTTTGGAATCGAAAGCTATCTGGTGCAGCTTCAAGTAATAACATACCGCTTGAAAGGAAATTGCTAGCTTGCTACTAGGGTCTAGTTTAAACTGCTTCTATTACTGAAGGACATAAAATTATTTAGAAACCTATAACAACCTGGCTTATATCATAGCATAGTTCCAATGAGAAATTAGATGTGCAGAATTCCTTCCTTAAGTGGAAAGGATATACTCAAGACTGTGATGGGGGTATCCAATGCATACATAATCAGGTGGCTACTACACCATTAGTCCCAATATCAGGCTTCCCTGAGGAGTCAGAAAAACCCAGAGCTGAATGGGCCCCTCCCTATGGTCGGTTATCAGATGAGGTCAAAAAAGCAGTATGGTTTGCAGATGGTACTTCAAGGGTGAAGGGCTGGCACCCAACCTGGGAAGTGACAGCTCTGCGATCAGTTACTGGTTGCATGTGAAATGAAAAAAGAAAAGATAGATCTGCTTAAAGGACAAAATTAAGAGTGGTGTTTCTCATGGCATCAAAGTAAGTAGATACTAACAATAAGGGTATGGATTTTTACTGATTCTTTTTCAGTTGCCTGAAATACTGACTGGCAGTATAGTCTAGAAGAGGTGACTTAGGTAGCTGGAAGATCTTTACAGAAACAAAAACATAAAACCTAGTGTGGAGCACTATTATGGAAAACTTTGTGGACTTGAAGGGGGAAAATTAAAGTGGGGCTTGTTGGAGCCCATGAAAAGAGCTCCCTTACAAATTCCCAAGAATACTGGAACCAAAAAGTGGATGTTTTTGCTCAATTTTTGGAAGAGATTTCTTACGTACACTAGATAAGTGGCCAAGAAGGCACTCAAGCAATAAAACACTGGGCAGGGGAAGTATATATGACAGGTCTGTCCGGAAACTATCCAGTCATGTAATACAAAAAATAGAGACATTTATTGAAGAACATACAAGATACAAGAAATACTGTACATAGGACAGTGACGCCTCCGTCCCCTTCGAGTAGGGACCTTTGGGATCTCACACAGTTCTCCCAGCGTTTCTTAGCCTAACCCATATGCATTCAACATTCTCAGGTGTTCTGCATGCTGCAGGGCTCCCAGAACGTGGATCACTTTCAACAGATTCTCGACCATCTTTGAAGGGTTTGTGCCACACTTTTATTTGTGCTGAACTCATTGCATCATCCTGGAAAGCCTTCTGAATCATCTGAATAGTTTCCATGGAGGAATATCCAACCTTAATGCAAAATTTGATGCAGATTCATTGCTCTACTTGCTCCGTCACTTTGAATGTGATGGCCACACAGTACACATGCTCACTCAAGAACGTCTAGCGCCCCACTGACTGGTACAGTGAAGGCCTCATTGTGTACGCACGTGCATTCCAGTCCACTCTCCTTGGCTGCCAGGTTACAACGATGTCACACAAACCATTCTCCTTATATTTAGGTTATTACATACGAAATGTTCAATTTCTTTAAGTACTAAGTTTGACAGTTGCTATCTTTGACATTTCACTTTGACACTTCTTGTTTTATTTTTATTGTGAAGGTATACCCTCAGTCTTTCAAATGCATATTTTTGTTTGTGATTATCTTTCACATTTTTTAGAGCAATTTCTGTGAAATCATGGATAAGTCAAAAATTCATGTTATTTTTGAATATGAGTTCGATCGTGGAACCAATGTAGTGCAGACAGCTTGAAATATCAACAAAGTATTTGGGAAGGATGTGGCTAATGAATGCACAGTACGTCGGTGGTTTGAGAAGTTCCATTCTGGTGATTTTAATCTTGAAAATAAGCCATGTGGACTACATGAGACCAAGGTGGGTAATGATGAGCTGAAAGCTATAGTGCAAGCGAATCCATCTCAAATTATACGTGAATTAGCAGCAAAGTTTGATGTTTCTATTCCTACGATATTGGACTATTTGAAACAAATGAGCTAGGTAAAGGAGCTGGATAGATGGGTTCTGCATGAATTAAATGAGTGTCAGAAAAGAATTCATATAGAAGGTTGCCTTTCTTTGCTGTCATGACATAAAGGCAAACCATTTCTACACCAGATTATTATGTGTGATGAAAAATGGATTCTTTCTGACAATTGCAAGCATTCAGCACAATGGCTGGATAAAGATGAAGTGCCAAAACACACACAGTCCAAAACCAAATATTCATCAAAAAAAGCTAATGGTGTCTGTTTGGTGGTCCAGTGCTGGTATCCACTATAGCTTCATGAAACCTGGTCAATTGATTATAGCAAATGTCTATTGCAACCAGTTGGATGAAATGATGAGGATGCTTGCAATTAAGCAGCCGTCATTTGTCAATAGAGACAGGCCAATTCTCTTGTAAGACAACGCTTGACCACATGTTGCACAAACAAGACTGCTCAAACAACAGCAGCTGGACTTGGAAACTCTCTGTCATCCACCGTATTCACCAGACCTTGCACAAACTGACTACCACTGCTTCCACGCTTTGGATCACTTCTTGCAAGGAAAAATATTAAATTCTCAACAAGCTGTGGAATACGCCTTTTATGATTTCACCACCACTTGCTCTCCAGGCTTTTTTGCTGCTGGCATAAACAAGCTGCCGGTAAGATGGCAAAACTGTGTTGATAGTTTAGATGCATACCTTGACTACTTGTACTGCTTCTTGTTTGAGATATAATAAATTACACTTTTGATCTGAAATCAGACATTTCATACTTAATGACCTATATTAATAATGGCTGGATACTTTCTGGACAGATCTTGTATACTGTTATTGCCCTCAGAAGATCAAAATGCTACTGACAATTGCTCTACCTGCCAACAAGAATATTATCAAAAACTAAAAATGGCCATGGGCCACAAACTAGGAGGATTTGAGCATTTCATAGATGCCAAGTGAATTACATTGGTCCATGGACACTAATAGGTCTTGACTGGGTAGTCAAGGTAGATACTCATACTGGATTTGGAATTGCATATCAGGTAATTGGAGCAAATACCTTGACATTAAATTTGGATAGTATCTATTGCTATGCCCTCAAGTTCACTAATAATATTTTCTTCTGTAGTGTCTAATCTATTGATAATCTTATTTAGTGTATTTTTCATCTCACATTTTGTATCCCTAGAAATTTAAGTCTCTTTTATATCTTCTGTGTACCTTCTTTACATGTTTTTATTTTATCTTCTTGAATATATATAATACAAAATTACTGTTTTAGTGTTTTTGTCTATTAATTCTATAATTGGTATCCTTTCTGGGTCTGCTTCTACTGATTAATTTTTGTTCTCGTTATAGATTGTATGCATCTGCTTCTTTGTATGCCTAGTAAGTTTTTATTGGATGCCAGACATTTTTAATTGTATATTCTTGGATGTTGAATTTTTTTCATATTTCTTTAAATAATTCTGACCTTCGTTCTGAGATTCAGTTATTTGGAAACAGCTTTATCTTTTTAAGGCTCCTTATTAAGCTTTGTTAAGTGGGAACAGAGCAGTCCTTATTCTAGAGCTAATTTGTCCCGACTTGAGGCAGTGCACTTCTGAGTACTTTACCCAACGTCCTGTGAGCAATGAAGTTTCTTCATTCTGGCTATTGGAAACGTGCACTATTCCTTTCCCTATGTGACCTTCGATTACTGTGCTGCAAGCTCTGATGGAACCTGGTGGATTTTACCCTGTGCTCAGGTGGTTTTTCACACGTGTGCTAATCGGTACTCACCTGAAGATCCAGGTGAACCTTCTGTGCATCTTCCGAGCTCTCTCTGTGCAATGTTCTCTCTGATGTTCTCCCCCTGAACTCCACCTGCCTTGTGCTCTGAATGCTCAGTTCTGTCTTCTCAACTCAGGGACACTTCTGGGCCCTGCCTGGATTCTCTCTTCCTGTGTTGCCACCGGGAAACTGTCCAGGCAGTAAGAAGGGGTAATCAAAGGCCTCACCTCATGTTTCCCTTCTCTCAGGGATCATTGTCTCCTGCTGTCTGATGTCTAATGTCCAAAAACCATTGTTTCATTTATTTTGTCTGGCTTTTTATTTATTGAAGGTGGGAGGGTAAATCTGATCCTGTGGGTCCATCATAACCAGATGTGGAAGTCTTGCCCTTAATTTTAATCACTAAAAATACTCAAAAACTTTACTTTATCCATAATTAATAAAAGTATGTGATTGTTCATGAGATTAATATATTTTATTCTTCTATATCATATCCTTTTAACCTATGTTGTCCAACATATTTTCTCTTTCATCCTCTTGTTCATACTTTTGAGGCCAAATCTGTATCTTGTTAACATTTTGCAGCCATACCCTGATAGCAAAAGATACCTAGTTAATGAGGTATCTTATTTACTGTATTTGTATTTATTTATTATGTTTGTAAAATAATGCCATCAATATTTAGAAGAAACAAAAGTAAAAATAAAAGACTATCCAGGAAAATAATAAATATTTTATATTCTATCAGTTCTAAAAAGCTAGGTTCATTCTGTAGCACACTAAAGTAGACTATCTAAAAAAATAGGTTTAAATCAATTATTTAAAACAATGTTTTGCTTTACACCCAGGTTGAAGTTTAATTCTTTCTAAATTTACATATATATAATATTTAGGACATATGAAAATTAAAGAGCATTGGTAATAAAATAAAATAGTTACCTAGCAAGTTAGCAAAAGTTATAAAGTTATAAATAGAGAATTTATTGAAGGGAAAATAAAGTTAGAAATAAAAGGAAATTGGATAATTTCACTAAGAATCAAAAATACAAAATTAGAAAATTTTCAAAGAATCAGTTTGTACCTAAAACTTTTAGTGAAAACTACTAGATGGTAATGCCAGTGTGTGAAATATATTCTGATATAAAGCTTAGAGGGGTGAAAATTTAAACAACTACTTGCAAAATAGTATTATAATTCTTATTGAAACTACAAAAATGTTTCTGCTTTTTGAATCAGTATATAAATTGCATCCAAAAATTATGCTAAAGAAATAGTTTTAAGAACAATACATCTATATTCATGAAGTTATTCAGGTTAACATTATTTAAAACCGTAATAAAAGTATAAATGTGTATACGTGTGTGTGTGTGTGCATGTGTGGTTCCAGTCTCTGTCTTTATCCCTGTGGTTGGTCTCATGCTGTCCCATTTTCTAGGTTGTCTCATTCTTAGCACCACTCTACCACTCTGCAAGTGCCTAGTTCAATCTGCACTTCTTCCACAAAGCCTTTCTGGGATGATTTAGCCTGCATGTATTTTTGCCTTTAGCAATTTTGACAGCATGAAAACTCAAAGTCTAGCTAGAATATACTGACTGGTTTGGATATTCATGTTTAATACTCTTTTCAAACTGATTAATTAACACAATTCTCATACTGCCTTTAAAAATATATCTAATGTTGTACACATGCCAAACTCAGAAAATATTATGAGCTATTCATGAACTATTTTAACAGCTAACTCTCTGGTAAGATGGTGCTAATAGCTAAGGAGGGAGAGGAAAAGTTTCTATCCCTTTCTTGCAATATTACTGATTAAGGACCTCCTGTATCTAGAACACTTCAATAGGCTTTACTTTTTTCTGTCCTAAAAGATCAAATTCCTAAATTTAAATGTTTCTTAGCAGCAGCTACAAAAGATTACAAAACCTGGAATCAGAATATGTAAGTTTTAATCGCAGCAAAAGACTTGGGAAGTCCCTGAAGAGTCTTAGTTTCATTTCCTTGTTTTAAAAATGGAAGTAAAAAATGCTTGCTTTATAGAGATTTCGTGAGAGATATTAAATGAGATAATATATGAAATTGTTTACCATGTACTTGGGGCCTAGCCTGTCAAATAAAAGGTGTGTTCAATAGGTGTATTTTGAATATGTTTTTAAATGGAAGGGATACAGGAGGAGAAGAATGAGTTGAATATAAAAGTCCTGTGACCTAAGAGAAAAGGCCTCTGTCTACACGTCTAAGAGTGAGCGAATGTTAGGTTTAATTATGAGGTAGTAGGAACACCTGCATGGGTAGTCGGGGGAGGAAGAAGGAATTGTTGAAATTCCATCATCCTTACTCTCAATTCCTTTAGGCTAGATGCTGTTTTCATATGCCTGTCTCCTCGGTGGGTCTGTTTTGCTCACAGTCACTGGGAGTCTTATGTTAGGGTATCCACCTGGAATAGATCTCCTTCTACCAAAAGCCAACCATTCATTCTGGATCAAGTTCAAGTCTCACTTCTTCCATGAAATCTTAACTTACGTGGTAAACTCCTTCTTCTTTGCACTCAAAACAACAATTTCTGTTCTATTTCTTTGGAACCTTGAAGTATAGTATAATGGGGAAAGCATATTCAAAAATAAAGCATAAAATTTAGATTTAAATTTTGCTTCTATCATGTAATAGCTGGGTGACCTGGGCTCTTATCTTCTCTACCTTGGTTACATGTAAGCTGTTGAGCTACCTTCAATATTCTTTTTCTATTTCTGACTTAGTAATCACGAGCATCCTGGTGGATCTTAGTTTCCTCTCTTCCTTGGGTTCTTATAAGATCTTATAAGATTTGTTATGTAGCTATTGCCAAGCTGTTTCCTACATGTATCTTTTATAAGTAAAGAGTACAGGTTCAACATCATTTTATACCAGACTCCCCTTGGTACCTAAGACCCTGAAGGAAGGAAGTTCTATATATCAGAACTTACTGACTCCTGCCCCAGTAGGATTTCTCTGGCTTCTGGGTTTCTGCTTCAGCCCCTCAGCTGCCAGTTGGGTAGATAACCATCCAGTATCGAAAAATTATTTCTAGCAATTGCAAGAAGAGTCATTTATCTAGAAAGGGATATTTAATATAATGATAGAATGTTTAAATTGTAAGGAATCTGGAACAACATAGCTAAAGATTTATTTTCTGTGTGAATACTCTAACTCCCAGAAAGATGAAGTCATTTACTCAATGTTTAATTAGAAGCCTGTAGAATAGGGAAAAATAAAGGTTACCTGAGTTGAATCTGGGCAATTTCAACTAACTCTGTGACATTAGCCAAGTAATTTAAATTCTCTAAGCTTCAATTTCTTTTCTTTTTATTCTTATTTCAGCATATTGTGGGGGTACAAAAGTTTAGGTTACGTATATTGCCCTTGCCCCCCCACCCCGTGTCAGAGTCCATCCCCTAGACAGTGCGCATCCCACTCGTTATGTATGCATACACCCATCCCCTCCCCCACCCACATCTGCCCGACACCCGATCAATGTTATTCCTAAATGTGCTCTTAGGTGATGATCAGTGAAACCAATTTGATGGTGAGTACATGTGGTGCTTATTTTTCCATTCTTGGGATACTTCACTTAGTAGAAGGGGTTCCAGCTCTATCCAGGAAAATACAAGAGGTGCTATATCACCATTGTTTCTTATAGCTGAGTAGTACTCCATGGTATACATATACCACATTTTATTAATCCAATCATGTATTGATGGACACTTGGGTTGTTTCCACATCTTTGCAATTGTGAATTGTGCTGCTATGAACATTCAGGTGCAGATATATTTGTTATAGAATGTCTTTTGTTCTTTTGGGTAGATGCCCAATAATGGGATTGCTGGATCAAATGGTTAAGCTTCAATTTCTTCATCTGTAAAATAAGACTAGTAATACCTTTCTAAAACAGAATATCTACTCAAATATTAGGTTACTTACATCTGTCTTGTGTGTATGTGGCTATTGAGAAGGTTTAGAAAATAATTTTAGTCTCATAATTTTTCTTTATTTACTGTTGCTTTTAACTCAATTTATGGAAAAAAAGACAAATACTTTATTTGTGTCCTATCTCATATTTTAAAATTTACTTACCTTCCTTTCTCAGGACATCTTTCTTCACTAAATTCACACTCTACCACACAGTCTCAAGATGATAAAAAGATACTTTTCTTTTTACATTGAGATTAAGTGCTCTCATGAGTGAAGCATTGAAAAGTATAACGAAACTCTATGTAATTTGTGTTTAAAATAAATATTGTATTGTTTTTTCTAAAGAAAGACCTACACCACAATATAGCTCCATCCGTTCCAGTTCTCCCAGTTTAAGAAATCATTTCCCAGCACCTGGAATAACAGTGGTTTGTGGAAGGAAATATAATTAGAAGTCACAATGACAATAATGTTTCATAGAAAAGAAATAATAAATGATGACACAGCATACCTGACTTGTATTTATCTTTCTGTCTTTTATTCATAGGAAAATCTATGTAGAAGCAGCAATGTCTATAGGCTTATAGACAATCAGTTACTACGAGTCAGATCATATCTAGTTCAGAGTACATGGGGAGGGGAAAAATACCCTGTGTGAGAGGGACAGATTTTAACCAAAGTAATATGAGTTAGTATAGGCCAAAGCAGGTTTCACTGGAGAAAGCTTTATGTCCCACCAACCTACTTGCGTGGCTGACATTTCTATAGTTTCTTGGATTGGTTTTTTGATGTCTTACAGTAAATGGGACTTATGCAGCCTTGTGTGTCTATAATAGTGAAGGACACCTCAGCTTGGTCAGTGGAAATAGGCCTGGAAAGAATAGGACATGCAATCATTAGGTTCTGATTTAAAGGCTCGTATAGTGATGTAGAGGACTGAAGCATGGAGTGTTACCCCAAAAGGCAGGGCCTGCACATCCACAGGCATTAGCAGGGCATAGAATGGAAACAGAAAGTCTCCATGCATGGCTAGGAAAACAGTTTCTAACAAACAGAAAGAGAACAGTGACAAAGTGATGTATATCACTGAAACAAACTTTACCAACTTCATAATTGTGCCTAAAAATAGTGCCCCCCCCTGAGATTTTATTTTAGCACCGCTAAAACTGATGCAAGAGTTGGTCTTTCCCACAGGGCCTGTAGCTTCCATTGTTATTGATGAAAACTTTTAATTACTTCATTCACTTTACTCTTTTTTTTTCCTCCCTTTCAACTTCAGACAATAATTATAGTCCTTAAGAAGTTACTGCCCTGTAGCTCTGCACCTGCCTTCAATTAGAACAGAGACAGAGGATGAAAAATATGTTTGGAATATTCCAAACCTCTAGAGGGAGGGAGCTGCCTTTGGCAAGTATGAGGCCTGGGGAGAGTTGTGACTGGAAATTCCAACCTCTCCTCCCAAGCTTCCAGCCCTGTCTGGTCAATGCCTAAAGTTTCAAATTGCTGCCTAGAGTTTGATGCTGAATTAAGTCAAAAAGTCATAATGTACAAGTTAAAGGCTAAAAACTTTGATTCACTAAGGCAAAGCCATGAACTCATTTAGCAAATTCAGTCAAAAAATGGTCAATCCAGTAAAAAAATAAAACCAAAAACAAAACTAGGCAAATACTTTTTAGACTAAATTATTCACCTTTATTGATTGGTAAATGTATTCCAAACAGAAAAATATTCCCAGGTTCTGTTTCAATTGAACAATTCTAGAAGCACAAATTGATAAAAACACCAATTCTCTTTCTCTTTGAATAATAACAAACTATTAAATGAGACCATCCATTTTTCTCCCAATCCCTCAAAATATAAATTTGAGGAAAAATCCTGAGATTGTTAATTTGTTACCTAAAACCAGCAAAAACTCTTTGGGCAAAATCAGGTCCAAAGAGAAACCCATTTAGGTATTGTTATTAATGCTTGTCATGAATTAACTAAAATTTCACAACAACAATACACAATTGGAAAAACAAGGTTGAAGTCCTAATGACTAGGTAAATGTTTACTTCAGTGGTATAAGTGAGGAGTTCCGGTAGACATTCATACATTCTCAGTGGCCAAATGACTAAAATTTCACTATTAGAAAACTAACTCTTGGGAAGAAAGTAAATATCTTTGGGAAGGGTACAATGGTGATCATTTCCATTATGAAAGAAGTCAGGGGATCACAAAGTAACTGGACATCTCAAAAAATAGATAAGAGGGACTGAAAGAAAAAAGAAAAAGTTCACCTCTTTACTATTTGGCCAGAGTCTTTGAAACAATTTGTGGACAAAGGAAGGATGAACACTTCTATTGTGGGCATTTGAGAATATTGTTCTCACACTCTGTGAAATTAAACCATATTCTCAAATTTTAGAATGTGAAAAAATTGTTAAAAAACCATTCTTCTATAAGGGAGTTTTTCCATAAAAAATAATTGGAAGATAATAGCATTAATTATCATAACAAAGAATTGTTGTAAAACCAAGTCTTTGGATTCAAACCTGACTTCTGAGTATGTAAAGCTAATTGGTAGAAGCATGCTGACCAAGGAATCCAGACATTACTGGGATACCAAAGCCAGGAAATGACATGACAACAACAACAAAAATACTACAGAGCAATATCCCTTATGAATATAGATACAAAAATCCTCAATAAAATACCAGCAAACCAAATTCAATGACACATCAAACAATAATCCACCAGGACCAAGTGGGCTTCATCCCAGTGATGCAAGGATGGTTCGACATATACAAATCAATAAATGTGATACATCACATAAACAGAAGTAAAAACAAAGACCATATGACCATCTCAATAGATGCAGAAAAAGCATTTGACAAAATCCAGCATCCTTCATGATAAAAACCCTCAACAAACTAGGCATAGAAGAAATATATCTCAAAATTATAAAAGCCATATATGACAAACCCACAGCCAGCATCACACTGAATGGGGAAAAGTTGAAAGCATTCCCCATAAGAACTGGAACAAGACAACGGTGCCCACTGCCACCTCTTGTATTCAACTTAACCAGAGCAGCAGCCAAGAGAAAAGAAAAAGGGTATCCAAATAGGGAAAGAGGAGGTCAAACTACTACTTTTTGCCAATGATATTAACTTGTATCTAGAAAGCCCCAAAGACTCCACCAAGAGACTCTTGGAGTTGATAAATAAATTCAGCACAGTCTTAAAATCAATGTGCACAAATTAGTAGCCTTTCTATATAAAAATAACAAATAACAGTCAAGCTGAGAGTCAAATCAATGACTCTATACCATCCACAATAGCTACATAGAAAATAAAATACTTAGGAATATATTTAACCAAGAAGGTGAAAGATCTCTACAAGGAGAATTAAGAAACACTGAGGAAAGAAATTGCAGATGACACAAACAAATGGGAAGACACATCATGCTCATGGAGAGGCAGAATGAACATTGTTAAAATGTCCATCCTACGCAAAGTGATTTACAGATTCATTGCAATTCCCATCAAAACACCAATAGTATATTTCACAAATCTAGAAAGAATAATTCTACACTTTCTTTGGAACCAGAAACGAGTACAAATAGCCAAAGCAATCTGAAGCAAAAGAACAAATTTGGAGGCATCACATTACCAGACTTCAAACTATACTACAAGGCTATAGTAACCAAACAGCATTGTGTTGGTACAAAAATAGAGACATAGACCAATGGAACAAAAAATAAAGAACCCAAATATAAAACCATCTACCTACAGACAACTCATCTGTGACAGAGCAGACAACAACATACACTGGGGAAAAGAAGCTTTATTCAATAAATGGCACTGGGAAAACTTGATAGCTACATGCAGAAGAATGGAATAGGATCCCTATCTCTCACCACTCACAAAAATTAATTCAAAATGAATAAAGAACTTAAATATAAGGCATGAAACCATAAGAATTCTAGAAGAAAATGTTGCAGAAACTCTTCTAGATATCTGTCTGGGCAAAGAATTTATAACTAAAACCCCAATGGCAACAACAAAAATAAACAAATGGGACTCGATCAAATTAAAAAGCTTCTGCAAGCAAAGTAAATAATCAACAGAGCAAATAGACAACCTACAGAATGGGAAAAAAATATTCAAAATCCATACATTTGATAAAAAGCTAATATCTAGCATCTACAAAGAACTGAAACAAAGCAGCCAGAAAAAAACAAACAACCCCATTAGAAAGTGGGCAAAAGACAAGAACAGAAGCTTTTCAAAAGAAGATAGGCTAATGGCCAATAAACATATGAAAAAATGCTCAACATCACTAATCATCAGGGAAATGCAAATTAAAACCACAATAAGATATCACCTCACCCCTGTTAGAATGGCTTTTATTAAAAATTCCAAAAACAATAGATGGTGGTGTGGATGCAAAGAGAAAGGAATGCTTATACAATGTTAGTACGACCTCTATGAAAATTAGTACGACCTCTATGGAAAACAGTATGTAGATTCCTCAAAGAACTAAAAGTATGCCTAGCATTCAATCCAGCAATCCTGCTATTGAGTATCTACCCAAAGGAAAATAAGTCATTTTATCAAAAAGACACTTGTATTCATATGTTTATTGCAGCACAATTCACAATTGCAAAATGTGGAATCAACCCGAGTGTCCATCGATTCATGAGTGGATTAAAAAAATATGGTATATGTATACCATGGAATACTACTCAACCATAAAAAATGATGGATTAATGCCATTTGCAACAATTCAAATGGGACTGGAGATCATTATCCTAAGTGAAGTATCTAAAAAATGGAAAACAACCACCACATGCACTTGCTATTAAATGGGAACTAACTGATGAGCACTCATGTCCACAGAGAGAAATAAAACTCAGTGGAAATCAAGCAGGGAGGAGTGGGGAGGAGGGGATAGGTGAAAGCCTACCTAATAGGTACAATGAACACTAATAGGGTGATGAGTACACTTACAGCCCTGACTCAAGCAGTATAAAAGTGATCCATATAAATCAAAAATATTTGTACCCCCTATTATTTTGAAGTAAAAAAATTCACATAAAAAAGGATGAATTAATGCCTTTGCAGCAATTTGGAAGGAATTGGAGACCATTATCCTAAGCAAAGTATCTCAAGAATGGAAAAACAAACCCCTCATGTACTCTCTAATAAATTGAAACTAACCGATGTGCAATGCGCACACAAGTGCAGAGGTGAGTAAAAGTCATTGGAAATCAAGCAGGGTGGACGGGGCAGGAGGAGGGGGGCAAAAACTCACCTAACAGGTACAATAAATCCTATTTGGGTTATGGGCACATTTATAGCCTGCCGGGAATTCCCCAGCCCACAGGGTTGAAGACAGGGCGTCTTGCAGGAATAAGAAAAAAGAGACAATAGAAGAAAAAGAGTGGGGTCAGGGCACTCAACGCTGCTCCAGACCAAGAGCCCCGAGCTGAGTTCCTCACTCGTATTTATTTCTCTTAACAAAGCAATCTCGTCCATCAAGCTAAAGTTTAACTTTAAGAAATTTTTCTTATACAAAAGCAGGTGCTGTAAGTTTCCATTCTGATAGCAATTAAAAGCAAGACATCATTAAACCATAAAGAAGGACATACGTCATGCATGTGATCTTAAGAGAATACAGTAAAGATTTATATTTGCCAGTTACACATTCTTCTTAACAAAGCTATTGATCTAAGCTAAGCTATTTCTAGCCTTCTATTAAACAAACTCATTAACTGTGAGCCACAAGCCACGCCTGCCTTTCATCCAGCTGGACACTTCATTAAGCAGTCCCAGGGCGGCTTTCCGCTCTGGGGTGAGCTGTTGCTTTCAACGTCTCCTGCCTCAGGACACATCCTGACCTTTAGAAAGGCAGCTGGTCTTGTGCTCAAGGTCTTATCTATGCTTTCTCACGCTAGCTACGTTCAGTGGTGGTCTCGACTCTTCTTGACCCCCGCAACAATAGCCCTGACTGAAGCCATGTAACAAAAATGAATAAAAAAAATTTTAAAAAAATATTTTAAGTAAAAAATAGCTTCCAGGGCTAATGAAGATAATGAAGATTTGATAATATTGAAGGTAAAGATATAGTATTCATAAGAATGTAAATTGATATGTTGTGTTGGAACATTAAATATAGCATATTCATCATTTTAACTGATTAATTTGTATTTTAGAAGATTAGCCTACAAAAATAAAGTACTAGTATATAAGATAGTATTTATAAAAATTCTTACTTTAGAATTATGTTAATGAATAACTTCAGTATTACATCATTTTTAATTTCTTTGATAGCATTATAGTCAAACAGACATGGTACCTGCTCCCCAGAACAAGTAATTGTACCGAAATACTAAAAATAATAACCAACGTTCACAAAATTGGCAAAATCGTCAATGGCCTCTCACTTTGCATGTTCTGTTTGCAGTTTATGTTAAGAAATTGCTATATTACATTGATTTTCTCTTATTTTATTCCCTCATTCATTAAATGACAAAATGAAATGTTGTTGTACATATGTATCTTAATTCCTATAAAACTTTTTTCTCTCCTAAAATAAATGTAGTAACTTAATATTTAAAATAGAGAATTGTTAAAATAAATTTGAGGTTACCATTGGTGTAGAACTAAATAACAGTCGGAAATTTTATTTTAAAAAAACATTTATTTACTATTTAAACTCTGTTCACCTATGAAGATTTAATATCTGCTCATTGTTGAAATGGTCAAAATAATGTATGATTTCCCAAAATTTATATTTTTCATGCCATATTGATAAATTGTATAGAATATTTTTTGTTGTATTTATTGCTGCTCTGTGTATTAGTCAGGGTTCTCCAGAGAAACAGAACCAATAGGATCTAGATAGATGGATAGTTATTATAAGGAATGGGTTTGCATGATCACGGAGATTGAGAAGCCCTGTGATCTGACGTCTGCAAGCTGGATACCCAAGAGAGCCAGTGGTTTAATTCAGTTTGAGTCTGAAGGCCTGAAAACCAGGGGAGCTGAAGGTGCAAGTCCCAGTCTACGGCCGGAGAAACTGATGTTCCAGCTCAAGCAGTAAGGCAGAAAAGGGCTAAATTCTCCCTTCCTCCATCCTCTGTTCTGTTCAGGCCATCAGTGGACTGGATGATGCCCACTCACACTGGGGAGGGCAATCAGCTTTCCTGAGTCCACTGATTCAAATACTAATCTCATACAGAAACACACCTGCAGACTTACTCTGAGGGGATGTTTATCAGCCGCTTGGGTACCCCATGCATGACTCAGTCATATAGAATTATCCATCGTAGTCAATTTATACTCATATTTACATATACTACCGTTTAGATTCCCCATGTTTATGACAGCAATAGCATCCTGACTGCTCTCTCTTCTTTCTCTTTATACCCTTCCAATCTATTCTGAGAATGACATGTTTTAAAATTTAAGTCAGATTATATCACCATTTTACCTCAAACCCTGAGATTGTTCCCCACTTTCAGTCTGACAAAAAGGCAGTCCTTACAATGGCTTCAAGTCTCCACATGATCTAACAACCTCATTCGCGCCTCTCCTCCTCTGCCCTTCCCTCATCCATTCCTCCTCTGTGGCCTCTTTGCTATTATCCACCTCTTATTTACCTTCTCAATGTTATTCCCTCTGCCTGTAATGCTGTTCCCAGGGTATTCACATGCTAATTTGTCAACAGACCTTCTCCCAGTGCCTTCAAAAATCATTGATGATTCTTGCCCAAAACAATTATTAAAATTGGAAATTGATGTAAAACCACGATTTTCCAGTTCTGTCATTCCTTGCGTATTTATTAGCTGGCATTCTTCCGTAAAGAAGAGCTCCTTGCCTTCTTCCCCTAGCCCCATACTTTGACTGATATTGTAGACCCAGGATTCTGTTTTTATTTAATGTTTTGTAATTTATTATTGGCTTTTTTATGCTTAAATTTCCCCAAATTGGACAAGTACAGCTCCCTATGAGTTGGCTCCCTTGTCCTTTTGACAAGTCTTTGAACACTGCCTTTGCTTCTGGCTACAAAAAAGATGGACCAGACTCATCTTGTGTCTTCCCTCTCTCAAACCTGGAATCAGTCATTTCTTCAAGAACCTCTAGTTCATTTCAGTGAGAAATGGTGCATTAGAGCCACTGAGGGACTAAGTGTTACATTGCCAGCAGGGTATTACTGGTCTTTTGTTCTTTATTCTTAAGAGCTCTTTATATTAGTTCTTTACCTATGGTATACACTACAAATTTTTTCCCATTTTCTCGTTTGTCTTTTGTTACTACTTATAGTGTTTTTATATGTGTTATGTAACATCTGGATTTTTAGTTATAGATAGTCATAGCTGAATTCTCAGACTTGGGTTATATATAAAAGTGTATCAATGTTTTCTTCTTGTACTCATATGATTTTAATTTTTACATTTATATTTCTTACCCATTTGGAGTTATTCCAGTTTCACTATTTTTCCAAATGGTTAGATAATTGTTTCCATTTCATTTATTTAAAATTCCATTTTGAAAAA
>CM052440.1:78972229-79016768 GCA_028533085.1 Varecia variegata | reverse complement strand
ATGGGTGTATACCTACAAGAAGAGTGCGATGTGCACTGTCTGGGGAATGGACGCGCTTGAAGCTCAGACTCGGAGGAATGGGAGGGACATGGGCAATATATCTAACCAGAACTTTTGTACCCCCATAATAAGCTGAAATAAAAAAAAATAATAAAATGTTATATCAGATAAAAAAAAAAGAAAATTAAAGTTAAAATGTTTATATAAAAAGTTTATAAACTTAATAAAATGATTTCAGTTATGAGTATCCACCATCATGTATAAAAATAGTTTCTGATGTGCAATTATGTTTAGCATCAATAATAAAAGAAAAATTAGAAATAATATAAATACCTAGGAGGTTTATGTTTTATATAAATTCAAATACAGTCATACTTTCGTTTAAAAAAAAATTCCATTTTGAGATGGCAGTTTTATATTTTTATGTACTTGTACTCATTACTGAATTTTTCTTTATTTCATTGGTCTGTGTGTCTATTTTTATGCCAATATCATAGTACAGTTGACCCTTGAACAACACGGAGGTTAAGGGTGCCAACCCCTACAAAATAAAAAATCCACGTATAACTTTTGATGCCCCCTAAACTTATTTACTAATGGCCTACTGTTGACTGGAAGCCTTATCAATAACATAAAGAGTCAATTAACACAATATTTGTATGCTATGTGTATTACATGTTATATTCTTACAATAAAGTAAGCTTGAGAAAAAATGTTGTTAGGAAAATCATAAGGAAGAGAAAATATATTTACTATTCATTAAATAAAGCAGATCATCATAAGTTCTTCATCCTCATTGTCTTGACATTGACTAGGCTAAGGAGGAAGAAGAATTGGTCTTGCTGCCTCAGGAGTGGCAGAGGCAGAAGAAAATCCTCATAGTGGACCCATATAGTTCAAACCCATATTGTTCAAGCGTCAACTGTATTTTATTTTTTTAAGCTTTATTGAGGTATAACTAACAAAAATTGTATATATTCAAGGTATACAACTTGATGTTTTGATATGCATACACATTGTGAAGTGAATACCACAATGAAGCTAATTAACTATTGATCACCTTACATAGATACATTTTTGTGTATGGTGAGAATACTACTCTCTTAGCAAATTTCAAGTATACAATACATCATTATTAACTGTAGTCACTATGATGTACATTAGGTCTAGAACCTATTCATCTTATAACTGCAAGTTTATATTTAATACATTTTACAACACCTACTGATTCCGCTCTCAACTACTGATAACCACCGTTCTATTCTCTGCTTCCATGAATTTGACACTTTAGATTTCACATGAAAATTTTCATCATGCAGTATTTGTCTTTCTCCACAGTGTTTGAAACACAGAGGCTTGGCAATGTGTTTTAACATCTGGAAAGACTATCTCTTATTCATGGCTCTTTTCCTTTCAGGGTGTTCATATGTACTCTACCATGTTTTCTGGAATACAAACTTTAGAATCAACCTGTTTTGCTCAAGGAGAAAAACACACTATTTGTGTTGGAATTGTGCAAAATTTCTATGTTAACTTGAGAATTGATATCTACAAACAAGGGATATCTTCTTTCCATTTGTTCATGTCTACTTCCAGGAGTGTGAGAAGGAAAAATAGCAATCTCATTATTAATCATCCAATTGTAAGGTAAAACAAAATGAAATACCATTTTATAATCTCAAAGTGACAAAATTAAAAGTCTGACAATGATCAAGTGTTGGTAAAGATGTGGAGCAATGGGAAGTTTTATACACAGCTGTTGAAACTTAAAATTATTACAAACAGAATTTAGAAAATATATCAGTATTTCTTGACAAAGGAATATGCTATGACACTGAAAATATCTAGAAATTCCACTTCTAGAGAGTTTGTGTACATATGTACTAGGGGATTTGTACAAGAATAGAAGAAACAACATTGTTTGCAATAGGAAAAAAATGAAACTAGTCAAAATATCTGTCGTGATAATTTGCTAGTTATCAGTATATTTCCACATAGTGAGATACAATATGCAACATGCTGCCGTAAAAAAGAATAAAATACAGTTATATCATATACAACTACAATTACAAACCCTAAATACAGCCTTTGGAGATAGAGGAAATAATAAAATACCTAGGGTATAATATATTTATATAAAACTTAAAATAGACAAAATTCAATAATATATTATTTGGAGATGGAAAACTTTTGAAAACAAGGCAAGGAAATGATTAGCACAAAAGTTAGACTAGAGCTTCCCTCTGGATACCAGCAGGGGGAAGAATGTGCTTGGGAAAGGATGTACAGGGATCATATACTGGTATTTCTTAAGCAAGGTGGTCAAACAAGCATATTTATATAATAAAAATTATTTAAACAGCACATGGACATTATTTACACTTCTATTTATAATATATAACAAAATAAAAAATTTAGATACTTTTTAAGGGGTTGTTGGATGATGGGTTATTCTGCATCAACCATGCAATTGCCATACAGTGTGCCCACTTAAGATTCATTTCAACTTGTGAACATTTGGTTTGAAACATGTACTTGATGAATATTGACTTAATCATTTGTATAAGTTCTTGCCAGAAGACCAAATTTCTGCCATTTATTTGGAAATGTTTCTGAAGACATTCTGTTCCTTCTGTCAATTCCGCACATTTCAGCGTTCGGATCTCCAATGTTATGATATATAACTCCAACACAGAAAGATTTGCCCTAGAAAACATGGATATACATTGGCATACTCATGCTAATACTCTTTTCAGTTTTTTTAAAACTAATCTCTCCCTTTTTAAGTGATAAGTTCTCATGAATGAATAAATAATAGAGTCATAGAAAATTTCCATCACAACCTCAATACAATTATTTTCATTCTCATCAGGTAATAAACTGTGAACATAGTTCATTTTATTCACATCAAAGCAGATACCAATGAAATATTTGCTCCCTTATCTACTAGCTTTTGTTTTGTTTTGTTTGAGACAGGCTCTTGATCTGTTGCCCAGGCTGGAGCGCAGTGGCGCAATCATCTCTCACTGCAACCCTCACCTCCCGGGCTCAAACAATCCTCCCGGTTCAGCCTCTGAAGTAGTTGGGACTACAAGTGCATGCTGTCATACCCAGCTAATTTTTTTAATTTTTTATAGAGACGGAGTCTCGCTATGTGGCCCAGGCTGGTCTCAAACTCCTGGCCTCAAGGGATCTTCCCACCTCAGCCTCCCAAAGTGCTGGGATTACAGCCATAAGCTACACATGCCCGGCCTTTTTTGTACTAATTTTATGGCCAAATAAAAGCAACTAAGTACAATATAACCAAAGTGCTTAGTTATATCTTAGTTAGAAATCTATTTTGTTAGGAAAAGAAGAAGGTACATGATAATTGAGAATTGAGATAGACAAAGAATGTCTTTAATGTTCCTTAGTCTTACAGTTGTACTATGTTCAATATTAGGCAAACACAATTCCTTCAAGTCATTAAACTTTGAATGACATATAATTCCTGTTCCAAAAACATTTTACCTGATGTAGCAATTTCTGAACATCATTGTATCCAATACTTCTATTATTTTGACCATGACTGCCATTCCTCAGCAGTGGCCCTCACCACCATAGCAGACTCCATCTTAAGCTTCAGAAATAAAGTTTGAGGGGCCTGCCCATGGGCCCCTTCCCCCAAGATGAGCTGAGAATCAAGGAGGGGCTAACAGAGGGAAAGCCCAAGTGCACGGCCTTCCTAGTCCACTTGGCCTTCTGCTTTTAAACGCTTATATGAGGGATTTATTTATTACTGGGCGATCCAGAATTTCTGTGCCAAAGAAAATAAATAAATAACTGAAAAACTCCATCTCCCAGGAATAATCAATCGGCAATTCTCCAAGTCATTTTAATTATAACTGTTATTTTACATTTCTGGATTTAAACTTCATCTCTTAATCCACATTGAACCCCTGACATATTTTACTGCTAGAAAACATAGTTTAACAAATTGTAAGTGATATGAAGTATCAGTAGGGGAAGCGGTGAATGAGAAAGTGTACAAAAGTTCTGACTAAGTTAGAAAGCAACACCCACCCGTAAAGAACGGTTCCTCTCCCTCAGTGGACCAGTTCCTCCACTCACGTCTTAGAGGCTTCCAGTGATAAAGCACTGTCTTTTTCCCTGAGTAGCTTTCTGTTTTCCTCGGGGCTTTACCTAAGCTTTGATCCATGATGTTTCACCTGGGCATATGGAAGAGTACAAAACAGTATTTAGATTGCCCCAAAACTCGAATTTCATATTGTTTTTGTTCATGAGTAGTTTAATGAAGGAGAATCAGATATCACCAGCTTTTTACCACCCCATCAGAACTTATAATTTCTTAAAAATTAATTTTTATTTAAGTAAGAAGAAAATGAAAGCCAGAGTAAGACTAACAGAAAACAAGCATAGTTTTCACATAAATGATTTTATTGAATTCTCACTCTAATCCTTTGTTAGACCTGCTACATTGCTGTTTAAAGATGAGAAAGCTGTAATTTAGAAAAGTATTAATTAGCCACACTAAAAGTCAGTCAGCAGGGGTGTTGAATTTGAACAATGAACCCAGAACATTTTTCACCATGACTTGCTGCCTCCAATGATCGTTGTGATACTGGATTAAAGAGCAATTATCATTATTTTAATGAAGTGCATTTATTTCATGCCACACTTTAAATCTTTATTTCCATATTATTGTTCATTTCATATCATGAAATGATACAACTTGAACACTAATTCCTTTGCTTTTGAAGAGGAACTTGTTCAAGTAATTTTTTTCCTTGAATTGTTATCTGATCTCAGTAGGATCACATGGCACTTGGGAAGAAATATACAACTCAATAAGCCAAAACTGGGAGCCAAGATTGAAAAAGTTTTCAAAGCCACCATGGTTTTGCCTTTGTGTCAGGTAGGTGGATATGAAAGAAAGCCACACACTACAGAAAACCAGCATGCTGAATGTGATCGTTTTTGCCTCATTGAAACTGTCTGGTAACCTGCTGGCCAGAAAAGCAGTAATCAAGCTCAGAGGTGCTAAAAAGCCCAAGTAACACAGAACACAGTAGAAGGCAGTGGTGGATCCCCCATTGCACTGAAGGATGATTTGGCCAAACTCCGATTGTGTGTCAATGTCAGGAAAAGAGGGAGAAGTTCCCAGCCAGACCATGCAGATACGTCCTTGAATGAAGGAGCCACTGTAGACTATAACATTTGGCAAACACATTACATATTCGTAATGTGTTTCCTGGTTTGATAGTTTTGAAGGACACAACCACAATGAAGGTATTTGCTAAAACAGCAGAAACAGCTACAGAATATATAACTCCAAAGAACATTTGTCTCAGCATACAGGCGACTGGACTAAGCTGGCCAATAAAAGTCAAGGAGCAGAAGAAGCAGAACAGTAAGGAAACGAGGAGGATATAACTGAGATTTTGGTTATTTGCCCTGATGATGGATATATCTCGATACTGGACAAATTGTCCTAAAATCAGAGCAGTGAGGACAGAGAAACTAATGGCCACAGAGACCAAAACAGCTCCTAGAGGATCTTCGTGGGACCAAAAAGTCACAATTTTGGGGAGGCACTGATTTCTCTGTTTATCTGGACATTGTTCTTCAGAACATTTGACACACTGATCCATATCTGAAAGGTATACAGCTTGAGTTATTATATTCCATCAGTCATTCCCTAAATATATGCATAAAACAAATGCATATTGAACAGAAACACATTTGAATTCTGAAGGACATGTGCATTCATTGAACCATACCATTCATTGAATGTTACATTCACTGAACCCTAACAATGAATAAATAAATAAAGACTTTCTCTTATGGGAGAGAAATAATCTATTACACATTTGAATTCATAAAAAAATACAGAAAGAGTGAGTTGAATTGAACAATGAGAGAGCCAAGAATTTAGAAAATGATGTTGAGAGAAAAACACCACCTGTATGAAAAATATATTTGATACAGTAATATATGAAAGGTAGAGAGAGCACATTTTGAGGCTCTGGGCTTTAATTATGGAAGGCCTAGGAAATAAATAGTTGTAACATTTATAATGTTTCAGGGACTGTGGTAAATAATTTCTTTTAAGTTATACTTTGATTTTGATAGCAGTTTTACAAGGGATTTATCATTATTTTAGTACTTATACTAAACAATAATGCTGGGAGGATGAAATTTTAGGGGTAAACATTTTAAAGAAATTTCAAAACAAGCACAGTGAAATGTAAAGTTTTATCCACTAAGGTTTGACTTCATTCACTCTGAAGGATACCTGCATATGACCCATTTTTAATTAGAAAAACAATTATATATTGCACTGTGGGTTTATATTCCACACAAATTTTGCTAAAGATATTGAAAAAATATTGATCAGTTCCATGCCATAATCTCTCTTCCAAAATAGTGATATAAATCAGTTGTCTTAGGAACAATGACTTATTTATGATCATTATCAAAATTTACTAGGACTGGCTGTCAGCTCCACTCATTCACCCTCTTGCTTTCTTAAGCATTTCTTTACCATGAGCATCTAGACACTGGAGGTTCCAAGAGAAAGAACACAGGAAATCTAACTTCAGGACAGGGGAAGAAGCAGGATCATTAAACAGACTATTACAATGGGATGTGGAAAATGTTTTCATAAGCATATTGAGAATGATAAGGAGCTAATGAAAAGCCTGTGGACCATAATAACAAGTCTAAACATATTTTAAAAGATGTGTGGAGAGCCCTTGTTGAATTTATATTAGAGAAATAATACCAGATTTGCATTTTTGTGAAATCACTTTAGCTGCATTGCAATGATTTGGAACTAAAAGGATTGAAGCTGGGGTAGATATTTAGGGATGCTCTTTAGAGGTAGGAAAACTATTTTAGCCATTGCAAAAAAAAAAAAAAAAAAAAAAAAAAAACACCAAGAGTGATACAGAATGGAGAGTAAGGAAAAAGCAGTCACATGTTATTTATGGTTGCTTGGTGAATGCATATTGCCACAATTCACTGATGGATCAATAATGAGGAAGAGCAGGGTAAGAAGGAAAAAGATGTACATTGTGTTGTAAGAAAATGAGGCACTGCTTGTTTGATATATGCTATCTCATTTAGATTGAATATTTATAGTCAGGTGGATCTTGGGAAAGACAACTAATCTGAAAATATGGAGATCATTGGCCTGTAGACGGTGGTTAAAGTCCTGGAAATCAATTAACTACCTCAGGATAAACTAAAAAGCAAAATTCTAGAAACGATTCATATCAATGGAATACATAATTCAGTGTGACTATTCAGTTTTCACTATTTGTTTCTCTCCAAAATCAGATATTAAGAAAGTGGAGGTAATATATATAACTATTATGTACCCATAATAATTAAAAGTAAAAAAATTTTTATAAAAAGAAAGTGGAGGAAAGGAAGCTAATGCCTTTCTGTTTAAATATAATGAGTTTTCATGTCCTTTGCCCACTTTTTGGTTAGGTTGCTTGATTTTTTCAAGCTGATTTTCTTGAGTTCTAAATAGATTCTAGTTGTCAGCCCTTCATCGGATGTGTAGCATGCGAATATTTTCTCCCATTCTGTAGGATGTCTGTTTGCTCTCATGACAGTTTCTTTGGCTGTGGCCTTTATCAAAAAGTCCCCAAAACAATAAATGTTGGCCTGGATGCAGAGAGATAGGAACACTCATACACTGCTGGTGGGACTGCAAACTAGTACAACCTCTGTGGAAAGTAATATGGAGATACCTTAAAGAGATACAAGTAGATATACCATTTGATCCAGCAATCCATTATTGGGCATCTACCCAAAAGAATAATAGACATTCTATAAAAAAGGTATCTGCACTAGAATGCTCATAGCAGCACAATTTACAATTGCAAAGATGTGGAAACAACCCAAGTGCCCATCAATTCATGAATGGATTAATAAAATGTGGTATATGTATACCATGGAGTATTACTCAGCTATAAGAAACAATGGTGATACAGCACCTCTAGTGTTTTCCTGGATAGAGCTGGAACCCATTCTACTAAGTGAAGTATCCCAAGAATGGAAAAATAAGCACCACATGTAGTCACCATCAAATTGGTTTCACTGATCATCACCTAAGAGCACATTCAGGAATAACATGAATCGGGTGTCGGGCAGATGGGAATGGGGAGGAGAGGATGGGTATATACATACATAATGAGTGTGATCTGCACCGTCTGGGGGATGGATACACTTGAAGCTCTGACTCCGGGCAGCAGGGAGCAGGGGCAATATACGTAACCTAAACATTTGTACCCCCACCCATAATATGCTGAAATAAAAAAAATAAAAATAAAAAAAAGAATGAAGGTCAGACATGCCTCATCATGCCCCCCTCCCTTCTTGGAGATGTCCTTTGCAGCTCATTAACAGGCCTAAGGCTATACAAGACAAAGCTTAAACCACACCTGCACATATATGTCCAGTGGCTTGTCTCTGATTAACAGACTTCCTTATCTTGACTTAAAAATAAATTAATTAATTAAATGAGTTTTTAAGGTAAGGCACTAAATCTTATTCATCTCTGAATCCCTCAGAAATGCTGGGAACATATCTTGATCCCTCTAAAGTATAAGAAAATAATTGCTGAATTTAATTGATGCTGGAAAAGATCTTCATACTGGAAATGGGCTTTATTAAAGCAATGAGAACCAGAGGGATCTTTATGTGAAAAGCATGACTTCCTGGAACTGACTATGAGAGAGAACTTTGGGTTTCTCTGTTTTTGCTTAAAAGAATCTAAATTCTTATACATGTAATTAAAACATTTGCAATCTTCTATAAACCTTGGTAAGGCAAAATTACAGAACTGGCCTGCCAGTCTTACACTCACTTTCCTAGGAATGAATTTTCCCATTCGAACAGTTCTAATTTTTCTTCTACAGAAATAACAGTCATTCAGCAATCTGTCTTGTGCTATCACCCTCCATGCCACTAATAGAGAGCCTATCTCAAAATGTGTCTGGGTATTCCACACAAAGATGCAGGTAATATTGCAATAACTTCTGTATTGGGCAACTCTTCTCTTCCCCTCTCTATTAGATAGAAAAATTTGCCATTGTTTTACCTTTTTCAAAAATTATTGAAAAAGAACTTCTGCCATGTTCTCCACCCACTCAGTTGTGCTCATAGATCCTATTTCCCGAGACTGGATAAATCAATCTAATTATTCTAAAAATAAAAAAATCATTTGGCAAAATAGGGAATAAAGTGGGGGTGGTTAATAGGTGCAAAAATACAGTTAGATGGAATGAACAGTATTTGATAGCAAAACAAAGTGACTATAGTCAACATTAAGTTAGGGTGTACTTTAATTAGAAGAGTGGAATTGGAATGTTCCTAACACAAAGAAATGATAAATGCCTGAGGTGATGGAGACTCCAATTACCCAGATTTGATTAATTCACATTATATACCTGTATCAAAACATCACATGTACCCTACAAAGATTTACAATTCTTATGTGCCCATAATAATTAAAAAGTTAAAAATTTTTTTAAAAATCAGAGAAATTATTTGATACAGCTTTATTGGTTTTATAAAAGTCTTCTATTTTATTTTTCTTCTTAAACTTTTTATTTTAAAATAATTTTGGATTTACAGAAGAGATCAGTGATAGTACAGATAGTACAGTTCCCACATATCCTTCCACCAGCTTTCCCTACAGTTAACAACTTACGTTATCATGGTAAGTTTGTCAAAATTAATTAATTAGCATTACTGCAATACTATTCACGTGACTGTAGACTTTATTCAGATTTCTTCAGTTTTCTACTAATGTTTCTTTTCTGTTCCATAATCCAATCCAGAATCTCACATTGCCTTTAGTCATCATTTCTTCATAGTGAATTTCCAAAAGTGAGAGATTTTCACAGTTTCCTTGTTCTTCATGTCTGTTCTTTCACAAATACCACACTGTTTTGATTACTGTAGCTTTATTTTTTTATTTTATTTTTTAATTTTTTTTATTTCAACATATTATAGGGGTACAAATGTTTACAAATGTTATATTGCCCTTGCCCAACCTGAGTCAGAGCTTCAAGCATGTCCATCCCCCAGACGGTGCACACTGCACCCACTAGGTGTGTATATACCCATCCCCTCCATCCCCCTCCCATCTGCCCAACACCCGATGAATGATATTACTGTATGTACACTTAAGCGTTGATCAGTTAAAACCAATTTGATGGTGATTACATGTGCTGCTTGTTTTTCCATTCTTGGGATACTTCACTTAGTAGAATGGGCTTCAGCTCTATCCAGGATAATACAAGAGGTGCTAGATCACCATTGTTTTTTGTGGCTGAGTAGAACTCCATGGTATACATACACCACATTTTTTTTATGTTTACTTAGGTTATTTTATTTATTTATATCTTTTTTCTTTTTTAATTATTATTTTTTTATTTCAGCATATTAAAGGGGTACCAATGTTTAGGTTACATATATTGCCTTTGACCCACCCAAGTCAGAGCTTTAAACATGTCCATCCCCCAGATAGTGCACACCGCACCCATTAGGTATGCATGTATTTTTTTTTTATTTCAGCATATTATGGCGGTACAAAAGTTTAGCTTACGTATATTGCCCTTGCCCCCCCCAAATCAGAGCTTCAAGCGTGTCCATCCCCTAGAATGTGCACATTACACTCATTATGTATATATACACCCATCCCCTCCCCCACCCACATCTACCCAACACCCGATTAATGTTATTCCTAAATGTGCTCTCAGGTGATGATCAGTGAAACCAATTTGATGATAAGTACATGCCATGCTTATTTTTCCATTCTTGGGATACTTCACTTAGTAGAATGGGTTCCAGCTCTATCCAGGAAAATACAAGAGGTGCTATATCACCATTGTTTCTTATAGCTGAGTAGTACTCCAAGGTATACATATACCACATTTTACTGATCCACTCATGTATTGATGGGCACTTGGGTTGTTTCCACATGTTTGCAATTGCATACACCACATTTTATTAATCCACTCATGTCTTGGTGGGCACTTGGGTTGTTTCCACATCTTTGCAATTGTAAATTACGCTGCTATGAGCATTCTAGTGCAGATGTCTTTTTTATAGAATG
Organism: Varecia variegata; assembly: GCA_028533085.1. Classification (NCBI taxonomy): domain Eukaryota; kingdom Metazoa; phylum Chordata; class Mammalia; order Primates; family Lemuridae; genus Varecia; species Varecia variegata. Next base: position 79,005,631 of record CM052440.1, on the reverse strand, counting down.
TCTATTATTCTTTTGGGTAGATGCCCAGTAATGGGATTGCTGGATCAAATGGTAATTCTACTTGTATCTCTTTGAAGTATCTCCATATTACTTTCCACAGAGGTTGTACTAGTTTGCAGTCCCACCAACAGTGTGTAAGTGTTTCTATCTCTCCATATCCACACCAGCATTTACTGGTTTGGGACTTTTTGAGAAAGGCCATTCTCACTGGAGATAAGTGATATCTCATTGTGGTTTTGATTTGCATTTCCATGATGATTAGAGATGTTGAGCATTTTTATATGTTTGTTGGCCATTAGTCTATCTTCTTTTGAAAAGTTTCTGTTCATGTCCTTTGCCCACTTTTTGACAGGGTTGTTTGATTTTTTCTTGCTGATTTTCTTGAGTTCTACATAGATTCTAGTTATCAGTCCTTTATCAGATGTGTAATGTGAATATTTTCTCCAGTTCTGTAGGTTATCTGTTTGCTCTCATGATAGTTTCCTTGGCTGTACAGAAGCTTTTTAATTTGATTAGGTCTCATTTATTTATTTTTATTGTTGCTGTGATTGCCTTTGGGTTCTTCTTCATAAATTCTTTGCCTAGGCCAATGTCTATAAGAGTTTTTCCAACATTTGCTTCTAGAATTCTTATAGTTTCATGCCTTAGGTTTAAGTCTGTTATCCACTGTGAGTTCATTTTTGTGAGAGGTGATAGGTACAGATCTTGTTTCAGTCTTCTACATACGGTGATCCAATTTTCCCAGCACCATTTATTGAATAAGGATTCTTTTCCCTGATGTATTTTTTTGTCTGCTTTCCCTGACTTAACTATTATACAAGTGTTCATGTAACAAAAACATTTGAACCCCATTAATATTTTGACATTCAAAAAAGAAGATAAATTATCCTGATGAAGTGGCATTTATCCCAGGGATGCAAGGATGTTTCAACATACCCAAATAGATAAACATGATATAGCACATCAACAGAATGTATAAACTATATGATGATCTCAATAGATGCAGAAAAACAATTTAAGATTCAACATTCCTTCATAACAAAAACTGTCAACAAGTTATGTATAGAAGCAACATGTCCCAACACAATAAAGACCATATATAGTTAACAGGGAAAAGCTAAAAGGTTTTTCTCTAAAAACTGGAACAAGATAAGAACGCCACTTTTACCACTTTTATTCAACATAGTACTAAAAGTTCTAGCCAGAGAAATTAGGCAGAGGAAAACATAAAAGGCACCCAAACTGGTAAAGAGGAAGTTAAACTGTCCCTCTTTGCAGATGACATGATCTTATATATAGAAAAACATAAAGACTCTACCAAAAAACTCTTAGAATTGATAAATGAATTTAGTAAATTGCAAGATACAAAATCAATATATAAAGAGCAGTAGCATTTCTATATACCAATAACCAACTTGCTGAAAAAGATATTTAAAAAGTAATCTCATTTACAATAGCTACAAAAATAATTAAATACCTAGGAATAAATTTAACCAAGGAGGTAAAAGATCCTTACAATGAAGTCTATCAAACACTTATGAAAGAAATCACAGGACACAAGAAGCAAAGATATCCCATGTTCATAGATTAGAAGAATTAATATTGTTAAAATGACCTTATTACCAAAAGCAATATACAGATTCAATGCAATGTCTTTCAAAATGCCAATGACATTCTTCACAGAAACAGAAAATACAATCTTAAAATTTGTATTGACCACAAAAGACCCCAAATAGCCGAAGCAATACTAAGAGAAAAGAACAAGGTTGGAAACATCACACTGTCTGACTTCAAAATATACTGTAAAGCTATAATAGCCAAGACAGCATAGTATTGGTATAAAAGCAGACACATAGACTAATGGAACATAATAGAGAACCCATAAATACACCCATATATTTACAGTCAACTGTTTTTTGACAAAGGTGCCAAGAGCATACATTGGGAAAAGGACACCTTCTTCAATAAATGGTGTTGGGAAAACAGGATTTCTATATGCAGAAGAATGAAACTAGACTCCTATCTCTCACCATATACAAAAATGAACTCAAAGTGGATTAAAGACTTAAATGTAAGGCCTGAAACTATAAAACCACATGAACAAGATGTAAGGGAAATGCTTTAGGATATTGGTCTAGGCAAGATTTTATGGGTAAAACTTCAAAAGCACAGAACACAAAAACAAATGGTACTACTACATCAAACTAAAAACCTTCTACACGGCAAAGAAATAATGAAGAGAATGAAGCGAGAACCTATAGAATGAGATAAAATATTTGCAAATTATTCATCCACCAAGCCAAAATATACAAGGAACTCAAACAACTCAACATCAAATAAACAAGTAATCCTATTAAAAATGGAGAAAGAATCTGAATAGACATTTCATAAAAGAAGACATACAAATGGCCAACAGGTATATAAAGAAATGCTCAATGTCACTAATCATCAAGGAAATACAAATCAAAACTACAATGAGATATTATCTCACCCCAGTTAAAATGGCTATTATTAAAAAGGCACAAAAATAAAAATGCTAGAGAAGATGCAGAGAAAAGGGAGCTCTTATACATTGTTGGTGAAAATGTAAGTTAGTACAGCCACTATGGAAAACAGTATAGAGATTTCTCAAAAAAAAAAAAAAACTAAACTAAAAATAGAGCTACCATTGATCCAGCAATCCCACTACTGGGTATTTATTCAAAGGAAAGGAAATCAGTATTTGAAAGAGATATCTGTATCCTCATGTTTACTGCAGCACTATTTATAATAGCCAAGATATGGATTCAATCTAAATGTCCAACAACAGATAAATGGATAAAGAAAATGTAGTATAGATTCACAATGGAATACTATTCAGCCATAGAAAAGAATGAAATTCTGTCATTCATGGCAACATGAATGGGCCTGGAGGACATTATGTTAAGGGAAATAACTCAGGTACAGAAAGATAAATACCACATGTTCTCACTCGTATGTGGAAGCTAAAAAACATTTAGCTCATAGAAGTAGAGAGTAGAATTTTGGTTTTTAGTGACTGGGAAGGGCAGGGGGGAAGGGAAGATAAGGAGAGGTTCATTAACAGACACAAAATTACAGCTAGTTAGAGGGAATAAGTTCTAGTGTTCTACAAGACTGTAGGATGAACATAGTTAATAATTTATTGTGTATTTTCAAAAAGGTAGAAGAGAAGATTTTGATTGTTCCCAAAACAAAGAAACGAGAAATGTTTGAAGTGATGGATAGGTAAATACCCTGATTTTAGCATTACACATTGTATATATGTATTGAAGTATCACTCTGCACCCCATAAATATGTACAATTATTATGTGTCAACTAAAAAGAAAAGAAAAAATTTACAGAGTGCCATTAAAAAGACAAAGAAGTCAGCCTAAAGGGAGAAACTATCAGCTAATTTTGTCAATTCAAACATAACAAAAATTTTTTTAATTATAATTAATTGTAACAGTTTAAGTGTGTAAAAATCTTGAGTTTATAATGATACTCAAAAGAAAAAATATTTGCATTTATATTTTCATAAAAAACAAATGCCATTTGTCAAAGTCAAATAAAATATAGAGATGAATCTATAAAAAAATCATTGAAACTAAGACTAAGATTTGTTTTTTGAAAAGATAATCAAAATCAACAAACCATTTGCTAAACTAAGAAAAAACAGAAGACAAATAAATAAAATCAGATGTGAAAGAGGAGACATTATAATTGATGCCACAGAAATAAAAATGATCATAAAGGACCATTATAAACAATTATACACCAACAATTTGACATTCTAGAAGAAAAAGATAAGTTCCTAGAAACATACAGCCTACCAAGATTGAATCAAAAAGAAATAGAAATTCTGAACATATCAATTACAAATAGGAAAACTAAAGGAGTAATAAAGAAAAACTCCCAATCACTGGTAAATTCTATCAAACATTTAAAGAAAGATTAATTCTAATTTTTCTTAAACTCTTCCCAAAAATAGACTAAAGATGGAACGTTTCCAAACTCATCCTATGAAGCCAGAATCACCCTGATACCAAAGCCAGGCAAAGAAACTACAAGAAAAGAAAACTACAGGCCAATATCTCTAATGAATATAGATCAGTCACAAGTATATGCTTATCTCCAGATACATCAAGTTTTACATATTAAATATCTACAACTTTGTATGACAATCATACCTCAATAACACTGCTTTTAAAAAGTAAAAGAAATAAATGCAAAAATTATATTATAATTCCAGTCTTTATAGAATAGCTCTGTTAGACATTATAATCTTTTTAAAATGCCTAATTTTTTAGTTATTTAATTTCCATGTAGCCTATAAATCTTTCAGTATGAATCCTATTTGGAAATTTTTCACGTATTACAGGGATGAATTAACAGTAGAATATCAATCTTTCCACCACAAAATTTTATAAGACAGAAAAATTGCAAAATCTTTTTTTCCAAAATCTATAATCAATTATATTTGATACAAGAAAAATTTTTATTAAAGAGTGTAAGTTAGAAAGGGTTAAAGAAAAGTGAAGTACATATTCAAAAGTGTCTTATTTCTCTATTTCTCCACTATTAAAAGCAAGTATTTGTTTGGTGTGGAAAAATTGCAACATAGTGATCAGGGAAACAATTTACCAGCTACTCTGCTGAGTAATTATTCTTCTCATACTATAATGTAATTGTGCTACATTTATCTAATAAAGTTTTTAATATTGAATTGCAATGGAAATTTCCTTCAGATTTATTTTTGTATTCTATAATATTATTGTATGGTGACAGCCCAAGCCAAATATTGATTTTAACACTCAACCATGTAGCCAGAAGCCAAAAAGTGTGCACCTGAAAATACGTATAAATATAGTCATTACTTCATTTATTAGAGGCAAGGGGACTAGAAATGATTTAAATGTCCTTCAAAAGCACCTGGTTTATAAATTATGGAAAAATCTATTAAAATCAATGTCCAAATACACTGATGAATATAAAGGTAATTTTCAAAACATAAAAGTATGCGTAGTATGATCCTATTTGTATAAAATAATAAACAATATATTATACATACTGCACTTAAATAAGCCTAGAAAATAAGTAGATAAGAGAAATCATTAAGCGTGGTTGACTTTAGAAGAATGCATTAAGGATAGATGGGAGGTCTTTTACTTGTCCCATTCTCTTCATATTGTTAACCATAAAAAATATTGCTTTTATTAATATAATTTGGAAGAAAAGTGATAAAACAAAGGATTAAACATATACATATTTTGGCTGTTAAAATATTGAATTTTTAGTATATTATTTAATAGCATATTGATTGTAAAAGTAAAACATTAACACATAATCACTTATTAATATTGATGATTGCTGATTGATCACAATAAGAATGACTGTAGTAATAATTATGATTCATCATTTAACAATTCATATAACTCATCCACTAGATAATTTCTCTTTTTTACTTGTCAAAAGCCATTTCCTGATCACACACATATTAAATACGTTTATATTCTATAATATACACATATAATTTTAAAACACTTTTAATAAATCTGTATTACTGTAAAATGGAGAATGCAGAGGAAGTCGGCCAATGTATAAAAATAATAAAAAGTCCCTTGAGAACAAGGATGTTTTCTAACACATGGAAAATCTGTGAGTCATTGGGTGTGTGGTTTATCAAGTCGAGTATATCATACTCATGCCTCCTGACATTCAGGCACTTGTGTCAACTGAGACCAATGCGATCTCATCCTTAAGTATCTTTAAGGAAAGAGATGGCACCTGTCTAACTAATTTTCCATAGAAGCATGAAATTCTAATATATAATTGAAATTGCTTCTTCTGAAATTCAAATCCACTTCTCCTAGTGTAGGCTGTAATATAGTACTAAAATCCCAAAAAAATTCAAAACAAGAGGATTAAACTACCTGCTGCGTCTCTGAGACTTCAGAAGCTATGTTATGTTGTAAGAAACTGAGCTGAGTTTCAAAGGTCACATCATGTGAGGCTGTCCCGCTAAGATGAACCCACAAAACAGCCTAATAGTGCTTTGATAAGAGGGCTATAAGGCCACAATACTATTAACAGAATGTTCAAGAGCTGCAAAAGAAAAAACATAAAAGATAAAAAGATTCATGCTATGTCATAATGCATATACTATATGCCCAGCTCTGTGCTGAGTGTTGTTTAGGTCTTCTTTTCAGTTATCAAATGTGTGGCTAGTACAGATTAAAAGTGAAAATGAGAGTGCAGAGGTGGGCTCCACATCGTCAAGGAAAAATTGGGGGATAAGTTAGGCCTTGAAGAAAGTAGAGACATTTTGTCCAACAAAATAAAGCCACATTTTTTAAGTTTCTCATATTTTCCCGTAGTCAGCCTGCTTGTGTTGATAGTCACCATTTCATAACTTCCTCATTTTGCTGTTTACCGGAGTAAGAAGAACTGGCACATTGTCCAGGAAAGTCCCTTGTCCTCCTTATGCAAGAAAGGAAATCCTGACCTAAATGCACAACCACAAAACAAGTTAATATTCTATGTCTATTAGAGTTGGACTTCTTAAAAAATGGATGAAGTGTTCATCTTTCAAGATTCATTTTCCTGAATATTACCAACTCCTGGACTCAGAAACTGAGAAAAGAGAGAAAGATCCAGAAGGGGGGAGAAAGCAAGACACAACGAGAGAGAAAGAATGAATTCATCCAAATCACCTGCATTACAAAGCTCAGGTAAAATGTGCAACTCTACCTTTTATCCCATAAATCTCTTTTTGGAACAGATGATAAATATGATGAGAGACAGAATAATAGAAAAGTATTCAGTGAAGTAAAAGAAAAAGGGCAGGGAGAGAGAAAGAGAAAGGAAGAGAGAAAGAGAGATATTAGAAAACTATATGTCACACTGGAAAGCTTGCTGGACTTGTGTTGAGTTCAGGGAGAGCTATCAGACTGCTATTTCAACCCTCTTTCTGTAATACACTGTGTCCTTTGGGGCAAGTCATTTCACTTCTATGGAACTCAGTTTTCTTGTCTATAAAATGTGTTTTGGAAGGAAACTAGTAGATGATTGTCAATTGTTATCTGACTGATTTACAAGGAGCTTGAAAAATGAGACACTGAAAAGAAGAGAGAAATAGAGAACAGGAAAAGCAGACAGGGGAGAAAGAAAAGGAAGAGAGAAAAAGAAAGAATGGAGAAAACCTCAGAAAATGTGAATGGCTTAGAAAGGAAAAATTGTATATCGGAGTTCATGAATCAGTCTTAAAAGGAGTGATGGATTACTTCAGTGGTTCTGAAAGTGTGGTCCAGACCAGCGGCATCAGAAGCCCCTGAGAACATGGTTCCATGCACGCTCTACTGAATTTCTAACTCTAGGGGTGGGGCTCAGCAATCTGTGTTTCCACAAGTCCTCCAAGTGATTCTGATGCATGCTTAAGTTTGGGAATAACTCAATATAGACAAAGCAAGTAACAGGAAATAAGCAAGGATGAATAAGAATCTGTTCTATCTCTTTTGTATCTAGTTTAGGGAAGACTGACCATGTTTGTGTCTTTCTACAGAGAGAGGATGCTTCTCTTCCCAGGTGTTTTTATGGACTGTTGCTGGCGTCTCCATCCTATTTCTCAGTGCCTGTTTTATCACCAGATGTGTTGGTGGGTTCTGAAGGTCAAATGTGATCTAATTCTCCCTGGTGAATATTAGGAGTAAACTCTTTCTTGCTGTCTATAGATTCTCTTCTTCTTCAAAGAGTCTTTCTAATTTAATTTTTCCCTACTAACCTCCAGGCTACTCCTCAAGCCAGAAAGCTATTACAAATTTCAGTAATTTCTGAAGCATTTTCATGATAGACATTTTTCATCTCCTTAATGCCTTGAGTTCCCCACCACCACTACCCTTTGTACCCCTATCATTAGTGTCACCTTCCCTAGGAAATCCTAGCTTAGAGCTTGAACCCACTGGTCAGGACCAGAGACATGACAAATTACTTTTTGGAAGGAAGGGTAGAGAGGGTTAGACTTGACATAAGAGGATGTGCAAACATATTTATTTTGTCTGGGCTGTTGGGCCTGAAATAAAATGCATTCATCGTTATAAATTGGGAAAACCATGAAATGTGAATTCCCTCTTCTTGCTTTGAGTAAGCAAATCCCAGTGCCCCTGCATGTGGAAGAAGTAGACAGTAAGAAAATATCATGGTAATTATTGGCACCTTTGTTATGAATGCAAAACTGAGGAAAGTTATCTTTAATCAAAAAATAGTAACTAACATTAAGTGTACCACTTCCCTTACAGTAACATATCACATCTTCCAAATCTGTGATGAGAAAAAGTTCCAGTTTCAAGAGAATTTCACAGAGCTCTCCTGTGACAATGATGGATCAGGTATAACAGTCCTCAACTTTGAACATCACATTTATATATCAACATTTTCTGGCTTCTAGATTGACTTTGGAATAGGCAAAATATCGTTGGGTTAGATCCTATGTTTCAAAAGCAAATTTAAAATCCTGTCTGCACTATAAGAGAATGATGAGGACTTGGTAAGAGTACAAGAATAGAACTTTGGAAATGCAGTTAGTGTTGGGGCAGGAAATCTTGGGGACATTATAGTAAACTTTTAGAATGAATTTGGGGCATATATCTGAACAGTAAATCTGGAAGTGGAAGGTTTTATTCTCTGGAGTGTACTTTTTTTCATTCACTTGCTTTCAAAATGAGGTGAAGAAGAAAAAAATGTATAGAGTAGGAAATTTATAAATACCACAAGAATAATACTCTCTATGCTCTTACATATCATCCAAGTCTTAGAAAAATTGGTGCATGATGCTAGGAAAGTTTCCTTCTCTGAGCTATAATTTTCTTACCATTAAATTGAAAGAGATTAGACTATTTATTGTTAATAGACTCAAAAGTCTGAAATTCTGTAATTCTAGGATACCTAACCTATCCGTACACCACAATTTAGAGATTTGATTAATGGTATATTGTTTAGGCAACGTAAGAGATGGCTGCTTAGGGGTCACCAAATAAAATGCACAACTTTCTCTGACCTTGGCAGTCTACGAACAGAGAATAGGGCTCTGTATCAATACCATAACTGAGACAGATTGTGTATACTGTTGCCTTTCCTGGCACTGGCATGTAGCAAATAAGGATTACACTCAAAAGACAAGAAATTTGCTTTTTATGCTTATCGACATTGGAATTGTCTAATGTCTTAGAAAATAAGATGTGGGGTGTGAATAAGGGATTCCAGTGCTACTGACTGTAAATGATGGACTCCATGGGGCCAAAAGAAGCTTTCTGTTTCCTTATTCAGGTCACCTGAGACACTTACTGAAACTTCTTTCCTCTTAGGTTCAGTCAAGAACTGCTGTCCATTGAACTGGAAACATTTTCAATCTAGCTGCTACTTCTTTTCCACTGACACTCTGACCTGGGTATTAAGTTTAAAAAACTGCTCAGCCATGGGGGCTCATCTGGTGGTTATCAACACAGTGGAGGAACAGGTAGATGGAGAACAGGCTCCTCCAGTGTCAATGTAACATTCTTCACAGGGTCCGGCCTGTCCCCTTTTCCATACAAGTGCACAGTGTTTGGCCCTCAATGACTATTTCTTAAATGAATGTACTGAAATGCATGCTGTTCCTGCTATTTCTTTATGCCATTATCTACTTTAATTTATTTTCATTACTAGAAGAACCTAAGAAAATGAGTATTTCCATGTGAAGTTCCTTTAGTTAGGGGGAAAAAAAGAAGGTTGGGAGTTAAGTTTATAATGATCATTACATTTATGAACATATGTATGATCATTACATTTATGAACATATGAAGGAAGGCTAGCAAACAGTGTCCATTATCTTTAAGCTGTGATTAATAACGTTTTGTGCAGGAAATATACAGTAGATTTGGCTATCAATAACAGTAGATAAAATTTGAAGGAATTATTCAGACTCTGTTGAAAGTTACTTTTGTCAGCTTAATTTGATTTATATATATTTTACCACAATAAAAACATCAGTAGATAATCCTCCAAGATCTTATAATTTCAGGTCCATTTATCTATTGTCTCTAGTTCAGATCATACTTTGCTTCTTCTAATAACAATTACCTTCAATATTTGTTCAGAATTGAAATAATTGACCCCCTGTTTTTTATTGTGTATGCTTCATAGGAATTCCTTTTCCACATGAAACCTAACAGCAGAGAGTTTTATATTGGACTGACGGATCAGGTGGTGGAGGGTCTGTGGGAATGGGTGGACGGCACACATTTCACAGAGTCTCTGAGGTAATTACCCTCTTGTAGGAGAATTCTAGTACCACCCCAAATCCTAAACTAGACCACCGTCAGAGTTCTCAGAACCTCCTTCTGTGACGTGAGATATAGTCAGGTCTATGCTTGGTGGTGTTAGATACAGGAAGAAGAAAAGCTGGTTAAAAAAAAAAAAAAAAAAAAGAACTGAGGTAGAAAAGAAAAAAGAGAAGTACAAGCACCCCCCCTCCCATTTCCTGGGACTATCTCAAGAATAAAGGAGAACTAATAGATGAAAATGAGAAGGGGATTAGAATTGAAGAATCATCCATTGAAAATGAAGATGAGGCAAAGAATGTAATTAAGAGTCTTAAACTCCAAAACTATAGTAAACGTGGAAAAAAAGTTATTTGAAAAAGACAGCAGATTCTTACGGAGTGAACGTGGGAATCCCATGATAATGTCTCTTTTCTCCTTAGTAATGGCATTAACATTGTTAGAGCACAGCATTTTGGAGTTTTCAAAGTTTTTTTCTCATTCATTGTTTCATTTTACCCAAATTACACCTTCCTGAGATAGAGAAGTATTATTCATCTTTATTTAGTATTTGAGGAAACTACAGGTCAGAAGGATTAAATGACTTACACAGCTAATAAGCAACAGTTTTAAGAGTATAGATCAGACACTCTGATACTTTAGAAATGTTGCTTCACTACTGCACCGTAACGTCATTGAGGGATGTACTTAATACTTCTATGCAGAATAAAGAGAATCAAACCTGATATGAGATGTGAGTGCAAAGGAAACAAAAGCATCAGGGTATCGGTCTTTCCCATAACTTCTCATTCTATGTCTAAAACCATAAAGAGCATGGAAGAATATAAAATCAGAAAGATCCATTTTGGCTTCAATACTCGCAAACTCTATGACTTAGATGATTTAGTTTTTCCAAGATTCCTTTTCTTCTTCAATAAAATGAGGATTATAATACCTACCTCAAAAAAATTGCTGTGAAGTTAATAACACAAATATAATTTGCCTAGCCTAGTAGATGAGATCACTTTATCTCTTTTTGCTGGCATCAAAAATCTCCTTTGTCACTCTTTTTCAGCTTCTGGGACATAGGAGAGCCTAACAACAGAGTTAGCCTGGAGGACTGTGCCACCATAAGAGATTCTTCCAATCCAAGGAAAAACTGGAATGATGTACCCTGTTTCTTCAATATGTTTCGGATTTGTGAAATGCCAGAAATACATTTTGAACAAAGAAAAATCTCTTAAGAACAGAAGGCACAACTTAACATATAAAGGAGAAGGAAAAAGAGTGTGGCCGAACCCACAACCTTGTTATGAGAAAAGTACACAATGCACTTCAAAGGACTTTATAAGTATTTGTTACTCTGATAAACATTTGTAGTTTTGAATGTTATTTAATATAATTCATGATACTGACTGAAGTGCATTTTTTCCTCTACGTTAGTCTCAGGTCCTCTTCCCGGAGTCACTAGCAAATGCCGTGAGAAGAAAGAAATGCCCCTTTTGGTACATTTGGTCATTTTTGCATATTTATATGGAAGTACAGGGTCATAAAGCAAGTACAGAGTCCAGCAAAGAAGAGGATTTTGGAAATTGTCCTTGAACAGTCACCTGAATTCAGGCTCTATGTTATCTTCTTTCTAGCTTCTGAAAAGTCTGCCTTCTTTTCTTGATTTCATGCTGTTTCTATCTCCTGCCCAAGCACATATCCTCTCTAACCTCCCCTGTATAATGAGTAAAAAGCTTCTCAAGTCATAGAATTTATTCCTGCTCAGAAGACGGGTGTGGACTTCCTGGCCACAGGCCTTCACTGCATCTCCTTAGGGAAGACCGTGCTGACCAAAGAGATTGCTATCAAATCCCTGGCACTCCCTTTGTTTTCTATTCTCTTCTACTAAGTGACTGGATCTCACCTGGATTTGTATCTGTTGCTCAGCTAAGACCAGAGTCCAATAGTCAAATTATTTTAAGAGAACATTCAGCTTCACACATTCTTATCTCAAACCTATGTAGTTATTGGATAATATTGTATCAATACTGATAAGAATATGTAAATAACATGGCAGCTTTTACAACCGGGTTTCTTGCGTAAGAAACCCATAAGGACATCCTCAAAAATTCATACATTGTTATTAATGTATAATCATTGAATGGGAAAATTCAACTGCACAAGTGAATATAATATATTAGCTTTCTTTACAAAAGTTCACTTCTGTTAGGCATTGTGACAATCTGGTTTCAAAAACACATCTTTAAGGCAAACATCATTCACCCTAAAAGTAATCCAATAAACATAACTTCAACTTTCTAATTCCCTTATTTAAGAGCATAAATATCAATGAGAAAACATTGAAAGACAGATGAAGTTTTTTATTGTTGTATATTGGTATTTCCCTGTCAGTGTTTATAATTTGATTAAATTTTATTTCTGTATTGAAAGACATGGAAATATTGTTCTCCATTATTTCCCTATATGTAGTTATAATTTAAGTTATAAAATTAAACTTTGTCTTCACAGTTTGTCAAGAAAAGAAACAATTCTTAAGGGTTTAGTGGTTGAAGATCATTGGGACCTAAATTATCTATTTAGAAAAATCTTTTTTGAGAAGTAGTTCATCCGACTGAAATTGTTTTAAAATATAATATATTATAAACATGGTTACACAAATACTTAACCACTTAAGGCACCAGAAAACCCAGAGGTTTACAAAAAATAAAGGAGTCATTAGTCATACATATGCCTAAGAACATATTTCAAAAATAAACCATCGTTAAGATTTAAATACCTCATATTGCCAAAGCAATCGTAAGCAAAAAGAACAAACTGGGGGGCATCAGTCTGCCAGACTTCAAACTTTACTACCAGGCTATAGTAACCAAAACAATAGGGTACTAGCACAAGAACAGAGATACAGACCTTTGAAATAGGACGGAGATCCCAGATATAAAATCATCCTCATATTGTCATCTAATCTTCAACAAAGCAGGCAAAAGTATACATTGGGAAAAGAATCTCTGTTCAATCAGTGGTGCTGGGAAACTGGATATCCACATGCAGAAGATTGAAACTGGATCCCCACCTCTCACCTCTCACAAAAATCAACTCACGTTGGATAATAGACTTAAATATAAGGCGTGAAACCTTAAGAATTCTGGAAGAAAATGTTGGGAAGACTCTTTTAGACATCCGCCTAGGTAAAGAATTTATGAAGAAGACTCCCAAAGCAATCACAGCAGCAACAAAAGTAAATAAATGGGACCTGATCAAATTAAAAAGCTTCTGCACAGCCAAAGAAACTATCATTAGAAAGAATAGACAACCTACAGAATGGGAGAAAATAGTTGCTTTCTACACATCCGATAAAGGACTGATAACAAGAATCTATATAGAACTTAAGAAAATTAACAAGAAAAAAAATCAAACAACTCCATCAATAAATGGGCAAAGGACACAAACAGAAACTTTTCAAAAGAAGAGAGACTAATGGCCAACAAACATATAAAAAAGTGCTCAACATCTCTAATCCTCAGGGAAATGCAAATCAAAACAACAATGAGATATCACCTAACTACAGTGAGAATGGCCTTTATCAAAAAGTCCGAAAACAACAAATGCTGGTGTGGATGTGGAGAGATAGGAACACTTTTACACTGCTGGTAGGACTGCAAATTAGTACAACCCCTGTGGAAAGTAATTTGGAGATACCTCAAAGAGCTAAAAATAGAAATACCATTTGATCCAGCAATCCCACTACTAGGCATCTATCCAAAGGAAAAAAAGACATCCTATAATAAAGACATCTGCACTCAAATGTTTATAGCAGCACAATTCACTATTGCAAAGATGTGGAAACAACCTAAGTGCCCATCAATACACAAGTGGATTAATAAAATGTGGTGCATATATGCCATGGAATACTACTCAACTACAAAAAACAATGGTGAACTAGCACCTCTTATATTATCCTGGATAGAGATTGAGCCTATCCTTCTAAGTGAGGTATCACAAGGATGGAAAAACATGCACCATATGTACTCACCATCAAATTGGTACTAACTGATCAACACTAAGGTGTTCACATGGTAGTAATACTCAATGTATGGGGAAAGGGCATGCTTGTAGCTCTGGCTTGGGTGAGGCAAAGGCATTATATGTAACCAAAATGTTTGTACCGCCTTAATATTCTGAATTTAAATAAATAAACAAATAAATAATAAAATAAAATTCAGTATATTAAAAAAGATTTAAATACTACCATTTGGGTACCGAATTTTTTAAAAGAAAAATCACTCTGCTACTTTTTGTAAAAATGATATTAGTACCTATTCATTATCAAAAATTCCTACAGAGCACAATTATATAAAGATAAAAATGGAAAAAATTTCAAACCCCAAGTTGTAGAAATAATTATCATGAACATTAGCTGAACATCATTCCAATCACTTCTTGGCCTTTTGGCTAAGATCAAGTGTAGCATCATTCCAGAAAATTTTCCTTGATCTTAATGGAGCACAGGAAATGCCACCCCAAAATATGGCACCTTGGAAATTGAGAAAACAACACAAGCAGAAAAGCCTCTCTAACCTTCCCCTGGCTCTTCCTCCCTGAAGGAGGCCATGAAACCCAGGAAGTTCACACTCTGACCTTCTCCTCCCTTCTACCCTGAAAACCATCATGTGAAAGATGTTCTACTCTATTCTATGAGGGAAGGAATGTCACACAGGGAAGCCAAGAAGAGTATGAACAAACAGGACTTGCTGTTTCTCCCAGTGTGTTACCATTAGATCATGTCTCTTTTTGTCCAATCATGTTTCTCCTCCACAACTACCCACTTCTTCATCAGACTTACTATAAAATATACAGAGAGTTCCCTGTTCCTTTCAGTCTTCATTCCTGAAGGCTCTCATGTCATGTAAAACTTATATTAAATAAATCTGCATGCGTTTCTCTTGTTCATCTGTCTTTTGCTATAGGGGTCTCAGCCATGGACCTTGCAATTGGTAAGGAAAAGATAGTACCTTTGTCCCTTACAACTTCAAGTTAGATGAAAGAATGGAAAGACAAGGAGTGAAAAAATATTTAGGCAAATATATACATGTGCCCCTCTGTCTCTCTCTCTCTCTCTCTCTCTATATATATATATATATACACACATATATATACACAGACACATAATCATACACACATACACGTGTGCATTGACATACTTTAGAAAGGAATCATGCAACAGATGATACTTAAAATTTTCTTACTTTTGTTTTTAATTGACACATAATAATTACACATATTTATGGGGTACAGTGTGATATTTCAATACACATATACATCATGTGATGATTAAATTGGGGTAATTACCATATCCATCACCTTAAACATTTAAAAAATTGAAATTAAAGAACTATTGAACTTCAAGAATTTTATAACCTTTATAGATTGCCACAAAAACCTATTTCCTAAAAGGTCCCTCTGAAGTAAAAAATAAATTATGAAGAATCATGTAAAATGTTCTTGCTCTTCTATTTCCCAATCCCCTTTCCTGCCTTTCCTTCTCTCTACAATTCAGTCCTAAAATCATTCATTAGGTGAGAACAAGGTAGCTTTTTTATGTGTGTGCATGTACGTGGGGTGGGGAATTGAGGGGGCACATGTTTATCCCTCAGGGAGTTTGAGCCTGAGCTGGCCTGAGACAGTGTAGAGGAGGGGTGTGGAAGAGGGACGGACTAAGGGTATCAGCACCCCAGGGGGTTCAGGGGGCATCTTGGTGGAGAGGTGGACTGTCTCAAAGTCTCAAAGCCGGAGCTTGGACCAGGAGGATATCCACAGTGAGGTGGCCAAGCATGGGTATCTGAGCCCAAGCAGGATCCTCCAGGTGGGTGGCAGGGCACTGGGCAGGGTGAGGTGTGTGTGTCCACACAGGTCACTCAGCACAGGAGGAGGAGGCAGAGGCTGAGCAGGTCAGCTTACATGTCTTGTAACCAAATTTAAATGTGCACATTTGGTAAAATTTATTCTTGAGCATCTTATCATTTTATTGCTATTGTAAATATATTTTATTTTAAAATATATTTTCTACATTTTACAGGTTATTATATTGTGAATTTTTTAATAATGATAATTTATCCAGAAACATTGTTGAACTGTCCTATTATTTTTTTTAACACTTCAGTGATACAGTTCCTTATATTTTCTCTGTAGATAATTATACTGTCTATATCACGGAGCTACCCAGCACAGTAGCCACCGGCCACAGGAGGCTGTTGAGCACTATCCTAATTGAGATATGCTGGAAGTGTAAAATATACACCAGATTTTTGAGAACTTGATAGGAATAAAAAGAATGTAAAATATGTCATTAATAATTTTATATTGATTACATGTTAAAATAATATTTTGGCATATGTTGATTTAAATAAAATAAGTTGTTAGAATTAATTTCACCTGTTTCTTTTTACTTTCTTGATATGGTTACTAGAAACGTTAAACATGTAAGTTACATTTTTGGCTTGCATTGTATTTCCTTTGGACAGTTCTGGTCTAGAAATAATAACAGTTGTTTTTTTTTTCTACCTGGTCCTTTGGCTCATATTGAGCTTGTGAGGACCATCAATATATTATTGCATAAAAGCTACTATAATGAGCACTTGGTATATTCTTGATTTTAAATAAAATGCTTCTAATGGCTTATCATTAAATATAATAGTTGCTACAGGTTTGGGGTAGACACCCTGTAGAAAATTCCTTTTGTTCCTTATTTGTCAAATGTTTTACACTAAGTGGTTTATTGATTTTATTAGATGATGCTTAAGCATCTCTTTCTTATATGCTGATAAGATTAATTCCATTCATAGATTTACATACTATATACATACATGTATGTTGTTTAAAAAACCAAATGCTTCTATAAGCATTGTGATTACAAATACCTGTTTTCTGGCTGCTTCTGATTCTCATGCCCAAGAGGCAACCACATTCAACTCTTTAGATGCTGCTTTTTCTATTGAGTTCCATGTTTCCATTTCTGTCAAATAGTTTCTAAATATAGTTTCTATTATAATTCCTTAATTTGTTTCCATTTTAGATAACGTATATTAACTCCACACTCACGGAAATAAGAGTCCTCTCTTTCTCTCCTTCTCTCTCTCTCACACACTCAGTTCCCATTGCTCTGCTATCACTATATGATAATTTATTTTTAAATCAATATGCAACATTCAGATTGTTATGAACATGTAACTGTTGTTTATGGCTGAATCATGTACTGTATTATTACTACATATTTTTAAAACCATTTTGCTTTTCATGTAGCTAATATTAGCATCATTTTTCATATTTATCTAATTTTCTATGTATTGATATAACTCATCCCCTAACTCTCCAAAATTGTACATCACCTCTCAGTACATCCAAATGCACTCTATTTGTCCCATATTTTTGTGGGGAAAAATCCTTTTTGGAACATTGCCTTCCTTTCCTGATCTGACCTGAGATTGGTCTCATAGTTTTTTTCACAGCCATTATTTTGTCAATTTTATTATATAAAGGACATATTTTGTCAATTTAAAATCATTTCAAATTATGGTACAACGATATAATGAAACACGATTTATAAGGAACAAGATATAAAACAATTTTCAAACTATGTTGTTAAGTAAAAAAATAGCAAGATGTTTAAGAATATGTAGATAGGGTCAGGCACAGTGGCTCACGCCTGTAATCCTAGCACGCTAGGAAGCCCAGGTGGGAGGATCGCTTGAGCTCAGGAGTTCCAGACCAGCCTGAGCAAGAGTGAGACCCTGTCTCTACTAAAAATAGAAAAATCAGAGGACTGTGGTGGCACATGCCTGTAGTCCCAGCTACTTGGGAGGCTGAGGCAGGAGGATTGTTTGAGCCCAGGAGTTTGAGGTTGCTGTGAGCTAGGCTGACGCTGGGCACTCTAGCCCAGGCAACAGAGCGAGACTCTGTCTCAAAAAAAAAAAAAAAAAAGAATATGTAGATAATGTTTCTATTAGTATAAAAAATTTGAGATTATATATCCATACATTTGTACTGTATATAAACATATATACTATGATTACTATATATAGTATATATATAATTTATATGTAATGTATAAACTTATACACTTTATTTGTAGTATATATACTACATATAAACATATATGACAATATATACAAGAAACTGATAATCATAGTTATTCTGAAGAGGCATTTAGGAGACTGGCGTTCAGGGTGAGAGAGAGATTTGCTTTGTACTTTTAATAACATTTTACTGTTTGCCTTTGTAACACATTTTTCAAAAATAAAAACACTATTTAATTTTTTTAAGAGTTTCAAGCTTCTAGGACTACCTACTGTACTAAAATAATTAGAATCCATTTCTATGAATTTACTGCTGCTGTCTTAAAGGAACTGTGAAGAATAGGAGAGGTACCGTGACAGTTGAAAATAGACTGAAAGGGACTAAGAGCGCATCTTTGTTTGTTTTCTGTGGCTTACAACAGAATACCTGAAACAGGGTGATTTATAAAGAAAAGGAATTTATTTCTTACTCTTGTGGAGGCTAAGTCCAAGATCAAGGGGCTGCATCTGGTGAGAGCTTTCTTGCTGGTGGGGACTCTGCAGAGTCCTAAGATGGCACCGGGCATCCCATGGTGAGGGGGCTGAGTGGGCCAACATGCTAGCTTGGGTCTCTCTTCCTCTTCTTATAAAGCCGCCAGTTCCCAGCCCATGATAACCCATCAATACATGAATCCATGACTGGCAGAGCCCTTATGATGCAATCACCTCTTAAAGATCCTTTAATAGTACCACATTAGGAATTAGGTTTCAACATGAGTTTTGGAGGGAACATTCAAACCACAGCAGAGTGGAAATAGGGAGACCAATCTAAAGGCCGCTGCAACCACCCAGGTGAGAGAAACGGTAGCTGGGTCTATGGTGGTAGCCACAGAAGTAACAAAAGATGATCAGCATTGGAGGAAATAGATTATAGATACAGATGTAGACAGGGATGAATAAAATAAAAAATATATCACATCTTATTGCCAGCAGAATCTCTATCTATATACAGTTTTATACAATTTTAAAATGGATAATATTCACTATACAAAGCCCATTAACATTTGCATGGTTACTTCAACAGGTTTTGTAGGTTTTGTGCTATGTAACTTAGTGAAATTTACAAACAATTAAAGTTACTTAGCACCACTTCAGTTAAAAGTATCAGCTTTAAATTCACACACACACACACACACACACACACATCACCACACATAATCAAACATTATTATTCCAAACCCAGAAAATCAATAACTCATTTACAAAGTAAATACTGTCTTTAAAAACAGTGGTAGAAAAGTTAAGTTGAAAGCTATTGCTTGAAATTTTTCAGCTTAGATCCAAAAAACATCAGCAAATTGAGAATTTTAAGAACCACCACCATATTTTGGTAAAGTTGACTATGACTGCTTCACAACCAATACCACATATATCAGAAAAGCATAATTTCTGGTTGTCAAAATAATGACTTCCTTGCTAGTTTGAACTATAGCTTTATGTTAACAATTTATGTAAATGAGTTGAAAATGTGATTCTTTCTGATTCAAAATAAAATGAAGGTGCTGATATTAATACAATGTTACTTCAAATAATTAAGAAATTTTATCTGTTAGCCAAAAGGCCAAGTCATCCCCAGTAACTGTCCTGTAATACCACAGGGAATACATTTCATCTCTCATGAAGCACAGGTCTGGGCTATAGTTCTGGTCTGCCATGAACTAGCAATGTGAAGTGAACCCAAGAATTTCATTTCCTCAGCTGAAGAATTGAAGGAGTTTGGTTAAAGGGGCCTGTAAAGGATTTTGCCACTCAAAAAGAAATTAAGTCAACTTGAGAATTTCTGCTTTGAGATGATATTTAGGGTGAAGTAAGAAGTAAATTTTTTAAAAAGGTATATGGACTTATTTTTTGTCCATGTGCAATACCATAATTCAAAACTACCTAAAGTGTTGATCTGGAAAAATGTTGCTCATGGAACGTCAATATAATGACTGATATTATTAAAAAGTCTGAAAATGAAGCATCAAACAATAAAAATGTTTAAAATCTTTAAAGTGTTTGTGATATTTGAGTTAAAAAATGATGCACTACAACCAGTTAGAATATCCCACCTTTGAATTTTAAAAGCTAAGAATCTGAGCAGAGGAAAAATGACAAAGAAATTTCAAGTCATTCTGTTAGAAAAATAATCAATACATACCAATTGAAAAATATCTTGAAATACCATGAAGAAAACAAAGATAATAAAAACTGGTTTCCACAGAAAAGATGATTCCTTTCACCAAAGCACCATACAAATGTGCTATCTTAACACATGCACAGAGACAGACAGACATATACACACCATAGACACACATACACAAACATTATCTTGAATGAGTTGAACAAAAATAAATATTAAAAATGTTCTATGACCCAGCATGGAACAGATTTCTCTATTCCAATGATGCATGTACATTCTAATTGGTTCTTCTTTTCTGTCTCCACCATAAGTACCACTTCATAAGTTTCTAGTTGAGTACTGTTGCAGGTATCTTACAAATTCTGTATGTCTCACGGTTACAAGCAATACCATTCCAGGACCATTTATCGTTTTTATAAAGAAGAACAACACAGTTTTCTTCCTTAAGGTTGTTGGGTTCACCCTTATGCCAGAACCTGAAAGAAAATAAATAGATATAAATATAAATATAGATAGATATCAGAGGAAAATTCAGAGAAAATGCCCCCAGTGTGCATTTTAGAGCTGCGCTGTCTAATACAACAGTCACTAGCCACATGTGACTCCTGAGCCCTAGAATGTGGCTTCTCTGTAGTGAGATGTGTTTTAAGCATTAAGTGCACACTGTATCTTGAATATTTATTACAAGAAAAGATTTAAAAGATCTCAGTAATAATTTTATATTGAGTACATGTTCAAATGATAAGATTTGGATATATTGGTTAAATATATTATTAATTATTAATACATTATTAAATATTTCACTTTTGTTTTTATTTTCTTAATGTGGTTACTAAAAAATGTTGAATTACACATGTGGCTTTGCATTATATTTGTACTAAACAATACTGGCTTCAGAGAAGAAAATGACAAAGTTATAACCCTGTTTCAAAAACAATTTTTATCTCTTCCGTTGTTTATCCAAATGTAAATCTAAGAAAAATTTTTTCACATCACTCTCATGCTATCTGTTCTTTCACTGACATTGTACAAATAAGGATACTGAAAACGTCACTGAAGTCATAGGCTCATTCTGTGGCTGGGACATGGCATACAGAAGTTACTGAACACATATAGTGTTCTATTCTGGGTAACATTTTTTACAAAGCTGTACTCCACCCCAAAATGAATTCTTCTTGCTACCTTCTCCCCACCTTCACCTATAAATCCCCTTAGTCCCACTCAATATACTCACACCATGTGCATGTTAAATGGCATCTGGTCCACCCAGCGCCACTGACCTTCAGTGTTCTCGTCTGTAAGTCCTAGGAAATACGAAAATTGTCTATCCAAAAATTGTATAATAAAGTTCTGCAAAAAAAAAAATGTAAATTTTTAAAAATATATTTGCACTTATCAATAGATGGCCGTTATGTTGAAGAAAAAGGAAAGAAGTTGAATAGATTATTGGTTAAGCACAAAAGCTTTGGCATCAGACAGATCTACTTCTTATTTTTTTGGTTGGATCCTGGTTTTTTTTATTTATTTACTTTTATTTAAAAGTATTACAAGGTACAAATAATTTTGGTCACATGGGTTGCTTTTATAATGCCTGAGTCATGGCTATAGGAGTGCCTGTCACCCAGATATTTATTGTTCATTGTACCCGTTAGGTAGGTTTTCGCCCATCCCCTCTTTCCCCCTCCCCCCCCCGTTGATTTCTGTTGAGTTTTACTTCCCTCTATGCACATGTGCACTCATCTGTTAGCTCCAGTTTAATAGTGAGTACATGCAGTGTTTGTTTTTCCATTCTTCACTTAGGATAATGGTCTCCAGTACCATCCAAATTGCTGCAAAAGGCATTAAGTCATTTTTCCTTATGGCTGAGTAGTTCTCCATGGTGTACATATACCACATTTTGTTAATCTACTCAAGAATTGATGGGCATTTGGGTTGATTCCACATGTTTGCATTTGTGAATTGCACTGCAATAAACATTTGAGTGCAGGTGTCTTTTTGATAAAATGACTTCATTTCCTTTGGATAAATACCCAGTAGTGGGATTGCTGAATCAAATGGTAGGTCAACTTTTAATTCTTTGTGGAATCTCCATACTAATTCCATAGAGCTTGTACTAATTTGCAATCCCATCAACAGTGTATAAGTGTTCCTTTCTCTCTGTATCCATGCCAGCATCTATTGTTTTTGGACTTTTTTTTTTTTTTTTTTTTGAGACAGAGTCTTACTCTGTTGCCTGGGCTAGAGTGCCACGGCATCATCATAGTTCACAGCAACCTCAGACTCCTGGGCTCAAGCAATCCTACTACCTCAGCCTCTCAAGTAGCTGGGACTACAGGCATGCACATGCCTGGCTAATTTTTTCTATATATTTTTTTAGTTGTCCAGCTAATTTCTTCCTATTTTTTTTAGTAGAGATGGGGTCTCACTCTTGCTCAGGCTGGTCTTGAACTCCTGAGCTCAAACGATCCACCCGCCTCAGCCTCCCAGAGTGCTGGGATTACAGGCGTGAGCCACCGCACCCGGCCCTGTTTTTGGACTTTTAATAAAGGCCATTCTGACTGGGGCAAGGTGATATCTCATTGTGGTTTTAATATGCATTTCCCTGAGGATTAGTGACATTGAGCATTTTTTCATGTTTATTGGCCATTTGTCTATCTTTTTTTGAAAAGCTTCTGTTCATGTCTTTTGCCCACTTTTTAATGGGATTGTTTGTTTTTTTCTTGCTAATTTGCTTGAGTTCTTTGTAGTTTCTGGTTATTAGTCCTTTATTGATGTATAGCTTGTGAATATTTTCTCCCATTCTGTATGTTGTCTATTTGCTCTGTTAATTATTTCCTTGGCTGTTCAGGACATTTTAATTTAATCAAGTCCCATTTATTTATTTTTGTTGTTGCTGTGATTGCCATTGTGGTTTTCTTCATAAATTCTTTGCCTAGGCTGATATCTAGAAGAGATTTCCCTACGTTTTCTCCTAGAATTCTTATGGTTTCATGCCTTATATTTAAGTCCTTGAATTAATTTTTGTGAGTGGTGAGAGATATGGATCCTGTTTCATTCTTCTGCATGTGGCTATCCAATTTTCCTGGCACCATGTATTGAATAGGGCTTCTTTCCCCCACTGTATGTTGTTGTCTGCTTTGTCAAAGATCAGTTAGCTGTTATGTGGGTGGTTTTATATCTGGGTTTTCTGTTCTGTTCCATTGGTCTATGTCTCTATTTTTGTGCCAATACCATGCTGATTTAGTTACTATAGCTTTATAGTATAGATTGCAGTCTGGTAATGTGATACCTCCTGATCTGTTCCTTTTCCTTAAGATAGATAGATCTATTTTCAAATCCTCATTATGTTAGTAAGCACTTTAATCTCAGCAGCCCCCAGTTTTTCTCATCTCTAGAAGGGACAATTCCACCACTTCATAGAGTTATTGTGGAGATTAAATGAGATAACATTTGCAATCCTCTCAGTACAATGCTTAATAGGATCAGATTTTTAAGGAGCTTTTGTTTTTAAAATCACCTTTCTAAATTGTTTACATATTACATTAAAATCCCTTTTTTTTTTTTTTTTTGGAGACAGAGTCTTACTCTTGCTGCCCGGGCTAGAGTGCTGTGATATCAGCCTAGCTCACAGCAACCTCAAACTCCGGGGCTTAAGCAATCCTTCTGCCTCAGCCTCCCGAGTAGCTGGGATTACAGGCAAGCACCACCATGCCCGGCTAATTTTTTCTATATATTTTTAGTTGTCCAGATAATTTCTTTCTATTTTTAGTAGAGATGGGGTCTTGCTCTTGCTCAGGCTGGTCTCGAACTCCTGACCTTGAGCGATCCGCCCACCTCGGCCTCCCAGAGTGTTAGGATTACAGGCATGAGCCACTGTGCCCAGCCATTAAATCCCATTTTATTCAAAGAGTCAGTGAACATGTAGATTACAAAGCCGTGAAAACAGAGTACTCAAGGAAACTTCGTTGACCACAAAAAGAGTAGACTCTGAAAAACAAACACCACATGTACTCCCTATTAAAATGGAACTAACTGATGGGCACACATGTGCACAGAGGGAAGTGAAATTCAGTGTAAATCAAGCAGAGGGGAAGAGGGTGGAGGGGATGGGCAAAAACCTACCTAACAGGTACAGTGCACATTATCTGGGTGATGGGCACTCTTATAGACCTGACCCAAACATTACAAAAGTGATCCATGTAACCAAAAACATTTATACCCCTGTAATATTTTGAAATTAAAAAAAAAGAGTAGAATCTTAGTCATGGTACATATATGGAAATACATTACATGAGGAAATAAAGTTCAGCTTTTAAAGGTTTGAATTAGAACCATACATATGAACTATTTTTCCTATACTTTATCCTGAGAAAATATTTCAGTACTAGTTAACTTCTTAACGAAACATTTATCAAGAGCTAACAAGTGTGCCTGGCACTGCACGGGACACGGAAGGTGCAAAGATGAGTAAAGCACGGCCCAGCCCTCCACCAAGTAGGCGTCACTGGAAGAGATGGAGTGGTGAATAGATAATTCGAGTGCACTGGAGTGCATGCCGTGATCTCACTGTGCACACAGTACTCCAGAAGTACCTCCAACTTAGAACAGGGAGGGTGGAGTAGGGAACGTGGTCAGGCTAGTTTTCTGGAGGAAATAACACAGGACTTAAATCTGGGAAGACCAAAAGAAGTTGGCCACAGGAAGAAAAATGGGAGAGGAAGAAAAGGCTTCCCAGCCAAGTGGAGCAGGTGAAGCAAAGAGACAGGGGGGTAACAGAACAGAGAAATTCCTCTTTCTCTGCAGAGATTCAAACCATTAGAGAAACTGATGTGATCCTCCTGACACACCTGCTCAGCTTCTGTGCTGATGGTCGCCAGATGAGCCCCCATCCCTGAACAGTTTTTTTCACTCTCAGCCCACGTCTTGTTGTCATTAAGAGGAAGAAAGCAGTTGGACTGGAAGGCTCTCCAGAGGACAGGACAGCAATTCCAGGTGCTCCCTCAGGTGAAAATTGAAACGGAAATTATTTCATCCGTAACAGATTGTACAAATATTCTACAACATAATATCCAATTAATACTTGTGGGAATAATGCCACGATTACCAAAATCATTGTTTCCCTCTCCCCTCCAAAAAATCCTGAAAATTACGTTTCTAAATATATCTTAAATGTCAGTGTTGGAAATCACATAATGACTATGAGAAAATTATGAAGTATTCTCTTAGAAGACATTATTATTATTCAATTTCCATACATCTATTTACTTTCATATTTAAAGTGTTTCCATAGCAAAGCTTTTTGCAGAACATTTTATGTGAAGGGGCAAAGAATCTGCTAAAACTCAAGCATTCTCTTCTTCTCCCAAATGAGATTTTACAAATTCTAGAATAATAAAAGAAATAAAGACATCTAAGCAAAGCTATATATTCTATTAATAGGAGAAAACTGTTCTTATGACATGTCTAAATCAAGGGAAAATGGAATGAAATTAACGTTATGTTTTGGATGTCAAAAATGGCCCATAAATTTGTTAAGCTATATTCTCCAGTTGTTCAACTAATTATAGTCATAACAAAGAATTCTATCTTAATTTACTGATGTTCACTACTGTGCCAGATTCTCATCTTATGTTATTTTAATCTTTCCTGGCTTACTACTGGTATTCTTTAAATCAGAATATGAAAAAAAAGAAAAAAAATCGAATTGTGAATTTGAGTAGAAATGGAAATAAGAGAGAAATTCCCTTAGGCTCTCTGCCATCTGTACCTTTCAGTTCTGACGTCTCTCTGATGCACGTTAGCTTTGTATGGTACTCTGGTAACTTGTGCATTCCTGTGCCTCTCTTACAGCGTAGAAGGCTGTGATGAGTCACTGTCAAGGAAGAAAAAAGTTAGTTTCATTTTCCTATATAATCACTTAATTAGGAAAATGGGGGCTGATCTCTCTAACTTCTCTTATCCTAATAGTTAAAGCCCTCACATTCTTTTTTCTTCCTATGTAGTTCTTCTGTTCTAGCTCCAGGTGAACTGGTTGCAAGCAATTGTTGAAAATTAATATTCATATTATCATATTGTCCATTTTGTGCTTTACAGGAGTAATTTTGCAAACTTTTATGTGTATATGCTTTTAAGCATATATTTCTATCAAAATTTGTATTAGAGTGGGGAATTTTGGTGAGCACTAGGATAGTTCTGCGAAGTTTTATGAACCTTATACATTTTTTAATATTTTCATTTTAAAATATAACCACATGTAAAACAGTGAACACTCCAGGTAACCGCTACCCAGCTCAAGAAACAGAACATTGCCAACACCCCAGGTGGCCTTCACATCCCGAATGCAGCCCTCTTTTTCCCCCTTAAAGGTAATTTTGTGGTTCTCAAAGTAACCATTCTGTGCTTTGCCTCACAATTTTACCATTTAATAACATATCCCCAAATCACATAGATCAGATTTGCTTGCTTTTGAGCTTTCAATAAATGTAATCATCTGGTATATACTCTTCTAATTCTATCTTCTGCTCAGCATTGTTTCTGGAATTTATCCATGTTACATGTAACTATAATTCATCCATTTTCATTGCTGTAAAGTGATCTTTTGTCTTCATCCAGTAAAACGTATTTATCTAATCTACTTCTGGTGTATATCTGAGTTGTTTCCAGTGTCTGGCTGTTGTGAACTGTGCTACTCTGAGCATTTTTGACCACGTATCCTAGAATACATAAGCAGGCATTTCTGTAGAGTATAGATCTAGGAGTGAAATTGCTGGTAAATAGGGGAGGCATATTGTAAATACTGGTAAACTTTTCCAAATCTCCCACCAGCGGCAATTCATTAACGGTCCAGGTGCTCCACAGCATCATCAATATTTGGTAGTACCAGACTTTTTCATTGTGGCCACCCCGTTATGTTTGCAGTGGCATCTCATTGTGAGCTGCATTTGAACTTCCCTGGTAACTAATGAGGTTGACCTTCAGCGTGTCTTTACTAGACATTTCATTTTCTCTTTTCTATTGTGCCTATTGAAGACTTTGCCTCTTTTTCTATTTTATTGTCATTTTTCCTATTCATTTGAAAGATTTTTTTATATATTCTGCACACTAATCCATTACTAATTACATGCATTACAAATATCTTCTCTTATGGCTTTCTGCTTTCACTTGTAGTGGTATCTTTTGTTGTACAGTAAATTTCATTTTAATGTAGTATATTTTGTCAATGTTTTCTTTATTATCATTCTCTGACTCAAGGTCATGAAGATATTCTCCATTTATTTTCTTAAAATTTTATTGATTAATTTTCACATTTTGGTCAATAATCCACCTTGGATTGGTTTTTGTACATGGCATGATGCAGGAGACCAATTTTATTTTTAAAATATAAATTATAAATGGGCTGTACAACATTTATTGAACAAAACTGTCCCTTTCCCATAGCTCTGCAATATCCACTGCTGTTTTATAGAGAGTTTTTTTATGCAGGGTCTGTAACTAAGCTCTCTTATTATTTTCCTTTGGTCTATTTGTCTTACACCTATACCATATTACTTAAATTACAATAACTTTATTTTAGATCCCGATATCAGAAAGAATGTCTTCCTATCATTTTGATGGTGGTGATGGTTTCGGGGGTGTGTATACTTATTCCCAAACTTGAGATATATACATTAAACGTGTAGCTTTTTATATGTAAATCAGACTTCAACAAAGGGGTTTCAGAAAAAAAAAGGAAGAAAGGACAAGTGTTCCAGCCTTGTTCTTCTTTTCAAAGCCAGTCCATTAAAAGTTGCTTCTTTGCTGCTTACTCTTTACTCATAAGATGCAGCCCTTTGTAATCCTAGTCCAAAATGGGAAATAATTTACTTACTCATCTATATGATTTGGATGTTTGGCCCCTCCAAATCTCATGTTGAAATTTGATCCCCAGTGTTGGAGGTGGGGCCTGGTAGGAGGTGTTTGAATGGGTCATGAGGGTGAATCGCTCATGAATGGCTTGATGTCCTCCCATGATAATGAGTGAGTTCTCACTTTATTAGTTCACATGAGAGACGGTTGTTTAAAAGAGCCTGGCACCTCCTCCTCCCTCTCTTGCTCACCTTGACATGCCTGCTCCCCGTTTGCCTTCACCTTGATTGGAAGCTCCCTGAAACCCTCACCAGAAGCAGGTGCCAGAGCCATGTTTCTCGTATAGTCTACAGAACTGTAAGCCAAATAAACCTCTTCTTTATAAATTACTCAGTCTCAGGCATTCCTTTATAGCAGTGCAAAAACGGACTAACACACTCATCAAATTTTACATATACAGAAAATGGTCTAAATTCCATTTTTCATTCCCTGACATAAAGGCCACAACACTATCAAAAAATAGAAGGTAAAGTATGTAACTCTGAATTTTAAATCCAAGACCCCAAAGACATTATAGATTGATTATGTTGGGGAAACTCAAGATAGTAAAGGTTTAGGGCAACTTTTATGAAAGTTATTTGAGAAAATAATTGAAGAATAGTTCCACTTTGGCAAACAACTTACCCAAACAATTTGCAATAAAACAGATACTGAGAAGTGAGATGAGAACAATAGCAATAATCCAAGGGACCCACTGGGAATGCTCACCTCCTTCTATTCGGACAAAAAGAAAAATAAAGAGGTTAAACTCTTCTCAGCCACAAGCTAGGGAAGCCAATTCTACCAAGGAGCAAGCTAAATGTGAGAGCATCCAAAATATTTTAAATCTAGAGAAGAGCTTAAATATTTCCTCTGAATAAATCAATTTTAGAGCTTACTGATAAATGAATAAATAAGAAAATGGAAGCAATTTTTTAGTAATTTTGGAATAAGAAAGGCTTTTTTTTTTTGACACAGAGTCTCCCTCTGTCACCCTGGCTAGAGTGCCGTGGCCCCAGCCTAGCTCACAGCAACCTCAAACTCCTGGGCTCAAGCGATCCTCCTGCCTCAGCCTCCCGAGTACCTGAGACTACAGGCATGCACCACCACATCCAGCTAATTTTTTTCTGTTTTTAGTTGTCTGGCTAATTTTTTTTATTTTTAGTAGAGACAGGGTCTTGCTCTTGCTCAGGCTGGTCTCAAACCCCTGACCTCAAGCGATCCTCCGCCTCGGCCTCCCAGAGTGCTAGGATTGCAGGCTGAGCCAACGCGGCTGGCCAAGAAAGGCTTTTTTAAGCAAGACAAAAAAACCCCAAAAGCCATAAAAAATTGGATAATTTGAGTATATAAAAATTAAACTTATATATAACATAAACAATGTTAAAAGACAAGGCACACATGGGGAAAAATGCTTGTCATAATTTCCAGACTGTATAAAGAATTTCAAAAATCATTTAGAAAACTGAGCAAAACTTTGAGCAGGAAATTTGCTGAAAATTTAATTTTCTGAAATTATAAATGGTCATTAAACAAATAAAAGTACGAACAATCAGGGAACTATAAACTAAAGATTGTCATATAATTTCTCCATATCAGATTTTAAAAGGTAAATTAAAAATGGGCAGTGTTGGCAGGCTGAGGGAAAATAAGCACTCTGGGTGAGAAAATAAAGGCTGTTGCCGAGACTGTAAATTAGAAATGCCTTTTAGAAGGATCAATTTAGTAGCATTTATCACTTTTTAAATGCATTACACTTGTCACAATGATTTCAATTATAGGTATTTATCCTACAACAATAACTGAATTTATTTATGTTAAAGGATATTCATTGCAGTACTTCTGGAAATAGAAAAAAGCAACAAAAAGAAAACCACTGGAATCTAATACATCTGTATTATCAGTAGCAGAAATTCTAAATTATGGTGAATCCATATAATGAAATTCTATATAGCAAATAAATAATCCTGTATATCAGTGTGTACTGACAAAAATATCTCCAAGACATATTGTTACATAAAAAGGTATTTTTAGGAACTTTGTACAGTGTGAACCTATTGAAGTTTGCCATGGTAGGGTGATGAGATGAAGCAAAACTTTAACTTTAAATTTACGTATTTCTGCATTTGTTCTATATATTTCTCAAAAATATCACTTAATGTTCTTGCAATACAAATCCACTTGTGTATCTTTATCCAAACATAAAATGGAATGGTCAGAGCCTCTGATACACCTAAAGCTTAAGTCAGTGTGTTTTCTACATTTTCCTTCTCTTTCTCTCTTCTTTAAAAGAATCTTTCCACATTACTCTCTTTCCATCTTATTTCTGTATTATATACTTTATCTCCTCTCTTGGTTCAATCTACATTTTATAAAGAAGGTTCTGTTACCCAACTTGTTTGAATCTATGTCCTTCCTCTTAGCCAAATTCGTCCTCATTTCCTTCCACCCTCTCCTCCCCATTATCATCATCTACAATCTTTAAATCTACAGTCAATTCATAGTTTTAAGTTTAGTCATAATTCCAACTGCCTCTTTGAAATTGAAAGGAGACAAAGTACTCACCTTTACTTTGAGATTCTTCTAGCCCCATTATGTGATTACTCTCTTGTTGTTCAGTGGTCTGGAGGAACGGGAACCTCTTTTATTTGTTTTTTCCCAGAGTATATTTCTGTGGATAGAGAAATATATACAGAAATATTGGAGAGTGAACACTAATCTTACCTATTCTAGTGAGATTAGAAAGTTCCAAATATAAGTGAGTTAACTCAAAAGGAGAAAACTTTTCAAAGGTTGGGGTTTCCCTTGATTCACTCTGGGAGATGAGGCAAACAAAAAAAAAATGGAAATTGAGAAAGCAATGTCCATTTAGTAGAAACTTTCATAAGTATGTTCAAATCACTAGGTTGGTTGTGTCATGTGGAATTTCTCAATTTGCCGTTTAGTTATTTATACAGAAAATTCAGCAACATCCTAAAAAATAATTATTATGCCCAATGAAAATTTAATAAACATCCCCTCATCTTTTTTTCTTGAATATTATATTTTCAAAGGCATGTAACTATATGTTTGAGATAAGCTCTGCCCTAGAAAGGTCTTTGAGCTGAATGAGAAGTTGTGTCCAAGATGGCAAAAGACAATGTTGAACAATCAACAAAAGCTTTTAGTGTACACATTGTACCTACATTGTACGTGAAGACACAAAAATCCGGCCGGGCGCGGTGGCTCACGCCTGTAATCCTAGCACTTGGGAGGCTGAGGCGGGCGGATTGCTAGAGTTCAGGAGTTCGAGACCAGCCTGAGCAAGAGCGAGACCCTGTCTCTACTAAAAATAGAAAGAAATTATCTGGCCAACTAAAAATATATATATAGAAAAAATTAGCCAGGCATGGTGGCGCATGCCTGTAGTCCCAGCCACTCGGGAGGCTGAGACAGTAGGATCGCTTAAGCCCAGGAGTTTGAGGTTGCTGTGAGCTAGGCTGACGCCACAGCACTCACTCTAGCCCGGGCAACAAAGGGAGATTCTGTCTCAAAAAAAAAAAAGACACAAAAATCTGAAAATTTTTGTTTTGGAGCTGAGGAAGAAGTGAAGCTGTTGATTAAACCCCAACATCTTCCTGGGTAAGAGAAAATAGGCTTGTCAAGGCAAAGGAAAAGAAAAGTTAAGATTCTGTGATAAAGACACCATGAGGATCCCTGACTTCACTTACAGTACTGTTATGGAGTGAAATTTTGTGTCCCCCCCAAAATTCATTTGTGGAAGCCCTAACCCCCAATGAAACAGTATTTGGAAGTGGGATTTTTGGGAGGTAATTAGGTTTAGATAAGGTCATGAGGTTTTTGACCTTATGGGATTAGTGCCTTTTAAGAAGAGATCAGAGATGTCTCTCTCTTTCTCTCTCTCTCTCTCTGCCATGTGAGGACACAAGGAGAAGGTGGCCACCTGCAAGCCTGGAAAAGAGCCCTCACCAGAATATGAACATGCTGTCACCCTGATCGTAGACTTCCAGCCTCCGGGATGTAAGAAATAAACGTCTGTTGTTCATGCCACCCACTCTATAATATTTTGTTATAATTCCCACTTTGAACTGGAACCAGACAAGGCTGCCCACTGTCTCCGTTACTTTTCAACATAGTACTGGAAGTCCTTGTGAGAGCTATCAGGCAAGAGAGCAGAATCAAGGGAGTCCAAATAGGGAAAGAAGAGATCAAACTCTTACTCTTTGCTGATGATATGATGTTATATCTGGAAAATCCCAAGGATTCAACCAAGCGACTCCTGGAACTGATCAATGAATTCAGTAAAGTCTCAGGATACAAAATCAATACACACAAATCAGAGGAATTCATATATGCCAGTAACAGTCAAACAGAGAACGAAATCAAGGACTCAATACCCTTCAAAATAGCAACAAAGAAAATAAAATACCTAGGAATATATTTAACTAAGGAGGTAAAGGACCTCTATAGGGAGAACTACGAAACACTGAGGAAGGAAATCGCAGAGCATGCAAATAGGCGGAAATCCATACCATGTTCGTGGATCGGAAGAATTAACATTGTTAAAATGTCTGTACTTCTCAAAGTGATCTACAGATTCAATGCAATCCCTATTAAATTACCAACATCATTTTTCACAGATATAGAAAAAATAATTTTACGCTTTGTATGGAACCAGAGAAGACCCCGTTTAGCAAGAGCAATTTTAAGCAATAAAAACAAAATGGGAGGTATTAATTTGCCAGACTTAAAACCATACTACAAGACTGTGATTATTAAAACCGCTTGGTATTGGCACAAGTGCAGGGACACAGACCAGTGGAGCAGAACAGAAAATCCAAATATAAAACCATCCTCATATAGCCATCTAATCTTTGACAAAGCAGACAAAACATACTCTGGGGAAAAGATTCCTTATTCAATAAATGGTGTGGGAAAACTGGATAACCACATGTAGAAGACTGAAACAGGACCCACAGCTTTCACCTC
>CM052440.1:78952288-78971729 GCA_028533085.1 Varecia variegata | reverse complement strand
GTGCGATGTGCACTGTCGGGGGAATGGACACTCTTGAAGCTCAGACTCGGGGGGTTGGGAGGGGTATGGGCAATATACATAACCAGAACTGTTGTACCCCCATAATAAGCTATAATAAATAAAAATAAAGAAAAATAAAATAAAGTAAAAT
The DNA here is from genome assembly GCA_028533085.1 of Varecia variegata. Lineage (NCBI taxonomy): Eukaryota > Metazoa > Chordata > Mammalia > Primates > Lemuridae > Varecia > Varecia variegata. The sequence goes on along the minus strand of CM052440.1, from coordinate 78,971,578 downwards.
AAAATTACCACATCATCTAACAATCTGACATCTGCATATACAAAGAAAATAAAATCATTATCTCATAAAGATATTAACACTCTCATATTTATTATTAACACAGCATTATTTACAACAGCCAAGATATAAAAACAACCTAAATATCTGTTAATGGATGAATGGATAAAGAAAATGTGTGTATACATATATATACATATACTTATGTATGTTTGTATACATATGTATTTGCATATACACACAGTGGAATATTATACAGCCTTGAAAAGGAGGAAATCCTGCCATTTAAAACAACATGGGTGAACCTGGAGGACATTATGCTAAATAATAATACTGAAATGATAGACACAAAAAGTCAAATACTGTATGATCTCATATGTAGGATCTAAAATAATAAAACTCATAGAAACAGAGTGAAATGGTAGTTGCCAGGGGCTGGTGGCTAGAGAAAATGGGGTGATTTTGATTAAAATGTACAAACTTTCAGTTATAAGATTTATAAGTTCTAGAGATGAAATGTAGAGCATGGTGACTATAGTTAATAGTAATGTCCTATATACTTAAAATTTGCTGAGTAGATTTTAAATATTCTCACCACAAAAATATGGTAACTATATGAGGTGATAGATATATTAATCAGCTTGATTGTGACAATCATTTTACAGTGTATACATCTATCAAACAATACAACATACACCTTAAATATATGCTATTTTTATTTGTCAATTACACCTCAATAAAATGGGGCAAAATCCCAATTTTGGGGTACCACCCCCAGAGATTCTGATTTAATTGGTTTAGGATAAGGAGAAGACTTCAGAATTTTTAAAAACTCCTCAAGGAAGTGCAAGCCAAGGCTGAGAGACACAGCTTCAAGGTAAAACTACAGAAGCGCAATTTATGTTACTCGGGCACCAGGAGACACAAAAACAAGTAGGTCAACCCTTAGAGGAAGGGAAGACGCATGGCTCGTGGAAGAAAACCTACTGGGTGGAATTACCCTTTTCATGGATGTGAAAGTGTATAGTATTTATCTGGGGGAAACACTATAGAAAAAAGAATGCATTTTTTTTCTACAGATAGATCTTAAGTAAAGAAAGGCAGAGTGATAGAACATTCAACAGCTTTCAGATAAAAATATAATAAGGAAGAAACGATAATGAAGAAAGAAATGGAAGATATTAAAAAATGCATGCTACATGGATATTCTAGAGATACAAGCTTACATATCTAAAATAAAATTTTCACTGGGTGAGATTAACAGCAGATTAGACACAAGAATAGATAAGTGAACTGAAGGACACGGCAATATAATCTATCCAAAATTAAGCACAGAGAGGAAAACAAAAGACTAAAAAAAGTGAACAAATTGTAAGAAACCTGTGGGGTAATATCAAGTGGTCTAATAAACATATTTGGAGTTCCACAATGGTGGGAGGATAGAAAAAATATTAGAGGAAATAACGGCTAAAATTTTTCTAAATTAGATGGAAAATAAAGACTTTTCATCAGAAGTTTGACAAGTTTCATAAAGATACACAAACACCATTTAGCTCAACAATTTCTAGGAGTTTATTCAAGATTAATGAAAACTATGTTCATAAAAAGACTTGCACATAAATATTCATAACAGATTTTCATAGAAGCCAAACTCTGGAAACAACTCAAATGTCCACCAAGAGGAAAATGGGTAACCAAATTGTGTTACATTCATACAACGGAATGCTACTCATTAGTAAAAGGGAATTAGCTATTGACAGACACAACAATATGGATAAATTTCAAAAACAGCATGCTAAGTGAAAGAAGCCAGACATGAAAAATTACACACTGTATAGTTTACATGAAACCCTAGAAGAGAAAAATATAAACCACATTCACAGCAGATCAATGGTTGCCTGGGGTTGGGGTGGGAGTAGGCTTGACTGAGGAATTTAAGGAAACTTTGGGGGAAATGGGAATGTTTGACTTCATTGTGTTGCAGTTTATATAGGTATACAAACTTATCAAACTCATTGAAATGTTTACATAAATGGGTGCATTTCATTGTGTATAAATTATACCTTAATAAAGTTGATTCAAAAAGAAGGCAATGGGCACGACAGGAGCTGTTTTCTCTCCATATTCTTCCTCAGCCCATCCAGAAGGAACTTCCACTAACACTTCCAATGGGTTTCTGTTTCCTCATTTCTCACAGTACCCTAGATGCTTAAGATAAGGTCAAATATTCTCATTTCCACTGGAGAGAATTAATTAATCAAAGGCCAGTACTCAGGTGCTGCTTTTCTCTCTTGGCTATCTACAGGGAAGTGAGAGGACAGACTTTTCCTGAAGGCAGCCTACGTAATTCTCCCCAAGGGGTTTCTGTTTTAGACTCGGGTGGGGCAGTGACAGGAAACACTTGTTGGCGTTAAGTCCAATCCATGTTTTCCAGCACAGCTTTACCAGTAATAAAGCTGGTGTTTGGATTCTTTCCTGATTCCTTTGTCTAATTCACAATTTATTTAGAATTCAGAGAGGAGAGGAGTATTATTATTACCTTTAAACTCTAACAAATATGACTTGATAGTGGATTAGATGAGAGTGTGAAGAGAAGAAAATTAAGAATAACACTTATATTTATAGTGTGAACACTTGGCCATTTACTTTGACGAAACAGGGAGGTATAAGAAGCAGACTTTTCTTGGTAAAACTAGAGTGTCATTTCAGCATGTTAAGTTTGAAATGCTTATTTAAGATCTCCGATTGAAGTAGCAGGACATATTCATTTGGAATTCAGAATGGAGATCAGGCTGAATGAAAATTTGGACATTAGAACAGGAAGTCTGATTACACATGTCAAAGTGGTATCTTTAAGTGGATTTGTATTTTCAAGCAGGTCAGAAAATCCCCTTGTCAATTTTCCATTATTCAGAGTTTTGATGAATCACTGGAAACAAGGAAAATGGATTAGTTCCCTTACACTTCATTATGTCTCTGTCAGGCTAGAGAGCTTCATGTTCTTAAAATCCTGCAGAACACACCTCTCTCACAGAGCAGCTTGTCCCCATTATTCCACGTTTATTCTCTTTCGTATGTTTTAACATTAAAATCTGGCATCATGATTCTGACCCATTTAATGCCAATTCTCTCCGCTTCTCCTAAATATACTCATTCTTCTCTGTACACAACCCCAGGAAAGAAAAGTTTGCTATCTCAGAGATTGCTTGTATTTGTTTATTTAGTTATCAGTTTATATATTTTTTCAATGTCTATCACATTAAAATGTAAAAGCTACAGCTTAGAGCAGGAACTCTGTTAGGTGCTTCACCATTTCCCTAGAACAAGGAAAACAGTAATTACCCAGTAAAGGTTTGTTGACTCATTGGCTGCCTGGGTCTCTGTATTTTATTATTTCTGAAGAAAACTCATGGGTCTTTTGAGAGTTTCTGAAGTTTTCTGGCTGCTAGTACCTATTAAAATACATAATGAGTAATCTGTAATTAAACAACAGAAATTTTTGTTTTTGATATATCTTGAACATCTTACAAAAAAACTATCTCTTTGTTTTTTAGCAAGAATATGCACTGATCTTGCTCAGTTTCTCACTTTATTTCTTTGCTCCTTTAATTCATTTTCTTCCAATCTGTAGAGAATCAACTCCATCTAATTCCTTTATATTTCTCTTAATCTAAATATGAGTTTCCTAATCTACTTCAATTTTCTCTGGCACTTGACACTGAAAAACTAAAACAAAACTAATTTGGGTGGTGATGTTGTTTCTTTCTATTACACTAAAGTCTGAGAGATTCTTTCTTAATATCCAAGGACATTTCCAGTTGTCTAAATCAATATGTTCCCAATTCCCATAAGAAGGCAGCTTAGGCTGCTCTCCTACAGACTCTTATCTGCTTTTTTTTTTTTTTTTTTGAGACAGAGTCTCGCTCTGTTGCCCGGGCTAGAGTGAGGGCCGTGGCGTCCTCCTAGCTCACAGCAACCTCAAACTCCTGGGCTCAAGCAATCCTTCTGCCTCAGCCTCCGGAGTAGCTGGGACTACAGGCATGCACCACCATGCCCGGCTAATTTTTTCTAGATATTTTTAGTTGGCCAGCTAATTTCTTTCTATTTTTAGTAGAGACGGGGTCTCGATCTTGCTCGGGCTGGTCTCGAACTCCTGAGCTCAAACGATCCGCCCGCCTCGGCCTCCCAAGTGCTAGGATTACAGGCGTGAGCCACCGCGCCCGGCCTCTTATCTGCTTTTATCATAGTATTATAATAAAGACCTATTTTTTAAATGAGAGAAATAATAAAGCAGAGAAATGAAAAATCTTTAATGCCTCTCACAATAGCAAACCTTAGATATTTATTTAGTGGTACAGGAAGCAGGAACAACATATTTTAGCATCCTATTCCTCAATTAAATTACTCTTCGAATATATTTTCCTTTAATGATATTTTTACAACTCACATTTACTCTTTAAGATTAAAGACACTAATCTAGACATTATAATTATGGAAGATGCTAATTATTAAAGATACTAATGGACTTTTGATCCATTTTAACACTGGTAAACTTAAAATTGGGAGGTAGTGTATTAGGTGAGCACCACTGGTACATACTCACAGAGGAGTTCAGAACCAAAATTGAGAAAATGCAACTAGACTCAGGCAAAGTAAACTAAAAATTATAGCCAGTTTTCCAAAAAGCATATTTTAGTATTTTTAAAGTCAAGGAGAAAAAAACAAATTGTAATATACATATATTTGAATTCTATTTGATTAAAAAAAAGCAGAAAATTACAGTAAAGACTGGCATGTTAAGAGGGAAAGAAAGAATAATATTTTGAGGGACATTTGTTTAAAAAGCTGACGTGGGAAGTAAAGAAGAGATAGTTCCACTTCAGGTGAGAATTTACACAATGAACTACAATGAAACAGCACTAAGCAGTGGGACAGAAACCACAGAAAGACTCCCTGAGGCTTCTCCTGGGACAACCAGCTCCTCCTGTCAGATCTGCAAGACAAAAAACAGGGTTACAATCCCGTCAGTTAAAAGACTCAGGAGAGATCATTTTTTTTTATAGATGATGCAACATGGAAATAAAAAAAAAAAATAAAAATAAAAAAAAAAAAAGACTCAGGAGACCAGTTCCTTAGGAGTTTGGAGTATAAAAAGGGATGACTAAGAACCTAAGGTTACAAAATATTGGGAAAAATTTAAGCTAGAAGAATGCTAGAAAAACCCTCTGAGCCAATGGTCAAATACAAACTTAAGCAATGCAGAGCATCTTCCTATCAGCTTTCTTCTTCAGTAGCTTCTTCCCTTCAGTACCTTAACTCTCTCCAACTTTTGTTATTTTCTCCAATTTTCAACTCTCAGAATTCTAAGTTTTTCTTATCCTCTGAATTGCTTATAACCGTGACTTATTTTTCTGATTTCATCATTGCTTAACCCATTATCATGTTCCAGTCTCTATTTCAGTACTTAAATTCTCTAACTTCACAATTCTTCCACTTTGTTCATTTGTTTACTTTATAGGACATCTCTCTTTGAGTCAACATCCATTCCTAATTTTCCATTCTTGGTTTTACCTCTCTCCTATCTGGAACTGAAAAGCAAAAATGTTGTCAATTCCACTTTGAGGTTATCCTTCTAGAAACAGTGTGTGCAATTCCACAATGAGGCAGACCAGGAACCTCTTATGTCTATCTCCCCGAAGTTTCAATTCTTTTCTTTATCTTGACAAAAATTCAAGCAAAATAAGAACATTCAAAAATTTAAAGAGGCCAGGCACAGAGGCTCATGCCTGTAATCCTAGCACTCTGGGAGGCCGAGGCGGGAGGATCGCTCGAGGTCAGGAGTTCGAGACCAGCCTGAGCAAGAGCGAGACCCCCGTCTCTACTAAAAATAGAAAGAAATGATTTGGACAGCTAAAAAAATATATATATAGAAAAAATTAGCCAGGCATGGTGGCACATGCCTGTAGTCCCAGCTACTCGGGAGGCTGAGGCAGTAGGATCACTTGAGCCCAGGAGTTTGAGGTTGCTGTGAGCTAGGCTGATGCCACGGCACTCTAGCCTGGGCAACAGAGTGAGACTCTGTCTCAAAAAAAAAAAAAAAAAATTTAAAGAATGTTAAGACTCTCCAAATATGTTAAAATCATTATTCTTGATGTTTTACATAAAGTTTCTCTATTTGATAACTATGTTAGATCATACAAAAGACAAGCATTTAAATGGCATAAAGATAATTCGTTTATGTGCTTTCAAAATATGAACAAGCATTCATGTCTATTGCGATTCCTATACTTTTATTCATGGTAAGTTTTCACTGGAAGTTGTGTCCATACAGCAATTAATGTCTTAGGAAGAAACATAAGTCATTTTACTCCAGGAAGATGAGCAACAGCCAATTTCATGTATATGGTTTAGAATTTAAAGAAGGAAATAATATAAATAACAAAAGGATCCTTAAATAGTTTACTGGGTGAAATATGCTTGCGAAAACAGAGTTCTAGCAACTGAGTGTTGTTAACTAGTCTTGAAGCATCAAGGCCAGGATGAGGCACATGTTGGAAAAATATTTCATGATTTTTTTTGGTTAAATACCACAAAATTACCAAACAAGAAAAGATGACACTGGAGTTTTGGTATGTCAGAGGGAGGTTCCTCTGTCAGTAGCTTGGTAAAGCTGTCTAATTTAGGGGTCCTTTCTCTCTTCCCAAGCCATTGTTTGCAGCTCATTCTCAGATCAGTGGTCTTATATATACAAAAAAAAAATACAGAATATGAGGGTTTTTTAATCTGGATGGAATTTTTCAAATGCTTCCATGAACAGTTGAATAGTTACTGATCAAATTAAAACACAGAAACAAGCTGGAATGATATTCCATCAGACTTCAATGCAGGAAAAGAAAGAATAGGTTCTACACCATCACTCTCAGTTTACATTTTCCCCTGGTGATGGAGGACACAACAAACCAAAGGTCTGAGAAAAATTTAAGATCCTGGCAAAAGAGCCAGCATGTCTTTCCAAGCCATGTGAGCAGTGAAGCCCTCACAGGCCTATGTTTTTCCTTGCCCTTCATGCTCCTGGTCTGCACTTTGGGTGCTGAGAGGGGAGAGGCAAAGCTAAAGACAAGAGGGAGGCCAAAGTGAAAATAAATTAAAATAAACATAAAAACATGGACAGGGTGCCAGATTAATATAAAGGAAGAGCAAACTTAATGTGGCCTCAGGTCACAAATGGAGACATCAGGGAATCTTTAGACTCTGACCAGAAAAAGTGCAAAAATAAAAGATTGTAAGAGAAACTCCAAGTTAGATTGGCAGGCATGGTAGAAAAAAAGAAAGTATACATTATTCAGACAGTGAATGCTGTTCCTTGTGGCTTGACCTCTTTTAAAAAGCTCAGCTCGGCCGGGCGCAGTGGCTTACGCCTGTAATCCTAGCACTCTGGGGAGCCGAGGTGGGTGGATTGGTGGATCGTTTGAGCCCAGGTGTTCGAGACCAGCCTGAGCAAGAGCGAGACACCCGTCTCTACTAAAAATAGAAAGAAATTATATGCACAACTAAAAATATATATAGAAAAAATTAGCCGGGTATGGTGGCGTATGCCTGTAGTCCCAGCTACTCGGGAGGCTGAGGGAGGAGGATCGCTTGAGCCCAGGTGTTTGAGGTTGCTGTGACCTAGGCTGATGCCACGGCACTCTAGCCTGGGCAACAGAGTGAGACTCTGTTTCAAAAAAAAAAAAAAAAGCTCAGCTCTTTCCTGGGGTGTATCTCTGCTTTTCTTAAAGCATAATCCATGAATTGATATACTGAATTACATAGAGTTTCCTTTCCAGAAAAACAAGTCTGGATTCTTCAATAAAGACATTAGAGGAAAGATTAGATTTCCTTGCTGAAGAGTTTGAATTGAGAATAATACATTGCTAGTTGGAGATTTAAACTACACCTAGAAAATCTTCTAGTGCCGTAAATTAGACATTTAAAAGTAGTCATAAAGTATGGATTTCTGTCTAAACACTTAAGGGTACAATAAATATTGAATCTCATTTTCTTCCTAAATCAATTTATATTTACTGTGAATCCACATACACTGGACTGGAAGAACTGTGATCCAGCTATGTTGAGATACTTCTCTCCCACACAAGGCATAATCAAGCCTCCTGTGCGGCAAGAGTGTCAAGACATCCAGTATCAACAACGAAGAGCCAGTGTGTGCCTATTGCTCATGTCTAGTCCAGTGACAATGGAAAAGCCAAATTCTGCAAAATTATTTAAAGAGATTTATTCTGAACCAATATGAGTTTCCACACCCAGAGGAACAGTCTCAAGAGGTCCTGAGAAAATGAACCTGAGGTGGCTGGGTTACAGTTCCATTTTACAGGTTCGTTGAGACAGAAATTACAGGTAAAATCATAAATCAATTCATAGAAGGTATATATGGCTCTGTAACAGGGAATGGCCTGGAAAGGGGGGAAAATGGATTTTTGTCTCTTTAAAACTTCCCCAACTCTTTTTGGGAACTGTAGCCTGGCCTGCATCCCTGAGGCATGTTAAGTCTTTTGTTAAAACTCCCAGGTGGCGCCAGCCCCCCAGGTAGGCAGCTGGCAGAGTTCACTGGTTTTGTCTTTGGCAGAGATGGGAGATTAGAACAGTTAACCACAGTAATTGCCTGAAGTTGAGAATCCTCCCTTTAAAAGCTCTGTATTTCTGCCTATGTTCAGGAAAAATTGGATTTGGGGACAATAGTCTGCTCCTTTCCTCCCTTTGCTGGCAAAGGTAATAAATCTCCTTCCCTATCCCCAAAAGACTTGTCCTTGTTCTGATTCAGCCTCATGGACAAGTGCCAAGTTTTCAGTAACAGTTCAGCCCAAAAAGGCAGGGCATCTCAAAGTGGAGGCTTACAACTCATAGGTGTATTTTAGGATTCTTTAGGTGGCAATTGGTTGAAAGAGTTAAGCTTTATCTAAAGACTTAGAGTCAGTAGATAGGATTGCTGGAGTTAAGATGGGAATCTGCTATCTGTCGTGTGACCCTATACCAGAGTCAGGTCGGAGAGTCAGCCACATTATACTGGGTTAATGAAAAAAAACATTTAATGAGATTTTATGGTTTGGAAGTTGTGACTCACCAGGCCTCTTAGAAATAAATTTGGGCAAGAGCAAAAAAGGTCAGAGCTCAATCCTCACTAGTTGTCACAGAAAGTCTTTGTCCCTATCCACATGACCTTCTCAAGCCCAGTGATTCTCAACTACTTTTGTTATATGATTTAGATTCAGGAATCTTTTCTCATTTTTTCTTCTCTTGACTTACCCTGCTTCTTCACAGATTCCTCTTTTAATTTCTCCCTTCTCCTAAATCTCTATAATTTTCCTTAGGGTTATGATTTGGGAAACAAATGCCAGGAAGTCTGGTGAGCTACGGCTTTTTCAACTCTGACACTTAGTTCCATTGTTGAAGATTACAGAATCAGCTTGCTGCAGAATCAGCTTTCTGTTCAAGGGGTGAAGGAAATCAAAATACTTTACCTGAAAATATATGTCTTTGACATATTCTGAAGTAGCCCAAAAAGGCTATCTCTTATGAGGGGATTTTTCACCTGTAGATCTGTGGACAACCTGCATTAATGCAGCCATCCCTTCCCTTGTCCAGATCTAGGAAAGATTAACTGAAAGTCTGACACCTTTAAAGTTCTGAAAAGAGACTTTTATATCTATTGTCTCTGTCAGGTGTCATCTACATAACAAGACCACCCTTGCTAGCCAAGCCTCTTCTTCTCTCCCTGGCACCATAACCTGGTTTTTGGCCATGCTCTTAGCCCACATCCTTTCTGTAACTTCGACATGGTATATAAACCTCTGAACCCTATTGGGGGGTTGTGTCTTTATTCTGAAGTCTCCTTTGTATATGTGTGAAATAAATTTGTATGTCTTTTCTCCTATTAATCAATCTGCCTCATGTCAATGATTTTCAATGACTCTTCAGGAGACCTAGGGCCTTGGCCCCTACAATGGGAAGGAAACAAAATTTGCCACAAATAAGTGTGTTATATTTTGATCTCTAATTGGGTCTTTTTCCCATTCTTTCACTATAAGCATTCTTTATCAGCAATTTTTATTATCCATGACTAAGAGCTCACTATAAGCCAAGATAGCCACTATCACTTGAGAAGTCCAGCTCCTGGCCAAAAAAAAAAAAAAAGTGTGATTTTTCAGGCCCAACCAATAGGCAGTTACAAAGTCTTTACCTTTACCTTGCAGGCCTCATGAGGGAAAGCTGCTCTCTCTACACCAGACGTGTTGAACAGCCAATGCATTGCAGTCTGTAAGGAAAGTTGCAATCAAGAATTCAGCCCTCTCTGGCCGACCATGCTGTTATGCACATTTGCATTCCTAGCCCAAATGCCTTCATTCCTAGGTCCCTTTAGTTGGGGACTTTGGCCAAGGTCTTCTTCAGGTGCTTCTGCTGAGGCCTCCTTGTTGGGGAAAGGCAGGATCCTTTGAAGACACTTTTACCCACCCTAACTCAGTCCCCAGTAGTTTTGTAATTCCAGCTATTCCCTCTTGAATCCTCCACCTCCACCCCAGGGTCCATAAAACTGCAGGATCCTTTTGTTCCAGGCAGCCTCAACAGTGAGATGACCCCATGGCTGGGATGACCCACAGAACCCTCAGTTGGTACGCTGTTCCGTGGGGAAAATGGAACAAGAGGAGTTGGTACTTTCAGTGGTTTAGCCTCTTGCATATTCTACTGCAATAAGTGACTCAAGGATTCACAGTTACTTCTTTTTGACCTGTTGCTTTAATTGACTATTCCAATATCTAACAACTCAGCTCTTTTGCCAGCTCAGCTGAGCCCTGGACAACACTCAGGCCAAAATTCAAAGAAAGTATATTAGTTTCCTAATGCTATTGTAACAAATTACCACAGATTTAGTGGCTTAAAACAGCATAAACTTATTATCTTACAGTTCTGAAGGTGAGAAATCTGGAATGGGTTGGCAGGGCTATGTTCCTTCTGGAGCTCTAGAGGAGAATCCATTTCTGCCTTTTCTGGCTTTTACAGGCCACCTGCATTCCTTGGCTCATGGTCCCTTCCTCTGTCTTCAGAGTCAGCAGTGTAGTATCTTCAAATAGCTCTCTCTGACTCTGACCCATGCATTTGTCATCACATCTCCTTCCCTGACTCTGACCCTCTGCCTTCCTCTTGTGATAACGTTGGACCCAGGATAATCTCTCCATCTCAAAATCCTTAACTTAACCCCATCTGCAAAGTCTCTTTTGCCATATGAAGTAATATGTTCACAGGTTCATGGGATTAGGATATGGACATCTTTGGAAGATCATTATTCATCCCACTATGGGAAGGTTCAAAACATCTTGTCCCAGTAAAACATCAAGATGCAAGATGTCTAATTTCCAGATCCGGTAATTATAGCCTAGGTAAATTGGACCAACCATTCTGAGGAAGACAACTAGAAGAAGCTAAATGAGATGTATTTGTTTTAATGTTTTAAAAATGTCAATGACTAACAAGCGCATGAAAAGGTGCTCAACATCACTAATCATTAGGGAAATGCAAACTAAAACTACAATGCAATACAATCTTACACCCATTAAGGTGGCTACAATTTAAAAAACAGAAAATAATAAATGTTGGCAAAGATAGGGAGAAACTGGAAGCTTTGTGTATTGCTGGTGAGAATGTAAAATGGTGCAGCCACTATGGAAAATAGTATAGTGGCTCCTCAAATTTTTTTAAATAAAATTCTATATGATCCAACAATTCCACTTCTGAAATATAGCCAAAATAATTGAAAGCAGGATCTCAAAGAAATATTTATGCACTTATATTCATAGCAGCATTATTCACAAAAGCCAAAAGGCATAAGCAATTCAAGTGTTCATCAACGGATAAATGTATAAACAATATGTGGCATATTCATGTAATTGCAATCACGTTTGGCTGCTTGCCACCTGAAAAACCAGACACAAGAAGTGAGGGTTAATATTAGGAAAGCAGTTTTATTCAAGTGCCAGCAGCTTGAGGAGACAGCCAGACTCAAATCTGAAAGAATCATCTTAATTTCTTAGGTTGGCTACAGGGGTTTTAAGGTGGAAGGTGGTTTGGAAACTATGTGTAGGAGTGGGACGGGGTGCAGGTCTGCTTGACGTCTTCTGATGGCTATCTTCAGTGATGGACCAGCTGGAGGTCTGGCTGGAGTCGCCTCTGTGGGAATCAGATTACGGATTAACCACACATTGACTTCTTCTCAGAAATGCACCACCATCTCTGCTTTATGCCTGGATGGCTTCAAGATTAGCCTTTGAAATTCTCAAGTAAACATGTAATTAGTCGTAAGTGTAGAAAGGAACAAAGCAAGGGAGGGGTTATTTTTTAAAATAAGCTGACAAACTGGTTGCGCCAGTTACATTCATACAATGAAATATTATTTAGCCTTAAAAAGGAAAAAATTCTGACAAATGCTGCAACATGAATGAAACTCAAAAACATTAAGCTAAAATTAAGTCAATCATAAAAAGACAAATACTGTATGATTCCACTTACATGTGGTACCTGGAATAGTCAAAGTCATAGAGACAGAGAGTAAAATGGTGGTTGTCAGAGCTTGGAGGTAGGAAAAATTGGGGAATTATTGTCTTATAGTGTTTCCATTTTGCAAGATGAAGAGAGTTTTTGTGATTTGTTGCACAATGATGTGAATGTACTTAACACTACTGAACTTTACGCACTTTATGCACTGAAGTATGCACTGTAAAATGATTAAAATGATAAATTTTATAACAATTAAAAATAGAAAAAAAAAATTTAAACACCCCAAGTGCTACCCATATAGTGGTATGCTTGTCTTAGTGTGAAATTATTTGGCCAAGATCAGATTAGCTAGAAGTCCAGAGACTGAATCCAGATATTTGTCTTCACTTGTCCTGGGAGTGTTTGCCCATCTCAAAGAGGCTACTGATATTCTCGATGGTATACTAGATAGTTTTTCACAAATAGGAGGACAAAAATCAGTATCTAGGTACAATTTCTAGGGACTTGATATAGTATCTAGCATCTCCCAGATGTCTGTTTTTCCTGATACCTATCTGAAGCTAAGGAAATCTTAGATTTCAATCATTTTTCAAATAAAATGTGTGGCACATATTCACACTTATGTTCAGTAAGATAAAAGCCAAGACTGAAAACTTCAGAAGGAGGATGGAAATTATAAAAAGTGACATAGAACATGTAAAAAGAAAAAACAAAATAGAAATCCTAGAATTAAAAACATATAATAACTAAAAGTAAGAGCTCAGTGGAGGGATTAAGAAGAGAACAGACACAATTTAAGAGCTTGAAGGTATGCCAGAGAAAACTTATCAAGAATAAAGCAAAGAAAAAAAATGAAGAAAAATATAGGACAGAGAGAGTAACATACATAGAGGACTATAAAAAGTTGTTAACAAGTATTAAAATGGAATTCCAGAAAAAGAAGAAATAGAGAATGAAGAAAAAGCAAATTTTGAGAAATAATGGCTGAGGATTCTTTAAAACTGAAGATAGAGATCAAGTCACATATTCAAGACACTCAGAGACTCCCAAGTAGAACAATAAGAAGATGAAAAAGGAGGGGGAAAGTAAAGGTGGGAAAAGAAAAAGGAAGGAAGGAAGGAAGGAAGGAAGGAAGGAAGGAAGGAAGGGAGGGAGGGAGGAAGGAGGAGACAGAGTGAAAAAGAGGAATAAATCCCTAACTAGACACATCATGATGAACCTGCAGAAGAAAAAGAACAAACAAAATCTTTAAAGTGACCAGAGAAAAAGGGAAATTACCTTCAGAGAAACAAGATTTCATTGAGTTGCTAGCTTCTTAAACACAATTACAGAAGCCAGAAGATGTGGAATAATAATTTCATTAAGCTGAAAATAATCATCAACAGAGAAGGCTATACTTAGCAAATATTGTCTTCAAGAATAAATGTAAAATCAAAACATTTTCAGGCAAGCAAATATTGAAAAAATTTGCCATGAGAAGATTGACCAAAGTAAAAATATAAATATTGTTATTAAAACAAAAGGAAAATGACTCTAGGTATGAGATTTGAGATGCAGGAATGAGTAAAGAGAAATAAAAATGGTAAATATGTGAATAAATCTGTATGGACATTGCATAAAACAAGTATGATGAAACTTGTAAGGCATAAAGAAAATATAGAGTTAAAATATATGGCAACAATAGCTTGTAAGAGAGAGATGTGGCAAATGGAGCTAAAATGTTCTAAGGGTCTTGCATTTTTCAGGACAGCAAGAGCACCAGTCGACATTAGATTTGATAGATCATTGCTGCATTTTGTAATCTAGAGTAACCATTAAAAAAGTAGTCAAAAAGTGTATGACTCCCAAAATAACAAAGATAGAAAATAATAATTTCAAAAATAATCAATCTAAAAGAAGACAAGGAAGCAGGAAAAAACAAAGAGAAACTTAGACCATGTTGGGGGAAATGAAAACCACATAAATAAGATGATAGATTTAGAACTATATATATGAGGAATTACCATAAATATATATAGATTAAATTTTTGACCTGAAAGATGGATTGCCATATTGGATTTGAAAAAATTTAACTATATGCTATTTTCAAGAAGCATATCCAAAACGTAAAGATCAAAAAATTCAAAACTAAAAGATTTAAAAAAAGAAATACTTTGTAACACAAACCTAAAGAAAGGTAGAGTATCTATTTTAATATCAGGAGAAAAACTAAAGCCAAAGGCTTTACTAAAGTTAAAGTAAGTGACTTCATAATGATAAAAAAAATTTAATTTGCCAAGTACAAGTAATAATTCTAACATTGTATGTACCTAATCCATGGCTTCAATTTACATGTATCTCTTTCTATATGAAGTTTTGATATCAAAATATTTGCTAAAGCAACCTACAAAAATTTTTATCCAAAATTTCTATTCCAGGGGGAAAAATGTGCTAGCATCTGCATATGTATCACAGCAAAAACTATTCAAGTTGCTCATGGGTCCAGGTGAAAAGGTGTGCAGTACTACCAACTTTCCAATCATTTCCCCAAGTAGCTTTGCTACTGCCTCCTTCTGCCAGACACCTTGAGCATGAGTCAACCCAGGCTCAATTTAGATGGTGGGTTTTTTTTTATATTATGCTATTTTCAGTGCAATGGAAAATAATATAATTCTTATCATATATTGTACAAAATTTGCATATAAATGTACCCACTGATAAGTTTAATATGTATTAAATAATTAGGTAATTTGTTTTAAAATATGCTATATTATGCAGAAATCCTTTGTGGATACATAGGCATTAATGAGGGTCTTAATAGTTATTTGGAAAATTTGTTGAGCTTTTTATATGGAATAAAAATGAACCATTTTTATTATTGGTATTTAAAATGATGGATTATAGGCTCTGGTCATCTCAGATTTTGCTGTCCATCAGATTTGCAGTAATAGATCAGATTTGGGTAACAAGGGATACTTACACACAAATGAAAATTTGACAAAACTTAAATGAGAAATAGACAAATTCCCAATCAGTGAGAGATTTTAGCACATATTTCTCAGAAATTAATAAAACAAGTGGACAAAAATACATAAATAGAAGAGTTGAACACCACACTTATCAAACTTCACCTAATCAACGCATATGAATATAAAATGCTGAACCCATAGCTGCAGAGTAAAATTTTATTTCCAGGACACATGAAACATTTATAAAAGTTAATATTTTCCTGGGTCATCAAATGGTTTCAACACATTTCAAAGACATGAAATCATTCTGAAAACTAGAAAAAAGACTATAGTATACAGAAAGGCAAACTTAGGAGATAAAAAATGTAAAGCATATAAGGAATTGATTACAACTGAAGTCAGGAAAGTGGTTACCTTTAAAAAAGAGGAAGGATTTGGATTAGGAAGAGCTTCTAGGCAGCAACCTTCAAAGATGCTGACAATATTTTACTTTTGGCATGAGTGATGACATTCACTTGATATAATTCTTTGTGAATTTTATAAAATTTTATAAAAATATAGTTGGCATAATATGGAAAATACTATAGATGGCTTGGTATGATATGTGTATGCCAGAGGAAATAAATCCCACCAAAATATGGACCCTCAGTGAAGTTTCTGGCATCCAATTAAGCTAAGTTGCTGAACCTGTAACTACCTACTATCAATAAAAAGATATGTTTGTTGGGCCACTGTGGATTTGGAAGGAAACATCTACCACATTTGTGTGTGCTACTCTGGTCCGTGTACCAACTGACATGAAATCTTGCAAGCTTTGAAAGGGACCAAGCATAAGAGAAGGCTCTCCAGCTCATCCAGGATGCAGGGCATGTAGTTCTGTCCTTGGGCAATTATGAGCCAGCAGATCCAATATTGTTCAAGTATCTGTGGCAGATCAAGAGGTTGAATCAAAGTTGTCAAACCTCTTCAAAAGAATTGCATCTGTGGACCGTTTGGTTTGAAGGAAGGTCATGCCCTCTTTGACAAGTAACTAGTTTCTTTTTAAAAAATAGCCCTTGGCCTAATATTGGGCCCTAGTGGAAACAGAATACCTGACCGTGAAAGACCATCATAAACTGCGTCAGCTGATCTATCAAGGCAATTATTGAAGCATTTTTAATGGGACTGCACATAAACTGCTTTCATGAGACAGTGACTCACAATCCTAGTGTGCTTATTCCTGCCAAAATGCCGACTCTCCCCAAATGCCCACTTATCACCTTCTGGGAAGTTTCCTGTGACTAGTTGTCTCAGAAGGGGAAAAAAAAAATGAGCTTTCTTTACAGACCACTATGATCATTATTTGGCACCCATGGTGGTAGACGGCTGAAGGTTGTAGCTCTACTCAGAAGTAGCCCTGAAGGTCTGTGGAAAATGGAGATACTCCCTCTGGGAGTAACTTCAAATTGCACATTGATGGTTCACTCTGCCTAGAAGAAAGGATGGCTTGAAGTAAGGATCTACATTAATTCACAATCAGTGCCTGATAGCTTGGCTGAATAGTCAGGAACTTGGAAGGAACAATGCTGGAGAAATATCAAGGAAATTTGGGAAAGAGGTATGAGGACATGCCTCTCAGAATAGACTCAGAATGTGAAGATATTCGATATCCATATGAACACTCTCCAGTGAGGAGGAGGTTTATTCATTGCACTGTTGGTTTTCTTATTATGTAATAAACCAAAATGAAAGGAGCCTTAAATAAGCCTAAAACATTATCTTACCAATTTTCTAACATAGTTTATTTAGCTTTTTTGTCAGGACTAATTCAAGACCACAAAGAAAATATAACAAACTCTTAAAAGTATTAAGAATCCATGTGTCACATTCTTTAAGCAAATGTAATAAGAAATTTTTAAGATAATAGCCAAAAATTATAAATTCTCATGAGAATTTTGAAATACTATATCAAATAATTCGTGGACTAAGAAGGAAATCATCTCCACAATTACCATTATGTAGAAATGAAAAATGATCAGATCATTAATTTTTAAAACCTGTTGGGTTTAGCCAAAATAATACCCGAAGTAAACATATAGCCTTAATGTTTTATTAAAAAATACTGAAAATAAATGGGTTCTCTTATATTCATTTATTTTAAGAAGCTAGAAAAACAAGCCTAAAAGTACTACACATTCTGCAGATGCAAGGATAGGTTAAAGTTATGCACAACTTAAAGCAACAAATAAAAATTAATATGAAATCGATGGTTTCCTAAAAAATACTAAAATTGACTATGAAGAGTCTAAAATCCTAAGTCTTGAAATCATAGAAGAAAAGGAAAAGGTGGTCAAAGAAGTAGTCTTAAATAGGGAGCAAGTCCAGAGAATTTTACAGGTAAATTTAACCAAACTTCTAAGAAACATATACCTACATTACAGATAAATTTAACCAAACTTCAGAGAATAGAAAAAGAAAAGCATTTTGACTTTCTCTTTGAAGGTAGCATAAACTGATTCCAAACTAGGATAGCACCAGAAAGAAAATTAAGGGCCCTCTCACTTAGGGATAGAGATGTTTGTTTAGGTCAAATGTGACAATGCATTTAAAGAATGCTACATCACAACTATGCTGGATCTAGTCAGTCAGCACTCACACCCATTCCCATCTCCTTCACCGTGCCTACCAGTGCTTCAGAGCCTGGAAAGCTATGAACTACATTATCCAGACTCCCTTTCAACTATGTTATTGATGCAAATTTGGAACCACCAATTAAATTCAATGGCATGAGATGTGCAAAGTAAACACAAAGCAGGAATTAATTTCCTGCTGATGTTTATGCTAATACTCAAGACCATTAAGTGTGAATTGCCAGATGCACTTGTGGCTAGACTGAGTATCCAGTGTCTAGCCACCAGCCTCATGTGGATGGAGAGACAATTGTGGTGATGGTGGCATGAAGGCAACAGCTTCTGGATCCCAGGATCCCAGCAACTTTGGTGTGATCTTGAACTCAAAGGCATCCGTCAAAAGCCCCCAACTCCCATTAATCTAGTCTTCAGTGAATTATTTTTCATATTTGGACTTTGCACATAACATATTAATCATAATTTTAGATTCATCATACACTATCCTCTTGACAATTTTTTATTTTGTTTTGTTTGATATTCATTATATTAACTTCCCTGCTCAACACAAAAACTAGAATTTTATTAAATATCTCTCCTGTGTCTCTGTGCTCCTACCAATCCCATCCCCTCTGCCTACCATCCTGAAGTAACCATTATATTGACCTTTGATTTGTTTTCACTTTACCATATATGTACCTAAGTAATATAAACATACTATGCAGAAGGTCTCCCTGGTTAAAATTTTCTCTACAGAACACCTCTTCATTTTCATACCCACATATCATAGACCTTAGATCTCTCTCATTATAGCATTTGTTGGATGATATTTATATAAAGAAAATGTACATTTATGTACTTTCCAAAACAGTTGTACCAAGTTAAACGTAAACCAGCAATGTATAAGGGATCCCATTGATATATTATTTCCTCCAAGTCTTGGTATTATTGGTTTCTTTTTTTTTTTTTTTTGAGACAGAGTCTCGCTCTGTTGCCTGGGCTAGAGTGAGTGCCGTGGCGTCAGCCTAGCTCACAGCAACCTCAAACTCCTGGGCTTAAGCGATCCTCCTGCCTCAGCCTCCCGAGTAGCTGGGACTACAGGCATGCGCCACCATGCCCGGCTAATTTTTCTGTATATACTTTTAGTTGGCCAGATCATTTCTTTCTATTTTTAGTAGAGACGGGGTCTCGCTCTT
>CM052440.1:78928401-78951788 GCA_028533085.1 Varecia variegata | reverse complement strand
GTTATTCCCAAATGTGCACTTAGGTGATGATCAGGGAAACCAATTTGCTGGTGAGTACATGTGGTGCTTATTTTTCCATTCTTGTGATACTTCACTTAATAGAATGCGTTCCAACTCTCTCCAGAACCAAAGAGATGCCATATCACCGTTATTTCTTATAGCTGAGTAATACTCCATGGTATACAAATACCACATTTTACTAATCCATTCATGAATTGATGGGCAGTTGGGTTGTTTCCACATCTTTGCAATTAACTTTTGTACCCCCATAATAAGCTGAAATAAAAAAAAGAAAGACTTCAACACAAATGCCATATTCAAAAATTTTTTCATATGTGTAATTTGATCTTTAAAAACATCAGAAATCATCAACCTATTATGATTTTAAAGGCTGTATAATATTTTAATTTCATTATACCACTCATTAAATACTCTCTTTCAAATGATTATGTATGTTGCTTCTTTTTTTTCCCCTATATAATTCAACCTTGAATAATTTGAAGGTTCTGGCAATTATCAAGAATTTGTTTTATAGTAACCTACTATCATTTAAACTTTACTAGAATTGCTAAGAGATATTTTTACAGTGACCTCACTGACAATTAAATTCATTATATTTCTTAATGTTTGACAATTTGACAAGAAAGATATTATGTTTTGTTTATTTTTGTTTGCATTTCTGTAATTATTTAATGAGCTAGACAATTTTTCACATACATAGTAACAATTTATTTCATAGTTTTAGAACGCATATATCTTTTACTGGTTGTTTTCTAGTGAGTTATTTCATTTTTATTTTGATTTTATACTTTCAAATAAAATGATTGAATAAAAATTTACTAAAACAAAACAAACAAACAAAAAAAGACCCAAAGGTTCATTAATCTATGTCTTCACTCACCTGACATTTTTCTTGAAAGGTGTCTGATCAATCCATTGCCAATTGCCGTTACCTTGTGGATCTGAGAGCCCCAGAAAATAAGAAAGTGATTCATTCAGCTGCTGGACAATGAAATTCTGCATGAAGAAAAAGAAGGAGTCATAGACTTTAGAATTTCCAGGGTGAACAGAATAAGAGTTCTTTATAGCGTTTAGAGCCATTCTTTAGAAGAAAGCACAAGGTGCAAGGAGTCATAT
The DNA here is from genome assembly GCA_028533085.1 of Varecia variegata. NCBI lineage: Eukaryota > Metazoa > Chordata > Mammalia > Primates > Lemuridae > Varecia > Varecia variegata. Next base: position 78,950,651 of record CM052440.1, on the reverse strand, counting down.
GATGGTACACTGACCAGAAGTACAGGCCAAAAAACACCAACATCATCTCAGGGAGGAGAGAGACCTAACACAGGCATCCCAATCTCAAACATAGTATCATTCCTTTTCTTTTTTTTTTTAACCAAGAAATGGAATTGTTTTTAAACATACAAAAGTCCATAAATACATTTTTGTGCTTTCAATCTTTTTTTAATATGTTTAGATGTTGTGATGGTTAATTCTATATATCCACATGACTGGGCCAAGAGGTGACAAAATTAACATTATTTCTGGGTGTGTCTGCAAGGGTGTTTTTGGATGAGATTAGCATTTCAGTTGCTGGGCTAAGTAGTAGATTGCCCTCGCCAATGTGGATGGGCATTATCCAAGCTATTGAGGGACTAAATGGAACGAAAGACAGAGGAAAAAGAATAAGTTAGATCAGGCAGAAGAAAGAATCTCAGAGCTTGAAGACAACACCTTTGAATTAAACAAGTTAATCGCAGACACTGAGCAGAGAAATAAGAGAAAAACGCAAAACCTACAAGAAATGTGGGATTATGTGAAGAGGCCTAACATAAAAATCATAGGCATCTCTGAAGGCAAAGAAGAAAATACACAAGGCTTGGAAAACCTATTTGAGGCAAATTTCCCTGGCCTTGCTAGAAATCTACATATCCAGGTATAAGAAGCTCAAAGGACTCCTGGAAGATTCATCACAAAGAGGCAAACAGCGCAACATATAGTCATCAGACTGGTCAATATTAACATGAAAGAGGTGTTCCTATGAGCCATAAGGCAAAAGCATCAAGTAACTTACAATGGGAAACCCATGAGACTAACTGAAGACTTCTCAACTGAGATCTTATAAGCCAGAAGTAATTGGGAACTCATTCTAACTCTTCTCAAAAAGAATAATGGCCAACCTAGAATTTGTATCCTATAAAACTAAGATTTGCATATGAGGGAGAAATAAAGACTTTCTCAGACAAGCAAACACTGAGGGAATTTGTCAAGACAAGACCTCCCCTGTAGGAAGTACTCAGAGCTGCATTATACATGGATCAGCATGATAGATACCCACCAGTGTAAAATCACACAAAAGCTAAAGGTCAAGGGACAGATACCACAATGGCTCAAGAGATAAAACAAAGCAACAAAGTTCTACTCAACAGGATGAACAAAAATCCAACCCACTTATCAATTCTTTCAACAAATGTGAATGGCTTGAGCTCTCACTCAAGAGACATAGGCTGGCTGAATATATAAAAAAAATACAACCCAAGTATCTACTATCTTCAGGAAACACATCTAACCCACAAGGACTCATTCAGACTCAAGGTGAAGGGAAGGAAAACAATATTCCATGTAAATGGAAACCAAAAGAAAGGTTCTATAGTAGTTCTCATATCAGATGGCATAGACTTCAAATCAACAATAGAAAAGAAAGACAATGATGGTCATTATATAATGGAAAAGGGAACAATTCAGTAAGAAGACATAATAAGTCTAAATATTTATGCACCTAACAGAGGTGTGCCCAGATTCATAAGGCAAATCCTACTTGATCTAAACAAAATGATAAACAAAAGCACACTAATAGCTGGGGATTTCAACACCCCTCTGATAGAACAGAACAGATCCTCCAAACAGAAAATAAACAAAGAAATAATGGACTTATATACAACTGTAGATCTAGAAGAAATGGGCCTAACAGACATTTACAGAACATTCTACCCAAGAAACACTGAATGTACATTATCATCAGTTCATAAAACATTCTCTAAGATTGATCACATCCTAGGCCACAAAACATGTCTCAACAAATTTTTAAAAAATAGAAATTATGCAATGCCTCTTCTCAGACCAAAGTGGGATAAAATTAGACACCAACATCAATAGAAACACTCATCTCTACACAAAGTCATAAAAACTAAACAACCTACTTCTGAATGATAGTCAGGTCAAGGAGGAAATTAAGATGAAAATCAAAAGATTCTTTGAACTAAATGATAAAGGAGACACAGTTATCAAAATATGAGATACTGCTAAAGCAATCATGACAGAAAAATTCATAGCCATAAATGCCTACATTTTGGCAAAAGACAGAAAGATCACAAATCAACAATCTAATGAATCATTTCAAAGAACTAGAAAACAATCAGCAAACCAATCCCAAATCCAGCAGAAGAAAAGAAATAACAAAGATCACAGCAGCACTAAATAAAATTGATAATAAAATAACTATCTAGGAGATTAATGAAATGAAAAGTTGGTTCTTTGAAAAGATAAACAAAATTTACATGCCTCTTACTAGATTAACCAGAAATAGAAAAGAAAGGACTCTAATAAGCTCAATCAAAAATGAAAAAGGAGATATTGCAACTGATACCATGGAAATACAAAATATCATCTCTGAATACTATAAAAAATCTCTATGCACATAAACTTAAAAACCTGGAGAGTATGGACAAATTTTTAGAAACACACAACCTCCCTAGGCTCAATCAGGAGGAAATAGAATTCCTGAACAGACCAATATCAAGTAACAAAATGCAAGCAGCAATAAAAAATCTTCCAACAAAAAAAGTCCCAGACCAGATGGTTTCACACTTGAATTTTATGAGACCTGCAAAGAACTGGTAACCTGCAGAAATTATTCTATAACATCAAGAAGGAAGGAATCCTCCCCAACAAGTTTTATGAAGCCAATATCACCCTGATACCAAAGCCAGGAAAGGACTCCACAAAACAAGAAAACTACAGACCAATATCCTTTATGAATATAGATGCAAAAATTCTCAGTAAAATCATAGCAAAGCAAATTCAGCTGCTCATGAAAAAAATAATCCATCATGACCAAGTGAGCTTCATCCCAGACAAGCAGGGATGGTTCAACATATGCAATTCTATAAATGAAATTCACCACATAAATAGAAGAAAACAAAACATACATATGATTCCCTCAAAAGACACAGAAAAAGCATTGAACAAAATTGAGCACCACTTTATGATAAGAATGCTTAACAAAATAGGCATAGATGAGACATATCTTAAAATTATAAAAGCCATATATGACAAATGTACAGCCAATATCATACTGAATTGAAAGCATTCCCACTTAGAACTAGAACCAGACAGGGTTGCCCACTATCACTGCTTTTATTCAACATAGTTCTGGAAGTCCTTGCCAGAGCAATCAGACAAGAGAAGGAAATCAAGGGCATCCAAAGGGAGGCAGAAATGGTCAAACTATCACTCTTTGCTGATGGTATGATCTTATATTTAGAAAACCCCAAAGATTATGCCAAGAGACTACTGAAATTGATAAATAAATTCAGCAAAGTCTCAGGTTACAAAATCAGTGTTCACAAATCAGTAGCATTCATATGTGCCAAAAACAGTCAAGCTGAGAACCCAATAAAAGACTCAATACCTTTCACAATAGCAGTAAATAAAATGAAATACATAGGAATATGTTTAAATAAGGAGGTGAAAGACCTTTACAGGGAGAACTATGAAACAATGAGGAAGGAAATAGCAGAGGATGTAAACACATGCAAAAACATACCATGGATGCTCATGGATCAGCAGAATAAACATTGTTAAAATGTCTATACTACTCAAAATGATCTACAAATTCAATGAAATCTCTATTAAAATACGAACATCAATTTTTGCAGATCTAGAAAAAATAATTCTACACTTCATATGGAACCAGAGAAGACCCCATATAGCCAAAGCAACCTTAAGCAAAAAGAACAAATTAGGAGGCATCAATTCACCAGACTTCAAGCTATACTACAAGGCTATAGTAACCAAAACAGCATAGCACTAACACAAGAAGAGAGATATAAACCAATGGATCACAACAGAGATCCCAGATATAAAACCATCCTCATATTTCCATCTCATCTTTGACAAAGCAGACAAAAACATACACTAGGGAAAACAATCCCTATTCAATAAATGGTGCTGGGAAAACTGGATAGCCACATATAGAAGACTAAAACAGGATCCACACCTCTCACCACTCATAAAAATCAACTCACAATGGGTAACAGATTTAAACTTAAGGCATGAAACCATACAAATTCTAGAAGAAAATGTTATAAAAACTCTTATAGACATCAGCCTTGGCAAAGACTTTATGAAGAATACTCCAAAAGCAATCACAGCAACAACAAAAATAAATAAATGTGAACTGATCAAATTAAAACTTTTTGCAGAGCCAAAGAAATAATCACTAGAGCAAATAAACAGCCTGCAGAATTGAAGAACATATTTGCATGCTCTACATCCAATAAAGGGCTGGTAACTAGAATCTATATAGAACTCAAGGAAATCAGCAAGAAAAATTAAACAACCCCGTTAAAAAGTGGGCAAAAGACCATTAACAGAAATTTTTCAAGAAAAGATAGACTAATGGCCAAGAAACGTCTGAAACAATGCTCAACAGCTCTAATCATTGAGGAAATGAAAATCAAAACCACAATGAGGGGCCGGGCGCAGTGGCTCACACCTGTAATCCTAGCACTCTGGGAGGCCAAGGTGGGAGGATCGCTCGAGGTCAAGAGTTCGAGACCAGCCTGAGCAAGAGCGAAACCCCATCTCTACTAAAAAATAGAAAGAAATTAACTGGGCAACTAAAAATATATAGAAAAAATTCGCCAGGCATGGTGGCACATGCCTGTAGTCCCAGCTACTTGGGAGGCAGAAGCAGAAGGATTGCTTGAGCCTAGGAGTTTGAGGTTGCTGTGAACTAGGCTGATGCCACGGCACTCTAGCCAGAGCAAAAGAGCGAGACTGTGTCTCAAAACCACAATGAGATCTCACTTAACTTCAGTGAGAATGGCTTTTATCAAAAAGTCCCAAACAACAAGTGTTGGCATGGATGCAGAGAGATAGGAACACTCATACACTGCAGGTGGGACTTCAAACTAGTACAACCTCTAGGGAAAGTAGTATGATGATACCTCAAAGAACTAAAAGTTGACCTACCATTTGATCCAGCAACTCTACTACTGGGTATTTATCCAAAGGAAAAAAGACATCCTATTAAAAATACACCTGCACTTGAATGTTTACAGCAGCACAATTCACAATTGCAAAGATGTGGAAACAATCCAAGTGCCCATCAATACATGAGAGGATTAATAAAATGTGGTATATGTGTACCATGGAGTACTACTCAGCCATAAAAAAAAATGATGAACTAATACCTCTTGTACTAACCTGGATGGAACTGGAGACCATTCTTTTAAGTGAAGTATCACAAGAATGGAAAAACAAACACCACATGCACTCACCATTAAATTGGAACCAATCCATCAACACTTATGTGCACATATGGAAATACCATTCATCAGAAATCAAGGAAGTGGTGGGAGGAGGGGATGGGTAAATCCACAGCTAATGGGTATAGTGCACACTATCTGGGGAATGGGCACACTTATAACTTTGACTCAAATGGTACAAAAGCAATTTATGTAACCAAAATGTTTGTACCTCTGTAATATTCTGAAATAAATAAATAAACAAAATAACAAAAGAAAAGATAGAGGAAGAAGGAATTCATCCTTTTTTAATTCCTGACTGCTTTGCTGAGACATCAGTCTTCTACTGCCCTTAGACTAAGATTTATGCCATTGGCTATCCTGGTTCTCAGGCCTTTGGACTCGAATTGGAGTCATATCATTGGCTTTCCTGGGTCTCCTGCTTGCAGATGGCATATTGTGGTACTTCTCAGCCTCCATAATCATGTGATCAAATTCTTCATAATATATCTCTCCATATGTATATATACAATATATGTATCCACATATGCATGTATGTATGTGTATATATATATCTATACATACATATACATATGTGTATAGTTTCTCTGGAGCACCTTTAGTAATACAGATGTGTTCCATATTTATTTCTGATTGTTTTTCAGTGAAATTGCATTTGGGCTCCTAAAATACAGATTTTTTTCTCCAACTACTCCTTCCCTAAGAAGTAGTAAATTACTTATAAAAGTTAAACATAAAAGAGAACTCACTAGATTTTAATTTTAGTGGGTTTATTTATTTCATAAAAAACAATTACTCTCATCTTTCCAATTGGGCTTCTAAAATACCTTTAGATATGTCCAGATTGTTTTCCTATAGGTAATTTTACTGATACAAACTGAAATTAATTTTGAATTGAATCTGAAGGCTTAAGGAACATTTACTATGTGTTGCCCTGAGATTCTCTGACATAACCCTATATTCAAGGGAGGGCAGGTGCTGCCCAGCCAAAGTTGTTACATAATATATAGGAAAGATTTCTGACATTAATTTTTATTTTTAAAAGTACCTGCCCCACCAATGTTAGCCAGATAGCAGAATAGAAAGCCCCAAGCCCTAGTTCCCCCCAAAGACACTGACTTAACAATATATGGACCAGATTGCCTTTGTGAACTCCTGAAACCAGTTAAAAATTTTCAGCACCACTGGCCAGTGCAAAGCCAAGAAGACTGGTATTGAAGCAGGTAAGAAAGTCAGTTGCATTTACCCACCATAACTCCTGCCCCTACCAGGCACTGCACAAAATAGTAATTAAAAAAAAAAAAAAAAAAAAAACCTTCCAGCTCTGAGCATCTCTCTTGGAAGGAAAAGAGAAGAGTAAAACATGTGTCAGCTTTCTGGCTTTCCAGTGAGCTGCCTTACAGACTTGTTTCTGTCTCACCCAATTTAGGGTGTTGATGGGAAAGACAACATATTTTGGGTGTTTGGTGCTGAGAAGAAAAGCAGGTACAGCAGACTGCTACAGTTCCAGAGAGACTGTGGTACTACAGACAGACATCAGGAAAAGAATGAGACCACATGCTCCTGAAAAAGAGCCCAAGGTAAGCCACTTTGGGAATTTACACACACAAGTGCAGGGAAGATGCATCACCAGAAATAGTTTGAGCAACCCCTGGAATCTATAGCCAGGATGATTGGCGAATGTCTTCCCCTGTATAAAGCCAATCAATAAACACTGGAAGAGGTGAGTTTTTTAATGCCCAAATCTCAACAAAAGACCTCAAGGCATGCAATGAAACAGGGAAACATGGCTAAATTAAAGGAACAAAATAAGTCTCCAGAAACTGTCCCTAAAAAAATGGAGATTTATGAATAACCTGACAAAGACTTCAAAATTACTATCTTAAAGGTTTCAATGAGTTTAGTAATCATGGACTACTAAAAAAAATTCAGAAAATCATTCACAAACACAATGAGAATATAAATAAACATATAGAAACTATTAAAAAACCAAACTGAAACTCTGGAGCCAAAGAATACAATAACTGAATTGAAAATTTTGCTAGAGAGGTTCAACAGAAGACTTGCTCAAGCAGAAGAAAGAATCAGTGAACTTGAAGACAAGTCATTTGAAATTATCAAGTAAGAGGAGCAAAAATACAAAGAAATGAAGAAAAATGGAGAGAGCTGAAGGGACCTATGGAAACTACCATATGGGCAAATTTATGCATTATGAGAGTCCTAGAAGGAGAATAAAGAGAAAACAGGGAAGAGAATCTATTTGAAGAAATCATGGCCCCAAACTGCCCAAATTTGAGGAGGGAAATGGGCATACCAATTCAATAAAATCAACTATAGTCAGAAATAATCCTAAGAGATTCATACTGAGACACATCTAGTCAAACTGTTAAAAGTCACAAAGAGAGAATGTTGAAAGCAGCAAGAGAAAAGTTCTCATCATGTATAAGAGATCTCCCATGATTATCAGCAGATTTCTCAGAGATGCTTCGCAGGCCAGAAGAGACTGTCATGATATGTTCAAAGTACTGAAAGAAAAAAAAATGCCAACTAAGAAAACTGTATCTGGAATAACCATCATTCAAAAATAAAGAAGAAATTAATAATTTCCCAGATAAACAAAAGTTGAGAGAGTTTATCATCACTGGACCTACCCTAAAAAAATACTAAAGGGGGTCAAGTTAAAATGAAAGGATAGTAGATAGAATCATGAGTGTATATGAAAGCTTTCCAGTTAAAGTAAATATATACACAAATGCAGAATTCTATAATGTGTAATGTTAGTGTGTAAATCACTTTTAATTCTAGTATAGAATTTAAAAGATAAAAGTATAAAATGAATATATTATAAAATCTGTATTAATGAATATACAATATAAAAAGATGTCATTTGTGACATGAGTAAATAAGCAGGGGAAAATATGAAGGAATAGAGAGATTTTTTGTATGCAATTAAAGTTATCTTAAAATAAATATTTATAATTTTAATATATTTTATGTAATTCCCATGATAACCACAAGAACATACTTAGAGAAGATACATGAAAGGAAATGAGAAATGAATCAAAACATACCACCATAGAAAATCAATGAAAGACAAAGGCAGTGAGAGAGAAAAGGAGGACAAAATACCTGTGAGAAAACAATAAAAAATGGCAATATTAAGTGCTTCTCCATCAATAATTCCTTTAATGTAAATGGATTAAGCTTCCCCATCAAAAGCCATAGATTGGCTGAATTTTAAGAGGAAAAAACAAAATACAACTGTATGCAGTACACAAAATACTCACTTTAACTTTATACCTCACATATGCTGAAAGTGGAAATATGGGAAAAGATATTCCATGCAAATGTTAACCAAGAGAAGCATGGGTGGCCATACTTAGTCAAAATAGAATTTAACTCAGAAACTGTCATAAGAAACAAAGAAGGAAAATATAAGAATTATAAATATACATGTACCCAATATCAGAGCACCTAAATAGATAAAACATTAACAGAAGTGAAATGAGAAATAGTACCACAATGATAGTAGAAGACATTGACGAACACTTATCTAGACTAAGAAAAATAAGAGAAGACTTAAATGACTAAAATTAGGTGTGAAATAAGGGATATTACAATTGATGCCACAGAAATAAAAGGGATTTTAAGAGACTACTATGAATAATTATACACCAACAAATTAGATAACTTAGAAAAATGGATAAAATCCTAAAAACAAACCACCTACTAAAATTGAATCATGAAGAAACAAAAATCTGAATAGATCAATAACTAGTAAGAAAATTGAATCAGTAATCAAAAATCTCCCAACAAAGAAAAGCCCAGAATCAGAAAGCTTCACTGGTGAATTCTACCACACATTTAAAGAATAATTAACACCTGTAAGATCTTCCTGAAACACTATCCAAAAATTAAAGAAGAGGGAACATTTCTGAACTCATTTTATGAGGCCAGCATTTTCCTGATACCAAAACCATAAAAAAGATACTACAAGAAAAGAAAACAACAACTAATATGCCTGATGATTACTGATATAAAAATCCTCAGCAAAATATAACCAAACTGAATTCAATAATAGTATATTAAAAGGATTATACATAATGACAAAGTGGAATGTATTCCTAGAATGAAGGGTGGTTCAACATATGAAAATCAGTGTGATAAACCACATTAACGTAATAAACCACATTAACATAATGAAGGACAGAAATGAAATGATTGTCTCAATTAATGCATAAAAACCATTTGACAAAATTCAACATCCTTTCCTAACAAAAATACTCAGCAAACAAGGAACAGAAGAAAAGTAACTCAACATAATAAAATCTGTATATGAAAAGCCCACAGCTAACATCCTTCTCAATGGTGAAAAATCGAAAGCTTTCCCGCTAAGATTGAAACAAAGCAAGGATGCCCATTCTCATCACTTATTTTTTTTTGTAGACGTCCGGACCTCACTATATTGCCCAGGTTGGTCTCAAACTCCTGGCCTCAAAAGATCCTCTCACCTTGGCCTCCCAAAGTCCTGGGATAACAACCATGAGCCACTGCACCCAGCCACTTGTCACTTTTTTTCAACATAGTATTGGAAGTACTAGCGAGAACAATTAAGCAAGAAAACAAAATAAAAATCATCCAAATCAGAAAGTAAGAAATAAAACTGTCTCTGTTCACAGATGACATGATCTAATATAGAGAGAACCCTAAAGATTAAACTAAAAATACTCTTAAAACTAATAAACAAATTTAACAAAGATGCCATATACAAAATCAACATACAAAAATCAGTAGCATTTCTACACACTAGCAATAAACAATCTGAAAAGGAAATTAAGAGAATAATCTCATTTAAAATGATATCAAAAAGAATTAATACTTAGAAATAATCTTAACCAAGGAAGCAGAAGACTTGTACTCCAAAAACTACATTGAATGTAATCCCTATCAAAATCCCAATGCCATTTTTTGCATAAATAGAAAAAAATTCTAAAATTTATATAGAATCTCAAGGGACCCCGAATAGCCAAAACAATCTTTGAAAAGAACAAAGTTGGATCCTCCACAATTCCTGATTTCAAAGTATATTCCAAAGCTGCAAAAATCAAAACAATATAATATTAGCATAAAGACAGACATATGGACCAGCAGAACAGAACAGACAGGCCAGAAATAAACCCTCATTTATATGGTCAAATGATCTCTGACAAGGTTCTAGGACCACATAATGGGGACAGGACAATCTTTCAACAAATGGTGCTAGGAATAATGGATATCCACAAATAAGAGAATGAACTTGAACCCTTACATGCATGCAAAAGAATGGAGTTGGGCCCTTACCTTATACCATATACTGAATTAACTCAAAATGTTTCGAAGACCTAAACATGAGACCTAAAACTATGAAACTCATAGAAGGAAACATAAGGAAAAATATTCATAACATTGAAATTGGCAACGTACTGGAGATAATACCAAAAGCACAGACAACAAAAACAAAAATAGACAAATGGGGCTACATCAAACTAAAAAGCTTCAGCATAACAAAGGAAATAATCAACTAGTGAAACAGCAGCCTATGGAATGGGAGAAAATATTTGCAAATCAGCATATATCTGATAAGGGGTTAATATCTAGAATATATGAAGAACACATACAGTTCAACAATAGCAAAACATATAACCTTATTAAAAAGTGGACAAAGCACTTGAATAGACATTTCTCCAAAGAGGATACACAAATGGCAAACAAGCATATACAATGATGCTCAACATCACTAATCATTAAAGGAATGCAAATCAAAACCACAATGAGATATCACCTCTCACCCATTAGGATTGCCACTATCCGAAAAAAAAAAAAAAAAGACACAAAATAGCAAGTATTGGAGAAATGGCACCCTTGTGCACTCTTAGTGGCAATGTAAAATGGTGCAGCCACTATGGAAAACAGTATGGAGGTTCCTCAAAAACTTAAAAATAGAATTACCATGTGATCCAGAAATCCCACTTGTGAATATATATCCCAAAGAATTGAAAGCAGGATCTCAAAGAGACATTTGAACGCCCATATTTATTGGAGCATTATTCACAATAGATATGAAGTAGAAGCAACCTAAATGACAATCAACAAATGAATGGAAGGAAATGTTTCTTAAGCGTTCTCACCACAATAAAAGAAGAAGAAGAAGAAAGTTAACTATATGAGGTAATGGGTATGTTAACTAGCTTGGTTGTGATAATCATTTCACAATATATATTAAATCATCACATTGTATACCTTAAATATATACAACTTTTATCTTTCAAACATACCTCAATAAATCTGAGAAAAAAGAAATCAAATAAAGGAAGTAAAAAGAAAATGTGGGATAGGCATACAATGGAATATCATTCAGCTTGAAAATGGAAGAATATCCTGTTACGTGCTATAACACAGATGAACCTTGAAGACATTATGCTGAATGAAATAAGTTACTCATAAAAGGACAAATACTGCATGATTTCACTTATGTGAAGCATCTAAAATAGTAAAACTCATAGAAATAGAAAGTAGAAGAATGATTGCCAGAGCCTTCCGCGATGGGGAAATTGGTAGTTGTTCAATGGGTACAGAATTCCAGTTTTGCAAGACGAAAAAGTTCTAGAGATCCATTGCACAACAATGTGAATGTAGTAAACGCTACTGAACTGAACACTTAAAAATGTTTAAGACAAATATTGTTATGTGTTTTTTTCACAATTAAAATTTTTCAAATGAAAAATGATCTTCTACAATGTTTTCTTTTAAAAAAAAAAGTGAAAAATGAAAAAATGAAAAAATAAGTACCTGCTCTGCTTCTGTATTGATCACAACCAAATGTGCCCCCATCTCAACACAGTTCTGCTCACTCTGAGTCCAAACATCCCCTTCAGTAGAAATGAGGTAGCAGCTGGAACCAAATGACTTCCAACTGCTTGGGCAACATCCCCAGACTTTTTCTGTGTTTTGTGAAAGAAACAAGTGCAAGAAGAGACAAATAAGATTAAAGAAGCATGTTCTATACACATAAAACTCCAGGATCTGTGGTTGCTTTCTCAAGATGGTTTCTTAATTCAAGTTTTTATTGTTCCCTGAATTACATAATTTGGGGCCATAGAATTGATCTTAAATAAACTTAACATGAAGTCCTCAGTATTTACTATGGTTTACCGGCAGAATTCCTCTGTTTTTGTTTTGTTTTTGCAAAGAAAGTCACTATTAATTTTTTTTCTCAGTTTTTTCATGCCCCTTATACATTACAAGCACCAAGTCCTCTTGGAGTTTCAAATGACTAACACAGATGAATCCGGAAACCCAGCTCTGCTCAACAATCTTGGGCAAGCCACAGAGCCTTAGGTTTTATAAATGATAGCTATTCACAGGTTGCTTATAAGAACTACAATTATGCTTCATTAGAATTCTGGCTCCACCATTTATCATGCATGTCTTTGGGCAATTTATATAACCTCCCTGAGCCTCAGTAATGTTATCCTTAAAATGGAAATTATAATTGTGCCAATCTCATAGGGAGATTTAATCACATAATATGTGTACAGCACTTTTAAAATTTGCTTAACATAAACTAATCACTTAATAAATGGTACCTATTACTAATTTTCACACAGTATATCAAGCACTTAGTCTTAAAAAATGATCAATTCTCTCTCTTTTCCCTTCAGAAGTACCAGTTTGCGACTCTGCTAGGATTAAAGAAATCTATAGCTAGCCATATACAAATTCACTGACATATTTTGATTATATGTAATCAATATGATATTTATTATATATAATCTTAGCATATGTATATGTATGCCTAAACAATAAGTTGTTTAGATTTGTTGGGTTTTGAATTTTTAAGTAATTACATGTGATCTTCAGCTTATTTTTTCATTCCACATTGCTAAGATTCATCCATGTTATTATATGTAGCTCTATTTCATTCATTTTTTATGTTATATCATTATATATTAAGTGATTTAAAAAACAATCTACAGACTTATTCTTGCTTTTATAATGTTATTAAATGAATAAAATAGATAAACCATATCTATATCATTTGAACATAGGCTGCTTTTGGAAATGTACCTTAATTATACATTCTGTTAATTATTAATGATTGCTTTTTATAATATTCCTCAAAGTATGTGTTAAAATATGATTTGAATTTTAAAAGTCTAATTTATCTAACTATTTTGGTGGTGGGGATTGACTTTGCCAATTAAGTTACATATGCCAAATATTTTTCATAAGTTTGATGTGTAAAATCTTCAGTTCCAAGGCTGACAAAACATACTGTGACCAATAAAAGCATTTGTCAAAAGAGCATACTGACATTAATCATACTTTATTTTCATAATCCACTCTGAGAATAATAAGCTGATCAAAGTGCTTTGTGAGAGTACAAAAATAACAGGTGTAAATAATAATCATTTGATAAGCCTTATTAAGACTTTTTGGGTATACGTCCTAGAAATTGAGAAAGCAAATGACTACTGAGAAATAACAAATCTTTTGCAAATTATTCTATTTCTTATTCTTTACTTTCAACAACATTGCAGAATAACCTTATCAAATTCTTAGTTAACAGACCATTACAAATAATTTTTGATAATAGATCATTATATAACCTTAGGCAGGTAATTCTGAAAGAATTCCAAAAATTGGGTGAAAGTCTAAAAAAGCCCTTTCCATCCCTATCTACTCTTTTTTTTTTTTTTCCTAACAGTGTCTTGCTCTGTTGCCAGGCTAGAGTGCAGCTGTAAAATCATAGCTCACTGCAACCTCCAACTCCTGGGATCAAGTGATCCTCCTGCCTCAGCCTCCCAAGCAGTTGATACTACAGGTACACACCACCATGCCTGGCTAATTATTTTGCAGAGACTGGTCTCACTATTGCCCAAGCTGGTCTCAAACTCCTGGCCTCAAATAATTTCTCCTGCCTCAGCCTCCCAAAGTGCTAGGATTACAGGCATGAGCCACCACACCCAGTCCCCATCTACTTAAGTGAGCAAGATTTATCAGCTTGTGTCACTAAATTGAAAAATAGGAGTAGAATTGATGCTGAAATCTATCTCATCCTAGCAATAATATTATCCCATTATAGTTAATACATTTGATTGCATTTTTTAAAAGCTCCATTCATCTCATTAACAGGTAGACTATCAGCGAGCTTTACTGTATTACTAATGATTTATCAAAATGTATAATAAATTTGTGATGTTTTGAATATTGTGTCCTGCTAATAATTGTAAAAATAAGTCAATCCAGAACAAATTTTGTAACACTCAAAGCCTGGTGGTCCACAGGAAATTAAAATATTAAACATACTTATTTACATATTTTAATGGATGGGGGAAGTGTGATGTAAATATTAGTTCGAGGGGATAGAGAATGATATAAAACAACTGACTATTAAATAAAATATATTTATTCTTTTTTAATAGATAATGGGAGTTAAAACTTTGTAATGATATTTAGACACGAGTAGATATTAATACATTTTTAAAAGAGTCATAACAGTTTTGGATTTTGAATTCAATATTTATAATGTTCCAGAAATTAAAGCCCCTGCTTCTATAGCATGAGGAAGGAGGTTAGATGTCAAATTAAATTGTATAAGAGGGTACACGCTCTTTCAAAATCTTTGTGGGGGATTGACAAGCAAAGCAGTCCAAGGAAAACTGGTCTAGGCAGAGTACGGGCCTCTTGAAGGAACTCTACCTATGCAGCAGAACGTCTCGACACTCTGACTGACACTGAGCTGAGTGGGAAAAAAATTGGGGAAGATACAAAGTGAATTTCAATTACTTTTTTTTTTTTTTTTGAGACGGAGTCTTGCTCTTTTGCCCAGGCTAGAGTGCCGTGACGTCAGCCCAGCTCACAGCAACCTGAAACTCCTGGGCTCAAGCAATCCTACTGTCTCAGCCTCCCGAGTAGCTGGGACTACAGGCACACGCCACCATGCCCAGCTAATTTTTTCTATCTAAATTTTTAGTTGTCCAGATAATTTCTCTCTCTTTTTTAGTACAGACAGCTCAGGCTGGTCTCGAACTCCTGACCTTGAGGGATCCTCCTGCCTCGGCCTCCCAGAGTGCTAGGATAACAGGTGTGAGCCACGGTGCCCGGCCTTCAATTACTTTTTAACTTTAATCAAAATGGAAATTTTGTTCGAAGTTTTATTTTTATTTTTCATCATCATAATAAGTTGAAAGGACACTGTTAAAATTTGAACACTTTCATTTGCTGATATGGCATTATATAAAATAATTTTATCATATAAGCTTATCTGTAACTTGGATTAGTTGTATTGAACAGCCTGGTTAGCCATAATGTTAGGTTGTATATACAATTTAAAGTGTCTTATACCAGATGGATGTGGAGTTAATTTAAATAATATCCATCTCTGTCCCATTTCAGTGCACTCTGAATGCAAAAGCTGAAGTGCCTACTGCTGCTTCCAGGAAAATATTCTTCTAAATGCTAGTTGTTGTTGCAGGAGTGCTCCAACATTAAGTGGGAGTCAGCTCCACAATTATTGCACCAAAGAACCCCCATGTGATAAGAAAACCACAGGTCAAGGAGAGTAGAGAAACCACCGTTTGCATCCCATGTATGTTCTTGCCAAATACCAAAAAAGAGAAAATTCTAGCATCTCAGAGAAATACAAAGAAGCTTCTGCCCTTTCTTTACTTCTCCCAAGTTTCTTCATGAAAATAGAGGCGTGAATTAATTAGTTCTTGAAATTGCAAAAGTCTGACATCTGCCTAGTTTACATTTCTTTACTTGGAAGGATTAAGGCCATGAAGACCACTATATTCATGTACATTGTTTCTTTTTGCCTTTTTCACTTCTTCAGGCATCCGGTGAAGCAGACCATGATCCGGAATTCAACTCTCCACATATAAAGTTACCAGCACTATATTTGGGGCGGGGGTGCAGTGTCATCCTGACAATTAATAAAGCTGGTACTTGGAATCGAGATGGGTACTAATAATGAGGAACCTTAAACATCAAAGAAAGAATTTTATGCATTTGAAGGTGAAGAGAATATAAAAATTGTGAGAATTATTATGAATAATTTTCAGGGTTGGTTTGAGCAAATTACATGTATGTAGGTTGATAGTATTTATTGAGATCAAGAAGCCTGAAGAAAGAATTGTTGTGGTGGGGCATATCTGGAGTCCAATATTAACATGTAAGTTTAGAGAAGTCATGAAGAAATCCAAGCAGAGACTTTAATAAGATGCACGTGCACACACACACACACACAATAGAACACACCAACCTTGAATTCAATCCTGAAACCTCTCTGAAAAAAGAGAAAGTCTAGTTAAACATTGTTAAAAATTTACCTGTCACCCTTGTCCCTTCACTGAGGCAGGTTAGACCTGGATGATACATGTGTAGTTCAGACAGCCTTTTGTCAATTTTGCCATGTGTAAAATGATAAGTCACTGCAAAGGAAGAGCAAGGATTAGTGTTCATCCATCTTTTGCTATTGAGCCTTATTCTCTATGTGCCATTCCGGGTTACCTCCAACTCCCACCCTTTTCTCTACATGAGCCCAATTATGACCATGCGGAATTATCACTTGCTTGTATTCATTTATCTTATTTGTTTGTTTATATGTCTTCCCCTTTACTTATGGTGTTTTCCTCACTAGAATTGAAGCTCCATATTCTAGGGCTGAGATTCTACCTGTTTTCTACATCAATCACAAATGCCTAGAATAGTGACTGTCACAAAGTCATCATAGATATTTATTGACTCATTGGATGTCTGCTTCTCCTTAATTTAATAAGCATGAAGCAAGCACACAGGTTATTTTGATGCTTTCTAAATATTTCTAACTGTAGGTAGTCACAGATAAACATATGGAGTAAATAACAAACAAGGGGAGACTTTAAACATTTATGGAGACATTTTAAATTAACTTTATGTTTGTGGGTGTACACATTGAACAAGGCCTATTCTCTCTCAGGTCCTGGCCTGATTCTTCACTCATTTCTTTTGTGTCCTTCCACTGAGCTCAGTACAGTTAAACCTTTCTATCTTTCTTTTGCCCATGTTTTGGGGTTCTTAATTTCTGTTTCTTCTTGAATTAATGAATTCATTCTTAAACCCCCTTCTCTCTTGCACTTGCTTGTGAAAAGCAAACCAAACTCTAACTTTAGTGATGATTATTTGTGTTTTACTAAACACTATGAGATTTATTTACATCTTCGAGGGAACTGCAGCCATGATCTGTTTGACATAGGAAGTCACTTTCACTCCCTCCCAGACCATTCAATAACTATTTTCAATCACCTCATCAGTGAATAGAGGACCAAACTGTGGATTGGAGAGCAAGACCTCTCACACAGTGAACTTGAGATATGTATTTGGAGGCAAATAGAACAGGGAAGAAATGTTGTATTCTCTTTATCTCCATTATTTCATTTGAGCA
The DNA here is from genome assembly GCA_028533085.1 of Varecia variegata. Taxonomy (NCBI): domain Eukaryota; kingdom Metazoa; phylum Chordata; class Mammalia; order Primates; family Lemuridae; genus Varecia; species Varecia variegata. Next base: position 78,932,909 of record CM052440.1, on the reverse strand, counting down.
CTTTTTCTTCTCATATTGGGAAAGACTCCAACATGAATCAAAGACTGTAATCTAAAGTATTACAACTGTAAAAGCAATTAGAGGTAGACTCCCATTAGAGCGGTTTTGTGACTAGAGAACACATGATCATTAGTGGACCCAGTCCTGGAAGATGGTGTCTTAGATGATGGCTACAAGGACGTGACATGCATATGTGAGGCTGTGATTCAGAAAAATGCTAATAAAACTAAGTATAGTAAATCTACAAGAGTCACTTATCAAAAGATAAAGGAAGAGCAGGAAACAGAGGAGGAGAAATCAAGAAAGTGTGGCATTCCAAGTAAGAGCTGACATAGTAATGGGGTAAAGGAGAACATACTGCAGGGAATCTTTTTAGAATACGTGAGGGAAAGAGACCATGGGAAACGCACGTCAGTGGAGAACTTACCCACACAGCTCACAATGAAACAAACGCTGAGGAGTGCCATGGAAATCACAGCAACACACCAGAGCCTCAGGCACCAACAGACTCCTTTCTCTGCAAGATCAGCAAGACAAATGCAATTAATTACCAGAGGACCAGGGAGCCAGAATCCCCAGGAAGCTCAGAGCAATGAAGAAACTGGATGAAGAACTTCAGAGTAATTAAAAACTTCAAGCAAGAAGTGAGCTTGCAAAGTCTCTCCAAATAAATAACCAGGTAGTAGCTCTGAAGCCCAAAACAATTTGGGCAAAATGCATCCTGCACTGACTGTAATCTCCCTTTCCTTATTCTTTCTTCTTAAATATTACATTCTTCTGTTGATTTCCTGTCTTTCTCAAAACATCACTTTTGTCTCCCACTTCTCATATCCCTGTATTAATATTTGATTTCTTCAGTATATCAGAGAGATATCTGCACTACCACGTTTATTGCAGCACTATTCACAATAGCCAAGATATGGAATCAACCTAAGTGTCCATGAACAGATGAATGGATAAAGAAAATGTGTTATATATACACAATGGAATATTATTCTACCATTAAAAAGTATGAAATCCTGTTATTTGCAACACATAGGTGGAACTGGAGGACAACATGTTAAATGAAATTAGGCAGGCACAGAAAGACAAAGTTAGTATGTTCTCATTCATATGTGAGAGCTAAAAAAAAAACTGATCACATAGAGAGTAGTGAATAGAATGGTGGTTATCAGAGCCTGGGAAGGGTAGTGGGGAGGGATCGATATAGAGGGGTTGGTTAATGGGTACAAAAATACAGTTAGATAGAAGGAATAAGATCTAGCATTTGGTAGCACAATAGGGCAACTATAGTTAATGATAATTTATACTATATTTCCAAATAGCTAGAAGAATAGATCTGGAATGCTCTCAACACAAAGAAATGATAAATATTTCAGCTGATGGATATCTCAATTATCTAGATATGATCATAATGCATTGTATACTTGTATCAAAATATCAAAATGTATCAAAATATCACATGTATCCCATAAATATGTACAACTATTATGTAGCCATATGATTTTTTTAATAAAAATAAAAAATACTATTCATGGATATGCAAAGGGTTGGAGCTAAAGTCAAATTTTCATGCATTAAAAAAAAAGGAGAATTTTTTCCTTCTGAAAAGAATGAGAAAGGAGTACAAAAAAGTAAGCCAGGGCAATTTGAAAGAATACTGCTGTTTGAATTTCAAAAAATAGTTAAAGGACTTTTAAGAACAGAGACATTTAATGATCTATTTTTTATCTATTTACATTCTACTGTGTAAATCTCCTCTGTTTCCCTAAACTTTTGATAAAATCTGCAGATTTGGCAGTACTCTTTATTTCACGAGTCTACTATATTGGTTCAATCACTAGCCCTTCAATCTGTTCATTGTCTACCTCTTCTCTCTGGAGGATTCTTACCATCTCATCACACACTTCTATTAGACCTTTCTTTGTGGAACTGAGAAAGGGAATGCTCACCTTGAGGTCGCCCTTCTTGCACCATCATGTGGGCTCCCTGTGTTCAGAAGGTCCAGGAACCTTCTGTATCTTTTTCCCTGAAGATGTTACCCAGAGACCTGGCTTCATTCAAAGAGGCCAGATCTTGGAGACATATGGCTACACACTCTGATAAGACTAAGAGATTTCCAATACTAAGTATACTTGAAAAGAGGAAGTCATAGTTTCAACTAAAGTTTCCAGTGATTTAAAGACATAGGAAAAAACAAAAGAGGAATTGAGAAACACACTGAAAATAGTTCATGAAAACTTTGACAAGAATACTCACATCATTTCTTCAGTCTCTAACATAAAATTTCTGATTCCTATTCATTCTTGCATGCAAAATAGAAAACTAAAGAATTTTATCTGCAAACCATAATTAAATTAAGTGCTCCCTAATAAACCTTTGTATTGTTTACTTATTTTATGCACGTTTTAATCCATGTGTTGATCAGTGTCCTAGGAAGTAAGCAAAAGTCTGGTTGAATGGATATGACTTAGATATTGAGTAGTAATACAGTAAATAACATAAAACCCATGGACATTGTTCAGGAATGTAATTGCAAAGTGGAACATTCCGGAAACTATCTACAAAGTTGAGGAAACATTGCTGTTGTTGCATCAAGACTAATATTGAGCAGAGGTTAGTAATGTTTTCTGACCACCCTGATTAGGTAAAGGGAGCTGAGTTGTATAAAATCAGAAGCAGGCTTCATTAATTCTATGCTATAAGGAGAAAATATATTTTTTCTTTCCCTCATAAGTTCTTAATTGAGACACTCTCCTGAAAGCAAAAGTCAGATTAATCAGCAGAAGTTTATTAATACATGCTATGCCCATCACTCGGGCACTCGGTTCAAAAGTATCTCTCTGTCTCTCAAGACAGTGGCTTAGAGGCCTTCCTTAAATAATATTTTAACAAAGAGCTATAAATATTATATAGTGATAAGAAAGAAAAACAACTTTTAATCTGACAAATGCGAGCCCCTTTAAAATGTAACAGAAGTCACATCGACTCTCCTTCTTGAGCTACACGATTACCTCTTGAAGCCCCTTGCTATGCAGCCTGTAGACTGACGCCAAGTAGCCGTAGCATGCCATACACCGTGTAGTTCCACAGTGTACAGCCAGTCACTAACCAATGTTATTTCTGTACATTGATGAGAATTCCTGACCGACAACTTTTGTAACCACCTCCTCTTCTGCTTTGTCCTTTTTTCTAAAACTGGAGCCTCTCCTTTGTTCTCCAGAGCACTTCCCAAGGCAACTTAGAAGTGTTCTCCCAGGCATCTGTCTTCAATCGTGGCCCAAATAAACTCTCTATATTAATGTTGCCTCACTTCTTCCTTTAATTCACAAGACACAGAAGAGAATATCTTCAAGATTGCAAAAGGAGGGAAAATGTGGGAAAGTAAATTTATGGGAGGAGTAAAGTCTTCTCCTAGACCCTCTGGCGCTGTCACTATCTATGAGCTGATAAGAAAGCCTAGTAAAGGGGCCTGTATTTACATGGGAAAGGCAGAGAGGACTGCAGGAAGACCTTGGTCTTTGTAAATTACTGTCCTGCCATCGCAAGCAGAGGGAGGGGCAGAGTGTCCCCCTGAATTCTAACCTTCTTCAGCTCAACAATCCCGAGTACTTTAGAGACCGATATTTTGGTTTCTTTCCATGTCATTACTCAGAGCTTAGAGATCTTTTCACTCACATAGTCTCTGAAATGTGGATCATTCCTTCTATTAACATCACACACATCTCCACAAGATATTTAGTAGACTCAAGTAGATATTCTTGTGGAAAATCTACTACGGGTATATGAATATGGAACTTGTGATACTATAAGAAATACACATATTTAGTTTTCATCCTACACAGAGCTTCTGAAGCCTTAAAAATTCCTGGGTGATGGGGGTGATAGGAGCATCTTTTGTTATACTAGTTGGGTCTTATTCCCAGATTCTGAGCTATAAGGATGCAAGGGGTATCTTTTGATATCTATTTGGTTTTTGTCCCCAGTTCCTGAAATAGTTTCAGAGCAATATAGAAGGAGCATCTTTTGTTATTCGTAATAAGCCCCTTTCAACCATGCCTGTGGGTTTATACTAATAAGGTGACTCTTGATGGTCCCTTAGATAGCTTCAGTATGGGGGCTGGTTGCCAGAAGAACCAAACCTGTGATGAGAAGGTTAGAACTTTCAACCCCACCCCTCCAGGGAGAAGAAGGGGCTGGAGATTGAGTTCAATCACCAATGGCCAAAGATTTAATCAAACATGCCTATGTAACGGAGCCTCCATAAAAACTCCAAACAATGGGGTTGAACCAAACAGGTTTTTTAAGTGATAGGATAGCTACAACTATAGCTTATGATGAAATAGACGTTGAGAAACAGGATGAGGACCCAGAAAATTTCTGCCATGGTTGGTTGAAGATGCAATAGATCATAAGAGAAGAAGGGAGAAGAAGCAGTTGTAAGATATCATCTTCTCTTTCCAGTTCCCCTCAGAGATAAAGAAACACAAACCCAGCTTTTTTCGCAA